>VZRU01004553.1:133319-269511 GCA_013398155.1 Pedionomus torquatus
TCTCTCCGCTCCCCGACCCCCCTCAAGGGGAGCGGGGCTCCGTCGCCTCCTGCCGTGCGTCCCCGGCTCCTCGCCCCTGCCGGTGACCCCGACCCCTCCCAGCCCCGGCGGCTCTTCCCCTCGCCCGGCGCATCCCGGACCCGGCGTGGTCAGCCCTGCCTGTGGGACCCACCAGGGGTTAATCAGCCCGTTGTTAATTGCCCGATTCGCGGTCATCGTCGTGAGAGCGGGGCGGCCGGATCCAAAATCAAGCAGGGAGAGCTCAGCCTCGTAGGGACGTACGAAGTTTAGGGCAGTAAAACCGCTGCGGTGCACGGTTGTGGTTGGACGCGATGACCAGAAAGGTCCCTTCCGACGATTCTATGAATCTACGATCGTTTCGGAGGGTGAGGACCCTCGAAGGGGGGATGCTAGTTCCTATAAAACTGATGTTCTCGGCATTTTTTCTATTATTTTGTTTTCTTTCAAACAAATTCTTAACTGAAACTCTGTTCCAACTGTGTGCTTAGCCTTCTTTGCACATTTTGAACTTCTGTGGTGGTGTGGAAATTTGAGTTTTAGTTAAAAAAAAAAAGCAAAAACAAGTAAACCTGACACAGTGAATATTTATAGCATCACTGTCTTTTAAAGCAATGACATAATCATGATATAAATGGATATTAAGGTAAGAATTCACAAAAGCAGACTATTACCTAAAGCCCTAGTTTTGAGTGAAGAGTAATTATCCTGAATTCTTCAGTATACTCATATTATTCTGTCATAAGTTTCAGTTCTAATAACTCAAACGAGCAGCTCATAATCAAGTAGCGCTCCAGTGTTGTCCTGCTCGACAGTGCAGTGTAAGCCACTCGTGCAATTTGGTGTTCTCATTGAGGAAGGTAGGAGTGATAGATCTATGTTGCATGTTGCTATTAATATTTTTTTTAAACCCGAGAGGTGTTAGGAAGTAACCTCTGTGTTGCTACCTACCACAAGTTTAGCTATACTTAAACAATTAAAGATTTTTTTTAAAATTATGTGTATTTTTTAATTTGCCTTCAGTCATTAGGTCCCATCCAACTCAAACGATCCTATGATTAAATATTTAATATTCCTATTCATCCTTTTTTTCCATGCCAATATAAACACTGTGTTGTTGATTTCATTTTATCTCTTGTCCAAGAAAGTGTAAAGAACTCCTCCGTGTAATGAAAAGATTTAAAAAAATATTTATACAATACTCCAACATTCCTTTTGGGGGGTTAGTATGAACAGCTTTTTTTCTGTCTTTAAACTGAAGGCACAGAATTATGAGTCGGGTCATCTTGCTTGCTTTTATGATGATGGTACAGCATCCAAGTGACTATCTTATAAGTCATGCTAAACTTCAACTGACAACAAAATACTGTTTTTACTGTCATTTTAGACTTTCTTTCCTTTTTTAATTCTCAGAATCCTGATTGGACAAATGGTGCAGTAAAAAACTGAACACACACACACACCTTGTACAAACAGTATTTATAATAGTAGTATATTGATGTGTAAATTTCACGGTATAAGCAAGAGGTGTATGATGGGTCAGTATAGTAAGGTTTCTTGATACTAAATGCTGTTATTGCATCTTAGTATATTATCAATAACATCACTGGAAAAAAGATGGTTTTTGCTGCTTTCAGCAGCATTGTAGAAATGGACTGAAAGTGCCCCCCTCCCTCCTTTTTTTTACATTCACCAGTGAATTTGACTTAAAAAGCCTATACTGTTTGATAGTGTGTTATGTGTAGGAGCAAAGCCTATAATTCTGAGTTTCCTTGGATGGACCACAGCATTTGGTAAGCCCACCACACCTTTCCCACAAAATACTGGTATTTTTATTATGGTAAGGATGACAAGGAAAAACGGCAGGGGAGTGGTTCTAGTCCTTTTTCATACCTGCACAGCTTGATTGCACTGAAGCCAGTGAAATTGTGTTGGTGCAATTTGGACTAGAATTGAGAGAAAACATATGTGTGTATTTTAAAGCATCTTTGAATGGCTTCCATCTGCATAATGTCTATCAATAATGATTATATGATAGCAAGAAATAATCCAATATGACAGTCTTTTTTATTGAAACGCTGAACATCAGCCTGCTGCACGTAGAGACCTGGCTTGTCACACATTACAGCTTCAGTGTAGCTTTAACAAAGCCCCTGAAAAGCTTCTTATATCAAACTTGAAGTTTGTTAAAATTATTCAGTAGAATTTCTGGGTTTGATTTTGCTTGACCAGTGATCAAAAGCATAAACAGTATTTTTCTCTGGAAGACAGCACCTTCTGCTGTCTGTAAAGCTATACATATAAAACATATTGGTAGAGTGGAATCTTGACTCCTCTAAAGTGAGTAAGGATTTTGCTGCTGTCTTCGTGGATTGCAGTTTCATTGAGAATGATGTGTGCATACCCAGAAGGATCAGTCTGGGTTGCTGTGGGTCACGTAACAGTGCAAAGAAGTTGCACTACCGAAAAAAACTGACAGTATTTTTAAAAATTGATAAATGGAGGGAAATTTCATAACATGCTGCGGGGAAGTTATGGAGGATTTTATGCTTAGCTTGGTGGTATGTTCACATTCTAACGGTCTCAAGAACTTTTGCAGTAGAACTGCCATTCTGGTCAGTACAATGAAATGGTAAAACATGGTTTGATCAGATCGATTATACAGGTTGATTTAGATCAGTTGGAAGGATTCTTTTCTGGAAAACGTTGCAAATGCCAGAAAACAGGACCCATGATGCTTGAAAAGTGAAAACTATATCTCATTAGGGATTACATCCAGGAAAACGGTCACTTGCAAAAGGACTTTGAGTTAACTATCACTGTCCTCATCTGAATGCAAGTTCCCAGTGTAGCGTTATTGTTCAGAGAAGTTGTTTCCATGCGGTCAGCTACACAATGCTGTTGTGGTGTTCCGACATGTAGGTGAGATGCGGAGGCAGCACAATTCTGTCTGGCTTAGTCCTGCTGCTCCTCTGTGCTGAGAGATTGGTCTTGATCCATCTTGCAGTGATAAACTTCAAACCTCCTTTGTGCCTCTCCTTCCCCTACTCCAAACCACAGCATTGCTTTTTCCGTGCATTCTACTCCATGACTCGAAGGGCAGCCTCTCTTCCCCTGTTGTGAAGGTCTTTGGGGATGACAAAAGAAAGCCACTGAGTGTAAATGTCCTTTTATCTTCCAAATGTGGACTTGTCACGCTGCCTGTCATTAAAGGTGAAGTGCAGAAGGACAATACTGTGAGCTGGATGTGTGAAAGTGGCATGGAGGTACAAATCTGTGGGATGCAGTATGTCCTGTGGTTTTCCCAACCGCTTTAACTTCATTGGTGTAAGCATTGCTTTGTCCTCAGAGGTGACACAGCGAGATTGGAATAGAGATGGAAATTGGGACAGGAAGGAAAGAGCTCTGGAAGACAACCGTTTGAAGTCTGCCTCTGCACCTATGTCTGCCCAAGAAAGCAATCAGTTGATTTACAATACCTGTGGAATCCATGCATATGTGAACAGGAAGGTTTCGAGTAGGCTTAGGGAAGAGGTACTGCCTCCATGGTGTGTGAGTTAAAGCTTTCTTGGTCATTGATTTTTGGTAGCACAGGGTAAGATGTAAAATTCTGGAAGACTTAAAGATAGCTTCTGAAAAATTTAAGATATCTTCAATGCTCTTTACTTGCATCTGGATCTAATCAGATAGTATTTGCCTTAGAAGTGACTTACCAGGAAACAACTTTCTGAATAGAAAGCATGTGTTAATTTGAAGTAAGAATTTAAACATGGTTATCGAAGGGTTGTGGGCCTAGATCCATTAAAAAAAAGACATAGTTACCTAACTTGCACTGAAATAAAAAATGACTAAGTACCTTTGTGACTGTTAATAGACAGCAAGCATGTTTTAACAGCTATGACAATATCTGGGTATGTGTAAAGGTCAGTGTCTTACTCATTTCGGATGGGTTGGGGGCTGGGGTATTTTTTGTTTCCAAAATAAATTTCCCAGTTTTGAGGTATATTTATGGTTAATGTTGAAGCTGTTAATAGTTTTGCAATCAGCTCAAGCCAAAAAAAACCCCACAGCAACTAAGCTGAACCTCCCCCGTACCTTTTAAAGAAAACATTTGAAAAACCCAGAAAGCAAAGGAGCTGTTCATGGGAAAGAGGAGGGCAGAGTGAGCAGGTAACTTCATGTGAGGAACAGCCCAACAAAAGTCATTGCTAATAGATGGGCATAATTAAATGTATGTACATCCTCATGATCCCTCAGATATGATTGTATGTAATTTTATATAAGTCCTGGATATTAAGATCAGATTATATTCTCTTCAGCAAGAAACTTGGTCTTAGTTGAAGAGCAAGTTCCACAGCATTGCTTTTCCTTGAAAGGTATTTCTCAGCCTTCATATTTGTTTCTGTTGCCAAGAACATTCCTATAGGTCTCATCTTACTTCTTAAGTTGATCTTGGATGGTGTGGGAAATGGACATGTATTTTTGCATCAGATAATTTCTGGAGAAGCGTGTGGCCACAGCCTCTTACCCTAGTTTCAGACTAAAGAACAAGCCTTCCAGAGCCAAAGCAGTAAATTGCGGTTTTCCCTGAAGTATTTATGAATACTGTATGGATATTATAACCACTTCTTTTGGTACTCTCTCTGTTTGCAGTGTTTTCTGTATTAGAGAAAGGTTAGGATTCGTTTGACCACATACCCATGTTTATGTTGAACTAGGTCTTGAAAATTCTTTTTATAGTTGGTGGAGGGAAGTAAGTGGTTAGAAGGAATACCATGTTTTAGAAGGAGCTTTGTGAGATTCTCTGGTTTTGAGTGAAGTAAGTAGCAGCCTCTTGGAGGTGTGGATGGAGTTCAAGACACTTATCTTTAGGTGTCTACATGTGTGCACAGTGTTTGATATCCTATTAAAGTCAGAGGAAATCTGACCAGTACAGTCAGTGGAGCCATGAGCAAAAGGGTTCTGGTGTCTGGTTAGCTAAATAGTTTTCTTGATTGTTTTGACAAGGCAAATCAATTCTCCATTGGAAACGAAGGGGCACTAGGTATGTTGCTTTACATAGTCACACCTGCCTTTATTTCTTAGTCTTGTCTTGAAGGACTTGTCTGAAGACTTCCTTTATGGGCCCATATGTGATACTCTGGAGTATCCCAGCTGGCTGCCTCCTACTAGTCCAGATGGCGTGGATGATTCTCCTAAATCTTGTATCATATCTGCCTGTCCCAAAAAGATATTGTTGTTCCCCTGAGCATTTCAGATTGCACTAGGTACTTCTATGTAGGCAACCAAAGAGAACTAGTCAACAGATCTTTATACTTGGTCAGAGGAGTTGTACCTGGGGGACATACTTGAGGTTGCAAAATGTGTGAATTTGGATTGTGTTTCCCTGGTGCATTTGTTTCTGACAGATGTGAGACCATCATGATATTAGAAGTTTATTTTGTATAGCCTAATGAGTAATAGCAAATGTTTTTGGTTTTAGACGCTTATAGTGGAAGTCTGCTCTGTGAATCCTCAAGAGGCTTCCTGTATGTATTTAATAGAACTCAACATAAAACGTGTAAGAAATGTAGATATGTATCTTTTTGTCCCTTTGAAAGGACTTCTTTCTTCCTTTTTTCCTCTTTTTTTTTTTTTAACAGCTTTTCCCTATGTGTTTCCCTATACACCATTTTTATACTTCTTCCCCATTTCTCTCCACTTCAGCCCTTGTGCTCCACAGCTTTCTTTCCCAAGCCCTGGGTTATTACCCAGCTCTAACTTTAAAAAGGCTATATAGCTGCTTTCTGAGCAGGAAGGAGCTTGTTTACTATGGCCATTTGTGATTAATACCCAGCTAGCTTGGTTTTTTGTCTTTGTTCTGGTTAGGGAAAGCACAAAGCTGTGGCTTTTATACTTCACCTATTCAGACTTCTGCTGAAGGCAGCAGAGTATGTAACAGCTGCTGTAGTGGCACAATAAACAGCACTACAGCGTTCTTAGCTCCTGAAGTTGTCCATGCTATCAGCTGGGCTAGGTCAGCGAAACCAAAGTATTGATGCTGCCAGTCCCTCACAAGAAACTTTTTGTTTTTTGGAGGTAGAGGAGTGGAATAAATGTAACTCCAAAGGCTTCTACCATCTCTGCTCTAAATAGCTATCTGTGCGTGTGGGGAAGTGTCTCTTCTGCTCCTCTACTTTTTGATGACTTTCCAATTTCCTGCTCTTCCTGTCTTTGAGTCCAAAGGTGATGGAGGTGGGAAAACACCTGCCCAGTTTGGTCATTGTCATCCTCTTGTTCAGAAGAGATGTTTTTGTCTTTGCTTTGGTTCATGGTGGAGCTTCTTTTAAGCTTTAGCAATGCAGGTTATCAGGTAGTTGAACGAGTTTTGGCTAATTAGCTGTTTGCTTTATTGTCAGTATAACTTGCTGCCAGGCAACACACACCCCTTGCAAAACTGATTGGAAAAATAACGTGGAGTTCTGGAGACAAAGAAGACTGAACTTGTAGTCTTTTTCAGGTACTTTATTCTTATAAATCAAATCAACCAGGCATTTTAAAATCCAAAAGAGGTGGGGAAAAAAAATCTCTTGTGTTTTGGTTGTATATGCCAAATTTCACCCTTGGGCAAGGTACTTCTGTATCTCTGTTATAAAACCAGTATTACAGATGGCTCAGTTACACAGTTGTTAAATTGTTGGATAAATTGTTACAGCCTGGCACTCTAACAGAGGTATTGTAGCTAAACCCCAGATGACACATAAGCCATACGCTACTAAGGCAGTTTTTATTTTCTGGATATCTGAGACTTTTCTAAGGTTACTTTTCTAGACCAGAACAACAGTTTTCTCTATGATTTAGGCTAACAGCGTTCCACCTGAATAAGAACTTCAGGCAAGCCTGCTAGGACTGTCATCTTGGCCCCCAGAAGATGGTGGGGGTGTGTTCAAAAGGAAGGATAGTTTTATTACATCCTATGCCTTATCTACCAGACCTTCAAAATATTTTTATAACTAGACTTGAAGGTACATAAATCTCTAAATTACGTGTTTTGGTCCAGCCGTATTGTAGCCCCAATAAGGACTGATGCAGAGATGTCATTGGGGAGAAGGTGTGGCAGCTTCTTCACGAACTGCCATGCATGCTCTTGCCCTGTGTGAGGGCATTCAAGGCCACTTATGCATGGTGAACAAACCTGAGATGTCCTTAAAGTACTGGGAAAAAAAAAGTGGTCATTCCAGTTTTGGAATTTGTCAGATAAAATAATAAGAAAGCCTCAGTGGGCATAAAATTATTCATAGCCAAGACTTGAAAAATGATGGGTCATATTTTTATCTAATGGTAAAATAATGATGCACATCAGATTGATGTCATTTGCTGTACACTAAAATAACTCTTCTATGAATGGATGGCGTGCACTTCCTCACAAAAGTTGATTTATTTTCTCATTCATCCCAAAAAGTTCTTAAATTCTTTATTTCACCTTTTCTATTTGTGTTTCTTTTCTGGTTAATTTTGGACATCAGTTTTGGGAAATTTTGTTTGTTCTTCCTATGTATGTGGAGACTAGTCTGATAGAGTGTGTAATGTGGAGAGCATGGGTAATAGTAGGTTGGGTTTTCTGTATTTAATAAATCAGAAGGCATCAAACAAAAGTAGCTGCTGGCAGACTGATGGTAAAGGTGATGGTTCTTCATAAAATATGTAGTTCAGCTGTGGAATGGTGTGGATGCTAAAATCCACATAGAAATTCAGAAAACAGTGGAGGAAATTCAGCACAGGTGTGTCAGCCAAGGGCTATTATGTGCAAAATCACAATTTCTGGCTCGGAGGATGCATAAGGTGAAAATTGCCAGAGGCTGGGAGAGTATTTCTAGGGAGTATCATTCTGTGCTTGTCCTGCTTTGGTACTGATGTCAAGGCATCCATGATTGGCTGCTTTTGGAGACGGAATGCTCAGCTAAGTGGCTTTTAGTCTGATAGACTGTAACTGTTTATAGATGAAGTGGGTTTGCCAGTTTTATTTCAAGTTTTAAAATTAAAAGTATAAAACCTAAGCTGTGTATCTAGTTGGTGTGTCTTTCTATTAACAATTTTTGTGTTTATATTTAACTATAAATTACCAGACAACACTTTCAATTGCTTGTTATTGCTGTCTTTTCATACATTCTAGTTCAGGGTGTGTACTTGAATGAAATTTACCTTAATTGCTTGATCAGATGCTTAGTTAAGAAGCTCATCACTGCATCACATATGTTAAAAAATGCCTCTGGTTTGTTAAGAATGTAAGTATGTTTTCATTTATGTCTCATGAAAGACTGCAGAAATAAGAAGTCTCACCTGCAACGTACAGTCTTTTGATGAAGAGCTACCCTGTGTTATACCTCCTGACAAGCTGAGTTTACTGACTCAGAGGAAAGAGTAGGATTGTGTTTCTTGCACTGTGTTTCTGTGGATGCCCTTCTTAACTTTGTGCCTGTCTATGGCAAACCTTGGGCGCCTTTTTTTTTTTTTTTATGTCAGAGGAGGCAAGCATATTTTAGAAAGGGAAGCTGAATGGAGACTGAAAAGACTGTTAGTGAATATTGTGTTTTACACCACTTGATTTCCATGTAGTTTGGAAACAAATAGTTGATATCTCTGCATCAGTTTTCCATCTGAAAAAATGTAGACAGGTTTTCTCTATTATAAAGGAAGTTATATGAATAAATCAACTGCTGTCCTCGAGCTATTAGATATTATGAAATGGTTTATAGGAGGACCCATTATCCAGCCTCCTCCTCCTATCTGACTGAGTTAGGTTTATTAGAAGTGCTGAGAGTGAAATCTGCTGTGGCCTACAAGGTAAAATCTAGTCTGCTGGCACTGGATTACATGAGGAATTGTGCTTAGTAACTTTTCACTTTATGAATGTCCATAGATTGGAGAACACTGTATGGAATTGTGAGGAGCATGCTGGCAGGGTTTGTTGGGAAAAAGCCTTCGGAGAAACCAGGTGTTTTTCTAGATTCTCTGGCATGGAGGGTAAGATGTATCTCTTGGATTAGAGAAATAGCTGTCCTCTGTTTTTGCTGCCTGGGTCAGTTATTGTTCAATGTAGAAATATTGGTTGGGGTGGATGTCCCCAGAACAGTTACACAATAGAAATCACTGCTCCTCTTGTTGGTCCATGTTCTTCATATGAATGAACAAGCTTGATCCTATGTACATTGAATACAATTAGCTACAGTTCTAAAGTTCTGGCATACAGTTCTCACTAGGCATTTGTCTTAGCTACAAAGTAATAATGGAACACAAACTAAATCTAATACATTTATAGCTTTTGGGTAGTTTTGATCTATGACCTTCTAGCCTGAGGGAGGAACAACTGTTCTGCACTCTTCTTGCTTTGAAAAAGCAGAAATGGTACTAGCTTTAATTTTTATTGGATTTTTCTATGATAAAATTAAGCTTGTGGGTAGCTGAACTCTGACATTTTATATCCTTTAGGGAAAATAGATGTTATATCCAGATACGCAGTGCAGCTAATTTGGCAACTGATTACTTCATACTGAAGGTGGGCTTTGCTAGGAGATACATCTGCATTGTAGCAAAGACTGTAGTATTTCCATTGCAGTGACCAATATATTGGAAATTCAGCAGGTCAGCTAAATCTGGCACGTGGAATAAATACTGTTTTCTCTCCTTTAAAATGATCCCACTCTAATTTCATCAAATGCCTACTTGTGTTGGCATTGTGGATATTGGTGATAGATATTTGAAATATCTACCTCCATTATGATTTTTGTAAATATATAACATTTCTCTCACCTGACCTTCAAAATCAAGACTTCCAGCCTTGTAGGCTTTCCTTAAATAGTAGCTAGTCCTTCTCTCTTCATTCTTTCAGTTGGCCAATTCTATACCTTTAGATGAGGACTTTATGCAGTACTTGAGGTGTGGGTTTATCAGGGTTTTATGCAGTGGCAAAATGAGGATGATAACCTTGTAAGTGAGGAATTATGTGCCAGCTCCCATGAAGTAGATGTCCCTGCCACTTCTCTATCCTTTTCCAGGTTACTGGTGAAGAAGTTCAATAAAACTTATCCCAGAAGTGCCCCACTGCTTACCTGTCTCCATTTTGAAAAATGGCTGTTATCCATCGTGTTTGCTGCCTGTCCATGAAGTGTCTTTTCATCCGATACTGTTGGATAATAGTCTCTGTAATAATATTTGGTATAGAATCTTGTCCAGAACTTCTAGAAAATTCAAATATGTTCATGTACAGAGGATCCCCTTTACCCATGTGCCTATTGGTGGTGTTATAGACCCATGGCAATTCATGAGGTGGATTTGGTTTTGCAGAAGCCATACTGATATTCCCAGCAGGCAGTGTTTACGCATGTAATGTGCACATGCTCAGTGATCTTATTTGCCAGTCTAAACTTGTTCTACTGTCTTGAGAAGAGTGGAAGTCAGACTCACACTGATCTCGGTGACTGGAGTGAGAAGATATTATTGCTATGAACTGTTGTTTGTCAGTTGATCTTAACCCTGAACCATACCCTCCAGCCAAACAAATGGGACTGTAAAGAAAGCGTACAGATAAAGAGTACATGTCTTTTCACAATCTGCGCTTCAAAAATTCACTTTCAGCCCAGCAGACTTTGGGAACTTGGTAGCTGCTTGCAAGCGAGGCACAGGTTACGCTGGATGAGGTGCACTGTGGTCTAGGGTCTTTCACTCTCTCGTGTCTTCATCCCTGATGTGCTGGTTCAGATCGGCTGAAATGTTTAGGTCTCTGTGAGGCTGCATATGGGAACTGTTAGTCAGAAAATTAGTTCCTTTAACATTTCACCCGTGTCATTCACAAGACTTTTTGCAGGACCAACTCCTTGCAACAGTAGGGTTTGAAACAGTGTCATACTGGGGGTCTTTAATTTCTTCACTTTAAATAAAAAGAATCAAACTATTCACTGTTCATTTTGACTACAGATAGGACAACAAAGACAAATCTGCTTTTTACAGTTACAGATGTTTGAGAAACTTAGAATGCTAATAGGTTTATGTTTCAGATGTACAGTAACTATTGCAATCAGTTTGTTCATCAGTGTTTTGTTTCTTACAGAAAAGAGAGTTTGATGTGGATAACTTGAGCAAGCCAGAGTTGCGGATGCTTTTGAGTATAATGGAAGGAGAACTAGAAGCACGAGACCTTGTAATTGAAGCCTTGCGGGTAAGTTACTGGGCTATTGTGGTTTGCCTTTTTTTTTTGACTTCTGTAGTTCTCTTTTGCCACTTCCTTTACACTGTGCATAGAATATTATTAGTGGAAGAGTAAATTGTGGTTTTTATGTTTTAGGTTGACTAAATCTCAGGAATAACAAAATACGTTCTTGTTTAATTGCTGTCATTCAGTAATTCCATGTAATTTTGGTACAAAATACTAACAAATTTTCAGAGAAATAAGTGCGAAAACTGAAAAATTACTTCCTCTTTAAATTCTTTTTATATACTTTTTAATTCTTTTATATTATAGAGTCTGTTATCTGTGAAAGGATGTAATAACTTCAAAGGCAAATCAGTTAATTCATCACTTGTTCTAATGGTCTATATGTTTGTGCATATAATCAATTCAATGTGTTCATTTTCCATGAGATGGACAGTGGGGAAAAAATTGGATGGTCAAGCCCAACTGGGTTTTATGGGTTTTTTTTGGAGTTGTTGGTTATATACTCTTAACAGCACTCAAGAGTACTTGGTTAGACTTGCTGCACTAGACACATGAAGGTTAGTTTTCTGCTTCAGAAGGTTGCAGTCTGAAAGGCAACTTAGAAAGCTGACTGGTAATGTACAAACAAGACTGTATTTTAATCAAAAGATGATAACTTTCTATGACTGTAATGACTTGGTTGGAAAGAGAATAAAATTTTATAGAACTGCCATACAGTCTGCAGGTTTAGGGGGCAAAACAGCCTTACGTGGTTTGAAAATATGTATCTCTTCATAGTTGGATAGAAGGAAAATATACCCTTTAAGAGATCTAAAAGCAAAAAGTCAATGTAATGTAATATACCTAATCCTAGTTTTTAGTAGTATATGTAATGATTATGAAGTAGTGTAGGAACATTTCCACTTGTAATGTCACAGTAACAATTGTAAACACATTTTTATTCAATTTTCATTTGTTTTGTGATGACTTCTGATCACTTGATGCAAATGGAGCTTCAAAGCAGCTGTCATTGATGTACCTGCATTAATAACTAAAGACTTTATAGGTATAAACCTCTCTTATAAAATACAATTTTCATTTTGTAATGACAGTAAGACACTGGAAGCTATATACTTCTAGGGGATTACTGCACTTTGAAGTCACTTGGTGTTTGGCCTTCAGGTATACGTATGTATTGAAATGTACTGCCCTTTCATCTAGCTGTTTTACAATTTCACGTCTCATTTGCCTGGACTAGGACTTTTTATTATACCTGGCTGCCAGTTAAGATTTTGTAAAAAGAGAAACAATGTGTACAGCACATCCAGAATCTTTTTTTTTTTTTGACTGTTCTAACTTTGGAGAAATGCAAATAAAATACTCAGACAATTTTCTCTAATCCATATTCATGAGCAAGCTACTACACTGCATACCAAATAATGGATGTATTGAAACTGAATAAAATTAAAAAAAAAAAAAGAAAAAAAAATAAGAACGCAGTACATATTTAAGGATAGTAAACACTAAATATCAGGATAGTGTAGTACCAGGAGAGAAAAAGTCTACATGAGATTCTCATGCACCTGCTGAAATGGGTAGTATGTATACAGTTGGTTTTGATAACTAGTATAAATAAATCCAAAAATTAACTCCATTTCATGCAAGATATGTAATGGTGAAAATTTATCTTGTTTTGTGTTTTGTTTCTTCTGCTGCATCTCAATTTCCAGTTCCTGTATTTCATAATAATATTCTCTAAGCAAAATCCACGGGGAACTTAAATCTTCCAGGCAGCTTGCCTGATTAGCTGTACCAATACTGGAAAATGTGGAAGTTATACCTGCTGATGAACTGTAGCCTGATACCTTGGAATATGATACTTTTGGGTCTTCTGGCTTCTTACAAGGGAAGCCACAAATCAGCAGTATTACTCCAAGCAGCACAAAAAATAAGCTACTAGATAGCCAAACACAAGTTTTTTGTAAAAGTGAATAACAAGGGAATTCCAGTGGAATTGTGCCAAATTTGGTATTTTGATTTGTTTCTACAAACTGGCATTCATATTTTGTGTATCCTTAAAACAAAAAGAAAATGTTTTTTTTGTAAGAGAAAAAACTTCTTATGTTATTATTTCAAAAGCTGATCAAGCTCTGTTTCAAAATTAGGGAAATTTGTGGGTGTGTGTTTGGGGAGTTTTGTTTGTTGGTTGGTTTTTTTGGGGGTTGGTTTTTTTTTGTTTGCTTGTTAGGTGTTTTTTTTTAATCCTACTAATTCTGAGGAATTTCAAAGTTTAATTTTTCTGGTAGGTCA
Organism: Pedionomus torquatus; assembly: GCA_013398155.1. Lineage (NCBI taxonomy): Eukaryota > Metazoa > Chordata > Aves > Charadriiformes > Pedionomidae > Pedionomus > Pedionomus torquatus. Next base: position 146,818 of record VZRU01004553.1, read on the forward strand.
AAGGCTGACAATTTCCACTCCTATACAAATAACATGTGTGTTGTCTTTTCCTCTTAAGTGATCTGCATGTCAGTTTACAGTCACTGTACTATATATATTTGTTAAACAGTTTTATATGTTCTTGGTCTTTTTGTAGGACTACAGAATTGGATCTTTTAATCTTGTCTTAAAAAGTAACTGTACATTCTTGTGGTTGTCATCTCAGATTTTTCTGTATAATCACTTCACTTTAACTACATCATTCCTAGATGTATGTACCTTTGTCCATCCTAATTTTGCATGGTTTCACTGCATATTTGTAAAATTTGTGCAATAATAATTATGTATCTATTGGAAGTACTTCCCCTGAGAAGTTCTGGCATTAAAATGGATCAGTCCTAACTGATCACAAAAGAACTTATAACAGTATAATTAAAGACTGACTCCTATGGCACTGATGTTAATCTGCACCTAGCATGAAGTTTCTATTTTATACAAGATTTGTTTGATACACCTCTGTCGGTCTGTCCTTTTCCCATTGTATTTATTGTATTGTGAAGTGAATTTGTATTTTATGACTTTCAGCTTAATTTCTCTTGGTACCAGTAGCTATCAGAGAAGATGGCTACTGATTCCTCATTTTGCACTTCTAAGATTTTGCATAGCTTCTGCTTATTTAAAGCTGAGTTTCACGAAGGCACAGTCCAATATGAAAAAAGAAGAAAGGCTTCAGTGTTTGTTACTCCACTTTGAAAAAAAATTGAATGAGGGAATTTAAAATCTGTTGACTGGGTATTGTTCCAGTGAAGAATATCCATTCTGTCGATTCTGTGTAAGTAAATAATAAAAAGAAAAAAATTAGATGTGAGAAAGGTCAGTAGTTTGGGATTATGGGAAGAAATCTTGTTAAATTAACCAGTCATCCTTGGGGGGCGGAGAGGACATAAGTTTAGTTAGCAAAGTTAATACTGTTGATGTGATAGATTTTTGTTATGGCGGTTTAATTTTGTGCCACCCAATAAATTAGAGACAAACAAACCCAAGGTATTACATAGAATAATTAACTCTTTTTATTACATCTTTGTGCATAATGTATTGTAAAGTTTCATTGTATTTTATATAAAGTTTTGGTCCCTTGAAGTCTGCTTTTGAAACAAAAAACAGCAAATCCAAACTACATTTGTAAGAAATATGCAGATGACATCTGTAATCTTCCACATTTTCATGATACATCATTATTCCTTTGTAATACAAACAACTGCAGATCCGTAAGGATGCATAGAACTCCAATTTCTAAAAAATGGCTGTTGATTCCTCCTTCAGCAATTGAAACTTTGTTTTCCTGGGTCAACCTCTCCTACTATTGCTGTAAAAGTAGCATTTTGTTGCTTTGATATAAACAGAAAGCTGAGGGGGGTGTTGCCCTTAGTGATTTGTGCAATACAGAACTCAGTATTTTGCCAAATTAATATCTATTTGAACAGTATTTCTTTTTTTGAGGTACATTGACTGTCTGGAATTTCAAAGTTGGAGAAATTCAGATTTGAAAAAGTTACAGTAATTACGAACCATAACAGTTAAAGTTGCTGGACATGTTCAGCCCTGTGAGGAACTTGGAAATACAGACCTTTGTCACGCTTAGGGTTAAATTTCCAGATTTTTTCCCTGAGTGAACAGTTAATTTCCCGCAGAGAGGCCAGCATCAGGATTCACCTCAAAGGTGAATCTTTGTGTAAATCTTTCTCATTAGTACTCAGATTTTATGTAACTGCTACACCAAATTATTTAAGATGATTCTCTTTGAATCTCTAATTTCTTTATTTTAGTAGCTCCATGATCAGGATTGCATGCCAATTAAAGTTAAATTCAATTTAACATTTAAATCATTAAAGTTATTTCACTAATGAGAAATAACATGCTGTTTAATTGCTATTGGGAATGCGTATAGTTAGGAAAGGAGGGAGACTTAACTATAGCTGCTGCCTCCATCTGTCTCAATTATCCAAATAAACTGTCACACTGTAATAAGGGGATAATATATTCTTAATGTGGAGGTAATGTGGCCACATCATCAAAGCACAGGTCTGGCTTCCCACAACTGTGACCAGGATTCACTTGTTGTCAGGGTTTTTTCTAGCCATAAAGTGGTTGCTGTATCTGCCTGCTTTCTAGAGGATTTTTTAAAGTGCATTCGCCCTCATATGATGAAGTGCTAGTGTTAGCTGTCAAATGTGAAATTACGAATACTAAATGCTGCTTTTAGTGGTGATTTTCTCCTTAAGTTAAATCACTAGAAGGTTATTTTTCATCTAAAATTTTAAAGCCCAACTTAGTTGGGATTTTTTTTTTTTATCTTTTCAGTAACTTTATTTGCCTATGTAAATTTCATTAGGTGGTGAATGGTGAAATGAAAATTTATATTATTCTTGCTTCTGTGGTATGCAGTAATGTGAACAAAAAAATGCAAATTCTTATCATACAAGGTCCTTAATATACTACACGGCATAGATTTAGAGCAGCTTCTTCGGATTGTTGGGAAAAGTCACCAATGAAATAAAAAAATGGCTAAAAGAAGTGCCAATACCAACAATGGATGTAGTTTTGTTTAATTTGAGTTGACTATAATATCACTGACACTGCACCACAACAATGACTTTTCTCTGAGCTTAAGTGAGCACGAAATCACCAGATTCTGTGTATGTGATGGCTGGTCCAGGAGGACAGTAGAAGAAGAGCAAGGTGGATTTGGTTGTAGGTGTTTCTTCAGTGTTGCAAAGCCATAATGCATTTAATTTTTACCATAACTTCCTAAGTAAGTTAAGTTCCTATGACAAGGGAAGCTTATCTTCTATATATGTATTTGTACCAATGTCTCTTGAATCTTTTAGCCAGTTTCTGCAAAATCTAAGCATTTCAGAAATAGGTGGTATCTTAAAACAAGACTGCTGTGTAACAAGAGTCATATTGTTAGTTGAAGGAAGGGCAGTGATTTGTGGTGTCTGTTACCACTGTATACGAATCGTAGAATACAGAATTAGGAAGAGATAAGACTTTGTTAATTTAGCTGCTAAGAGAATTTAACTGAGACCAAGTTTACACAACGTTTTTCTTCTTTATAAAGAAGAAAAATATCTCTGCTGTGGGATTTAGTTCTGCCCAGATTGTAAGTACAGTTTATCTTCCTGAATCTAAGCCTTTTGACAGGCCTGCAGGCTAATCAATGGAGCTGGAAATGAATCATACTTTTTATATTATCCCTGGGGTGAAAATCCATATAAGATAATTTCTGACTTCCACTAGCAAGGCACTGTTTTGAAGAAAAGTAGTTGAATTTTGTAACAAAGGTATGGGTATGAATGTAATGGAATAGGTAGGTCAAAAGACAGAAGTCAATGCATCATGTAATAATACCTCATAACCACATTTAAGTTTAATAACCCGTTCTGTTAGCTTTCCCTTGAAAAGCTGCCAGTTTAAAAAGACAAGACATTAAATTAGGGATGAACAGCTTTTAGAAAGTATAGTGACTACCATGTAGATTGTGTGATGTTTCTTTAAAATAGATTATGCAGAGTGTGTTGAATACCAGTTTTCAGGTTCCAACTCCCCTGTTAATCCTTTTAGAACTACTTGGATATCAGTACTGAGTTCCATGAGAAATTCAGTAATTTAAAGCAAGTCTTTAAAGTGCTGCTTTTGAAGAAGATAATTTGTTTTGAAATGAACAAATTGTTTCAGAAAATTCTTAAGTAGCTGCAATGGGAAGACGTTCTGTTTCCAAGGCTATAATGGTATAATCCAATATTGCTTTAAAACTCTGGTCCTTTTTTTCTAATAATAAAGTTGAGTGTTCTGCAAATTCTTTCATTTTAGAACAGCAAAAAAACTTTGTTTCTTTGTACATGCATTCCAATAGAAATGTCTGGTGTTCTGGGTGGCTTATAAGATGTTAGGGTTCATTATCATAGAATGGCTAGAGTTGGAAGGGACCTCGAAGATCGAGTTCCAACCCCCTGCCATGGGCAGGAACACCTCCCACTAGACCAGGTTGCTCAAAGCCCCATTAAGCCTGGCCTTAAATACTTCTAGGGTTAGGACATCCACAACTTCCCTGGGCAACCTGTTCCAGTGCCTCACCATCCTCACAGGAAAGAATTTCTTCCTAATATCCAATCTAAATCTCCCCTCTTCTAGTTTAAAACCATTACCCCTTGTCCTATCACTACACTTCCTGACAAAGAGTCCCTCTCCTGCTCTCCTGTAGTCTGCTTTCAGATACTGGAAGGCTGCTAGAAGGTCTCCCCAGAGCCTTCTCTTCTCCAGGCTGAACAGCCCCAGCTCCCTCAGCCTGTCCTCATAGGAGAGGTGCTTCATCCCTCTAATCATCTTTGTGGCCCTCCGCTGGACCTGTTCTAACAGCTCTATGTCCTTTCTCTGTTGAGGACTCCAGAGCTGGACACAGTACTCCAGGTGGTCCTCACGAGTGCAGAGTAGAGGGGCAGAATCACCTCCCATGACCTGCTGGTCACGCTTCTTTTGATGCAGCCCAGGATACGGTTGGCTTTCTGGGCTGCCAGCGCACACTGCCGGCTCATGTTGAGTCTCTCATCCATGAGCACTCCCAAGTCCTTTTCCTTAGGGCTGCTCTCCAGCCATTCTCTGCCCAACCTGTATTTGTGCCTGGGATTGCCACGTCCCAGGTGCAGGACCTTGCCCTTGGCTTGGTTGAACTTCATGCCATTTGCATTAGCCCACCTCTCAAGCCTGTCCAGGTCCCTCTGGATGGCATCCCTTCCCTCCAGTGTGTTGACTGTGTCACCAAGCTTGGTGTCATCAGCAGACTTTCTGAGGGTGCGTTCAACCTCGCTGTCCATGTCTCAGACAAAGATGTCAGATAGCACAGGTCCCAGTACTGTCCCTTGTGGGACACCACTAAATGAGAAGAATGATAAAAGCCATTTTTTATGTGTCTATATATAAGTGTGTGAATGAACTACTTGGGTGAATCTACTCTAGCTTTCAGATTAATAAGCCCAGTTTTGAAGAAACTGTCCCTGATGAACATGGCTTTGACGTGCCTCACAGACCACTCTCAGGCTCTGTGTAACACAGGCAGCACCCGTTGTGTTACTCTACAAATGTGCTCCAGTAGTGCTGCACTACCTATGAATGTTGATATAGTCACTGTATACATATAAATGCCCTGTTTCAGCATTGTTTGTGTGTAACATAGGAGGAAATATGAGCTGATTTGATCTGGATTAAAAAAAAAAAGAAAAAAAAAAAAAAAAGAAGTAACTTTATATCCCCTGTGTTTGCTTCCTAAAACCAGAAGTTCCCCAGTGCTCTCTACAATTATGATCATTCTTGAATTTAAGACAGATGGACCTGGCTTGTGAAATTGCCAGATGGATCATTGTAAAATGCTCTTCTGGAGTATTTTTCTCCTTAAAGGGCAGAATGCATTTTCTGCTCAAGCTAGTTTGATTTTAAGTCCTGAGCTGTGCGGTGTGGAAGACTATTATTAGTAAGTTTGTCTTTCAATTTTGCAGGACAATGATTATGTACTGAACAACATAGTTTTATTTTAATCTCATTGAAAACATGAATTATTTTGATAACTGTTATGTGTAAATGTTTGTGTACCTCTATTGCAGTTCTTTATGTGAAGATCAAACAACATTTAAAAAAAACCCCAACAGATAAACTATGATATGTTCAGTTATCACGACAGTGTGCTACATAACAACGTTAGGGTATTGGTGGATAACCAAGAATGATACTGGAATAACTATGCAAAACATGGAGCCTTTCATCCCCAGCTCTGCATTTTCAGTCATGAATTATCTGTTCCTTGAAAAAAAAAATATTCAGGTAGATATTAATTAAAATATTTGGAAGGAGAACTGTAAGATACAAGCTGTACTTGCCTAACTTGACAATTTCTGCTTCCCAATGAGCTCTCTAGCAAAAGAGCTTCTTTTACTTGGCCAAGACAGATTTTCGTCTACTACAGGTAGAAATTTTAGTGAAGAAAACTTCATTTATCAGTTAGAGTTTTCATGTCCTTTTAATGTTATTTATAGTTTTCTGCATCTCGTGATGGGGTAGTACTTGGTTTTGCCTGTACTATGTAAGCTATACATTAAAATAGAATTAGTACCAAAGCCATGATTGCCAGTTGTGTATGGATAAAACTTTTATCTCAACCTACTGCACAAAGTCAACCAGAATTTTACTAAAAGACTTGGTTCTTCTAGAATGAACGTCGGGGTTAAAGGGGAAGAAATTTGGGAGCTATCAGGAAAAAGGAAATGAGTCCATATAGTTAGGTGTTCTCAAATTGACTGATAGGTAGAAAAACTACTCGTATATTAAGTGCAATTTCTCAAAGGAAGCTAGACCACCTATAAATTATGAAGACTTAACTACAGTAATTATGGTAAGTTATTGTGAATTTAAAATGCTAATCTTCTATGTGTACAAATCCCATGCTGCTCTTGTACCACAGAATGGAGCTAAAAGCACACAGCACGTGGCTTTAGAGGTTTCTGGCAGCCAGTAAGACAGCATGGTTTGTAGCAGGTGTCTTTGGAAAATGGTGATTAGATAGGAGGAGGAGCAGAAGATGTTAAACTATGTAACAGAAGGTTATTGTTGTAGACAGTATGATAGCACTTACTGGCCTTGGTGGCAGAAGTGAACCATAAAATAGAAGTTAGATAGTGCCTTCTTTGCATTGTTATTTTTGCCTGCTGCCATTTCTTTGCAAAAATTTAACTTTTACTAAATTTTGTGGAGGCAGTGATCTGAAGTTTGTGTCCTTGCTTATGTGATCGCTACTTTTGATTTATTTACTTTCATTATGATTGCTTATGCATTCTCTCTGCTCTTCAATATAGTTTGTCTTTACGTATCCAATTATTCTGGTTATGATTAAAGTTTTTACTTTCTTAATATTAGTTTATTGTAATTTTCTGAATATGGCTGTCAAAAAGTATTATTTCACTATTGCAAGCTATTTAAAATTGATTGCAAGGAAAGTATGAAATAGGAATAAGCCTCAGATGGAAGAAATGATATTTCTGTGCTTAGTTTTGAATTGTTTCTTTACCTGTGGGTTACTTAAAGTAATGCAACACGCTCTTTGTTTACCTAATTGAAAGGGCTGTTGCACACAACTTTAAAGAATGTTCAAATTTTGATATTTTTTAATTCTATATTGGTCGTGATTTAGGTATGGTGTATATATATATATGTATATTTTTAGTTGATATTATGTCAGCAAAAATTATTTTTATAATATTACCTGATGTGCTTTGACACACTGCTTTATTGCTCAACAGTTCAATGAAGAAACACTGTTCCAGTAAAACCTCTATTTTATAGTATTGCAGGGCTGGTTACAATGCAAGAAAACAGCTTTTGTTGCATGACAACAAAATGACTAAGCCTGCTTAAGACACCTAAACCTAACACTGAACTTCAGGAAATGTTGTAAAATTCAAGGACATTCTTGCACCTTATCCTTGATACTGTCAGAGTCCATGTTGTAATGACTGGGAAATACTGCTTGTAGTATTGGTAGGTTGGTTTTATATGTAGTATCTTACTGGAAAAAAATCATTTCAGATACCTGTGGAAGTGTTTTTTTGTAGTAATAGTTCTGTAAACGTGGATAACTAAGGCCTTGTCTTTGCATGATGAAAGGTATCAAGTCAACTGTATTTGGATTTTCCTTCAAGTAACACCTTTATTTCTTGCACTTCATTATGAATGCAACAAAGTCTCACCTTTTCCAATAGATGTTGGGGATGTAGAAGCAGGAATCCCTGGGCTGATTAACTTTTGATCTGAGGGGGCCTGGTATTTTAGCACGTATAAAGGCCTCTTCTAGAAGCTACTGACAAAATAAGTTTTCAGTAGTGCTACGTCACTTCTTGTAGTTATTTTCAATTTGCCAAAGGAAATATTAAGCACTGAGCAAAGCAAAACTTTTAGTAAACCTTATTAAAGCAGTCCTGCATATATGTTGTTTTTCCAAGCCTAAGTTTCACTACTCAGGTAAATATTATTCTTCCAGGCTCTCTCAAAATTGGAGACTGCAAGTATGAAACTATGAGACTAGTTTTCTAGTATGAAAACTCTGTGACCCTCCATTGCAAACATGCTTTTTACTCTGTCCTTCCCAGCAGTGACTGTTAAACTGATTATAGCCTCCTTTTGTTTTTCACATAAAATCCAGATCTCTGTATTGTTACCAGGTACATAATGACTAATGTAGCTGAAAGTATTCTGCTGGTTTCTTATTTGGATAATTGCTTTGCCTTTCATACTCGATTCCTAATACCCTGGTTTGATCTTTCTGCATAATCCACCATAAAACTAGTGAGTAGAGATAGATACACTATTTGTAAAAATAATAATAAAAAAATCCTAAATCATGTTGATGCAGCTGTTTTTCGATTTCTGTGAGGTCTATGAATAATACAGCTGCGACTTCATTGTTAGAGTGACTTGCTTAAAATGTTTGTCATGATTACTCACAATGAGAAATGTAACTGGGTCATTTTATGCGTATTATTATGTTAACTGAAATTTTCCATTTTTGGTTAAGAGAACATACACAGGTTATTTGCTCGATGCCAATAAATGGTATGGTTAATTTTGTGGAGGGTAACACTGAAGTGCAACTGATAACACTTCTTTCTTTTGTCTGTGTGTCTCTTCATGTATCTGTTACTGAAGAAGAAAAATGTGTAAGGTTTGTTCTTGGTTCTTCCAAATAAATTACAATAGTAATTTATAAAAAATAATTATGGTAAGACAAGAAATTTCATTGGAGTCATTTTCAAATTCAACACTTGTGAAAATACTTGCATAGCAGCAATAACTTTTGTTATGTTTGGGTGTATGGATTCCTGTGCTTTTCTCCCTCCCACTCTGTTTTGGTGCTGTTCTGACTGGCAGATTGGTCTTCCCACCTGTAGCTTTCCCAGATAGAGGCATCTGTCTTAAAAGCCCTGGCAGTGCACTGGGTCTCTTACAAAAGCCAGTATTCCATTTGTACAAATAAATGGAAAAATTGGGAAAATAGAGCAACAATGATTCCAGTGAGTTCTCTCTGAAATAGCAGAGTAAAAAATTTAGCTAGATATTGTGGAAATATAAGCTGATATATAACAATTTTAAAATGGGTAACTTTTTGATAATGGTGTCTGTAAAGACAGTACTAGCTAGAAAATTGCTTTGAGGTTGTAATAAAGGGCACAAAACCCAAAATATACAATGTGGATGAGTATTCTGTTTACTTTAAAATGTTATGTTGTAGAAGTCAAATTTATTTAGTTAGATCTATTAGTTTGTTTACCCACTTCACTAGGGGCAGTAGCAAGAATAAAATTCTTCCTGGAGGTAATACATATTTACCTACATGTGAATACTGGAAATAATTTGAAACCTTTGAATTCCCTTACTAGACCTCAAATAAATATATTGTTAATAGAACAGAATAGACTGAGTTGGCAGGGACCTACAATGATCATCTATTCCAACTGCCTGACCAATTTTAGGACTGACCAAGTTAAAGCATCTTATTAAAGGTTTTGTCTGTATGCCTCTTAAGTACTGACAGCCTTGGGGCATCAACCACCTCTCCAGGAAGCCTATTCCAGTGTTTGACCACCCTCTTGGTAAAGAAATACTTCCTAATGTCCAGCTTAAACCTCCTCCCACCTACAGTTTTGAGCCATTCTCACATATCCTATCACTGGATACTAGGGAGAAGAGCTGAACACCTCCCTCTCCCCTTTGCCTCCCCAGGAAGCTGTAGAGAGCAATGAAGTTGCCTCTCAGCTTCCTTTTCTCCAAACTAGTCAAGCCTAAAGTCCTCAGCCACTCTTCATGGGACTTGCCTTCCAGCCCTTTCACCAGTTGTGAATGCATCCAGAGGATGGCAACAAGGACCTTTGCATCCTTCTTAAATTGTAGGGCCCAGAACTGGACACAGTATTCAAGGTAAGGCCACAGCAGCACTGAATACAGAAGGATAATTGCCTCGTCCGCCTGTTTGTGCTATGTTTGGTACGCCCCAGGATGCGGGTTGCCCTCTTGACTACTGGGGCATGCTGCTGACTCAGAATTGAGTCTTCTGTCAACCAGCACCCCCAGATCCCTTTCTGCAGCTCTGCTTGCCAGCCAGTCCTCTTACATTTTATGCTTGTTCCTGACATTACTCCATCCCAGGTGCAGGATCTGGGATTTTAACCATTAAATTTCATCCTATTAATCATTCTCCAATGCTCCAGTCTATTTAGGTCCCTCTGCAAGACAGCTTGTCCCTCAAGAGTGTCAGCTTCACGTTGCCATTTCATATTATCAGCAAACTTGCTGGTGGTGCATTAAATTTCTGCATCTAGATTGCTGATGAATATATTGACTAGAACTGAATTGAACTGCTGAGAACCACTGCTAGTGAAGGGTCACTAGACTGATGCAGGCCCTTTGAGCTCTGGTGTTCAGCCAGTTCTTCACCCAGTGCACCATGAACCTACTTATCCTGCTGTGCGGCAACATGTCCAGAAAGATGATGTCAGGGACAGTATCAAAAGCCTTACAAAAACCCAGAAAAACTACATCACCGCCTTGCTTGCATCCACTGGGCTGGTGACCTTATCACAGAGGGATATCAAATTAGTTAAACAGCACTTTTCCTGTGTTGAACCCATGTAGACTGTGCCTGATGATTGCATTGTAAACTTATAGTTCACATACCTTTTCATTACAGTAATTAAAGTTTGATAATCACGTAATTCCCATGCAGAAATACAGGACAATATTTTAATGGAGATTTTGATAATTTGAAAATATGAAAATCTAAATGCTGTAAATGAAAAAGAAACACAGATTGATTTAGCTAAGGCTTTTCTGTTATGTCTTAGGTATGTTTTGTCTGTTACTGAGCTGAGAAAACTTTTAAACTGCTAAAGGTGGAGGTTAAACAGCTTTATTTTTTTGGTTTTAGATTTCCTCCAGTACTTTAGAAGAATGGCTGACAGATTTCCATGTAAAGAATTAGGAATGGATTTGCATGAATTTGAACTCTAAATTTTAACATGCAAAAAATTCTAGATGATAAATGGTTATTTAAAGTAAAGGGAAAGTTTGTCTCCTCTATCCATTAAGGCTCATTATCAGTATGAAAAACAGTATTATATTCAGAAAGAAATGTCTGGGTGGGTAAGTAATCAGAGCGTCAGTCAGTGACACTTCCTTACAAAATATTGGCCTATGATTTTTAACTGTTTAAAGCATCAGGCAACAAAGCTGTCATAATATAGGTCTAAAGTACTGTTTATATAGAACATCTGGATGGTTATTCTCAATTAAAAACACATGTTGTTTCATGACTTGAGTATTTTCTCCTTTGTGCAAGGCCTGAGTTTCACGTTTTACATCCGTAAGAAGTGAAGAATATTTTATAGTGACTATTGTTTTTTTCTTGTTGGTACCAATCTGTTAATAACTAATCTTAGCTTTGTAATTTGGCCTTTTCATTTTTAAATCTGCAACCTCAAAGTAGTGGATCTTCACTATTCTAGGGGAGAAAATTGGAGTTGGAAGTACTTGTCTGTCTGTCTTCTGTGGAGGTTTTTGTCAGGTGACAGGGAAAAAGGGAAGGAGGTTGTGTTACTTAACAATATTGGGGCATTAGTAAACTGGTGCTGTTGGGAGATATTCTCATATTCTCTTTATGGAGTCAGACCCCAGAGGAAATTCAGGCTTGATCACTACCTTGCTTGTATTATTCTTCTTCAGTGCTTTCTGTTAGATTGTAAGTCAGGACTGTTTAAGTGTTAATTAATTGTTTATCCTTCTATACACAGATTTGAATTAATTTTTAGGCATGTTCTGCTTCTATTAAGCCTGCTTTTTAGTGCAGAGAAGAGGAAATCATACAGCTTTTTGCAAAACACTTTAATATTTGAATACTTGGCATGAAATAGAGAAAATCTAGTTTGCTGATGTTTTCATCAGCTTCTAGATGAAATCTGGCCTTCTATGCCTTAAAATTATGTGAAGTGGAGGTTACTGAGGACAGCCATGTAAAACAATGTAAAAAAACAATAAAATATTCAGAGCTTTCTTTTTATCTTGAAAATGCTTTTTTCAAGCCTTGGATTTAAAGCTATGTGATTGTGAGAGAAAGGGGCACTTTGGGATTTACAAATTTTAGGAAGTTCTGTGGTTGTTGTGAATGAGAGAATGATGCAACTTTTTCTTTTTTGTTACTCTTACTTAAATGGTTCATACTTGGGATAACAAAAACTGGTTATATCTCCACTTCCATGCAGCCTACTTTACTGCAATGAGTTTCACTGATATATTTGTTTGACTTAGGGCTGTTGTGAGACACTGCTCCAAGATAGTTTTGAATGAATTTTGTGAATATGTGTGCCTTACATCATTAAAAATTGCTAAACTAAACTTTTACGTTTTCTTTAAATACTTTCATGATCCTGCTCAGTCATCTGTAAAGGAGCATTTTTATAGCACGAAACAATTATATAGATCTGTCAGAGCATAATCAATTTTTATGTTGGTTTTGTTTAACTTGGTGAATTGCATCCTTCAGTTTCTCAGTTCTTTCTACTGTTTTCACTCTTTGAGCTAGCAGCCTGTTGTGGTCATCAGTCTTCTGCAGAGAATTTCCATTTTTTCATCCTTAAAGTGTACATTTTGTTTTATGATACTTGACACTTAACATTTTAACAGACAGTTTGAATACATTGTTTAAATATTTTTTCATATAACATTGAGTTCATTAAAATGTAACTATAGTAGACTTTGCGTAGGTATGTGCTGTCACAGTGATGAAGAAACAAATTTAGTTAAGAGTGTAAGGAGAAATTAAACATCACTTGTTCTTTGACAGAAATCATGCTGCACGATACCATACCTTCAGCAGTCATTTATATTTACATTTCCAGTTTGTTCTGTAAAACTTTATATGGAAGTAGCATCTCATATGACACTTTGAAAACATTCATTTATATCCATATTTTTAAAAAACAAAAACAAAAACAAAAAAAAAAGAAAGGGGAAAAAACCACAACAAACAAAGCCCCCAAAGCCTGTTGTATAGCAAAATTGCTAGTATTCTTTAAAGAATGATTCTTTAAAGAGTCATTCTTAATAGTAGTAAAACATCACATCCTCTACCCAGCACCAATATTTTGCAGGTGTCTCTGGAAGTACTGCTTTTAGTATGAGTATATACTCATTGAAAGTTTTCTTTTACTTAAATAATTTCAAGACACTGTAAAATGCTACTGAATAAGATTTATACCCCATTCTGTTTCAGCCGCCCTTTTCTTTTAAAAATCTGGTACCCTTTCACTTTTATTTAGGATGAAGGACTCACCCTCATCTTCAAAATAATGCATAAAATAAGCATTTACTGCCTCCTTTTCTGTGCTGGTTAGTTTTAGAAAACTTTTTACCACTCCCTAATACATATGTCAAGAACAAATATTAATATGAAGCTATCAACATCTGTCGAAACAATTTTAGTATATGTGGAAAAGGAAAATAATCAGGGGAACAAGTGCTCTTGAAAGGAAGGAAATTTTATTTAAGGGTTCTGGGGCAGCTTTAATTCAGTTCCGTTGTTCCAGAGCGGTGTAGGACACACAGTCCTATTTTTGATGTTTATCATCAATTGCTGCATGGAAGACTTGGACTTGCTGAACTCTTTACTTGGCAGGTCAATGAAGAGGAAACGTTGAGATACACTGGGGGGAAAATGCAGTATTAAACTTAGAAATACTGTTGCTTATATATTCTGTTACTTATTATGGAAGCAGATTGTGAAAACTCATTTCAGCAAATGAGTGCAACTAATATCAACATAGATTATTACTGAAAAAAACCCTAAGAATATAACTTATACTATGTGTTGTTTTGTTTTGTTTTGTTTTGTTTTTATTCAGGTTATTTCTTGCTTACAAATTAATGGGTCATATCTGTTTTTCCTTCATGCTTTTAGCTCTAAGTCCACAGTAAATGGATACTATTTGAGGGCCTCCCTGCCCTCTTGTATTCTTCTTTGAATAGCAGGGGTGGGGGGAATCTAATTACACTTAATAATTTTAAGTTTGGTCACAGAAAATAGATATTTTTTTTTCTTATTATTCTTCGTCTGAAGTGGAACATAAGAAATGAGATACTGCAGGGCAGTTCTTACACTGGGTTTGCAGCTTTGCTCTCGACCCATCATCCAGATACTTCCACTCCTGTTGTTCCTCTCCCTGCACACCCTGCTGCCAGTCTTCCTATGCCAGTCATTAAATGGGGTCAGCGACTGCAAAGGCTCATCTTGAGAGATGGAAGTGTACAGGAGGGAGCTGGCGGATAGGTGCAGTGAGGTGACTTGAATAGTGTGAAAAAAGTTGGTGTAGGAGTGAGTGAGGTGTCTTGCTGTAGGCGGTAGGAGACAGGCTTCCTGAGAGTGTAATAAAAGCAGTGGTTTAATTTGCAGCCTGATCCTCCAGATTCCTGTTGGCTGCAGACCTAGGAGAGAAAACCTGAAAGCAAACCTTCCCCTTGTGTCACACAGCTGAGTAATCCTCAGGATTGGTCAGTGCTGATTTATTTTTTTTTTTGAACATCACAGACTGAAAGTTTTGATTTCTAAGTCATACAAAGTATTTTCATGATATGATGCAAGACATAAGACTTCATCCACCAATAAGTGTTTGATTGTTTTTCCTTCCTCTGAGAGCTCATTTCTGTCATTTGTTACTTGAGAAGATTGCTAGCATCTGTGAGATACAAGATAACAGTCCTAGAAGAAATCGCTAATCATAGAGTAATTCAGGTTGGAAGGCACCCCCAGAGATCATCCAGTCCAATCTTCTGCCTAAAGCAGGACTAACGTCAAGCATGGATCAGGTTGCTGATGGCCTTATCCAATATAGTTTTGGAAATCTCCCAATGACAGAGGTTATACATTTTCCCTGGGCAACACGTTCCAGTGCTTATCTGCTCTCAGCGAGAAGAATTTGTGTCCAACTCAAATTTCCCTCATTAGATCACGGGATCATTGCTGCGTGTCCTCTCAGGGTACAGACCTCTGGCATATTTCTCTCTGGTCATCTGTTTCCCACTTGAAAGTCCTATTTCTACTTAGTTCTTCTTTGAAAAGAAGCTGTGTTGTTCCTTTTAATCATCTTCCACTGCTCTCTGAAGATGTTTTTCAGTTCTACTGTATTTCTTTTAGTGTAAACTTGTAGTCCATCCAGAACCCACCTGGAAACATTCCTGTGCAACCTGCTCTAGGTGGCCCTGCTTTGGCAGGGGGTTTGGACTAGGTGATCTCCAAAGGTCCCTTCCAATCCCATATCATTCTGTGAGCTAACATAATGCTATAAAGCCTGTCCACAAAGAAACTTTGGGGTTGGTTGTTTTTAAGTAGCAGTGGAACTCTTACTTTAGTATCCTTGTTTAATGTTTCAGATCCTGTGTAAGGATTTAAAAGCTCTGTATAAATGTGATGTTCTTACTGGACTGAATCCAAAAGCTGTTGTACATAGGTTTAAGCTTTTGCTCTATTGCAGTAGTGAATCTCATTAACTTTTTAAAGGTGGGGTTTTTTTCTTTTTAAATATTTTCTTTTATTTGCGTGTTCTTACTGTCATTTTTCATTAACAGTTACCTTTTGGGAGGGTTTATCTTAACTTTTAAGTCATAATTTTGTGTACCCCTGGCATAGGCTGCAAAAAGTATTGTTTCCTGTGGACATCTTTTATACCTTTAAATACTTTCAATCCTTCCATTAAAAGGCTGGCTGCTGAGCAAACATGTATGTACAGAAAAATAAAATTCACAGTTTATATATTTGTATAGCACCTCTCGTAGTGCAGAACTCCTGATTACTGCCTATAGTGGGTGCATATTCTATCTGGTTTTGAAATTTTTCTGTTTGAAAATTCATTCAATTTTTCACAAATCGACATTTTTAAATGTAATTTTCTGTATATGTTGCTGTGCAGTTGAAGTTAGTATATGAGGCACTGCTAATGCTGTTTTAGGTCAGCCACCAAATTATGCAGACTATTTTAAAGGATTAATTACCCCTATGATATTAGACAGTACATTCAGCAGACGATGCCATAAAAACCAGATATCTTGATATTGCTACTGGCTCTCATGACTTGAAATTCAGTGCTGAAAGATGATGTAAGAGAGAAAACATTCTGATTCTATTATTTCTATTTCTCTCATCTGATGTACTTGAGTGAAGTGCAAAGAGGGAGAAATATTATTTAGAAGCTGGTGGAATTGTATAAAAAAACAAAAACCAAACAAACAAACAAAAAACCACCAAACAAAACAAAACCCAACCCCCATGCCTACCTTGTATTTTGCTGGAGTTTTAGGGAACCACTCACTGTTTCCCTTCATTTGAAACCATGCATCCTCATCCCATCATTTTATTCTATGTTGTCAGTCCTTGTATAGAAACATGGAAACATTCATTTTAATATTTTACATGTAGCTTCCTTTTGAGGTAGAAGCATCCTGAGATGATTTTGCTGTTTGAAGTTTGAGGATTGCCAGTCTGTTTTACCATGTGCTTGAGGGCATACAGTTATGACTTCAGCCCTACTGGGCCTGTCATCCCAAACCATGTGCTGTTCAAGACGTTCTTGGTTTTCCCATGGTCTTCAGCTCTCAGATTTTCCTGTAACCATTTTAATTCTTAATAACAGCAGAATTTTTTGATTTTTTCATTCAGATGGAGCTTTTCCCTTCTGTATAGTTTCATCTCTTGCTTAGTGAATCTGAACACCCAGTCACATCACTATTTTGGGCAGGTGCACACTGCGCCTTTACCTTGCTTGCTCTGGTAATCGTTAGCATGTTAGAGAACATTTCAAAGAATGCATTCATATTGCGTACATACGGTATGTGCTGAGAAGAGAGCTGGTCATGGGTCATAAAAACAACCCTGGAAAATACCCATTATTTCACTGGTTGTCTACCTCTGCTTCCTTAGAGGCATGAGTGGTTGCCTTTGCCTCTGAGATCAGTTAATCTGCTTGGCTTCTCTTTTTGCTACTGGTCTCTAGATTTAAGGATGGAAGCGCTGATGGTCTTCTTTTTCTTTTTTTTTTTTTTTTTATATACAGCTGAGCTGCTGCATCAGTGTTTTTCTCTTTATATATACTAAGTGGCTTTTACACTGTTGTTAATTTATATACGGATTGTGCCTCCATCTCCATTTAAATTCTTACCCTTCTCAGGTTTGTCATCTTGTTTGGCTGCTTGGCACTTTAATCCATTTAGGGTCAGAGGTTTGGGTTTGACTGTTTCCTTTACATGATGGTTGAATTCCTAGCCTGCATACTGTCCTGTAATTTCACTACATAGAACCAGGAGCTATGCATATAGTCCCTCCCCACCTGGCTTTGTAATATTACCTTCAAAACTAGCTACTTTATTTTGATTTAAAATCTAAGTTAAAAATAGAGGGATTAAAATATTAGACTAATTAGGGGTTATTTGCAAGGAAATTTATAAAAAATGACTAGGTTCTATCAGCTTATTTTTGTCTCTTCAAACAATTACTACCTGACTTTGTAAGCCTTTAGGTCTGAATGAGCTCTATAAGCTTTTTCTGAAGTTAAGCACCAAAGGCCTGTTTCTATAATAATCTTTTGAAGTTTTATTTATACTAACAAATAGAAAAATAGACTAAAAGTATATTATGCATCAGAATATGTATGCACAGCCATTTCTATTGCAGTCAAATTCTCTTTCACCTTCTAATTTCCCACAACATTTCATTTTTGTAGTCAATGTGTGGGAAAAAGTTGGTCATTCACTAAGGTATGTTATTTGTAGCTGGTCTCTGAAGAGCTTTTCTAACATAGTTCTTATGTTCTTTGGTTCCCCGTGCCCCAAAACGTGTGTTACCTTTCTGGACCGTTTTGTATGTTACAATTTTAAGTTCAAGCTTTCCCAGTGGTCTGCTAACCCATTTGGTAACCATTAGACCTGTTCCTCCTCTTGTATCTCAGAATTGGCTGCTGGTTCTTCTTTTTTGCTTATTGTTCCCATTCCCTCACTTTCAACCAAATCACAGATAAATATTTTGGCTGGTTTTAGAGGGTTTCATCTTTCTGATGGTGTTTCTCTGTTCTTTGGTTTTTTTTCTCAGATTTTTTGAGACATACTTATTTAAAGAGCTACTTTGGTGATATTTAATTTTTATGGTTACAGGCCTTTATTTTCCTCAAAAAAATTTACTTGGCTTCTTCCTTCTGCTTTGTTATATGTACAAGCACAAAACGACCACAACGGAATTTTAGAAATCATTGGATCTTTCTGGTGGGGTTTTTGGGAGGGTATTTTTTGTTTCTTTGTTTTGATTTGGTTTTCTTTTCCCCCACAAATTAGATAGTTCTTAAGCCGGAGATTTTGGAACAATATTTACATGAAGGTTGTTAAAAGTCGGTGCTTACCCATGGTCTTCCTGTGTACTGTGTATTAAAAATACAGCTTCTGTGAAGCTGATCTTGTTTTCATGTTGGGCTGAAGAACTAAAACTTTGTCAAGCCAACTTACCTGTGGTCTTTATTGTGTAACATTTTCTGTTATGACAATAAAGTGTTGTGCTGTAGTTTGGAAATGTAGTTAAGTTTTAAAATAATAATGGTATGGAGAAACATATGATCATGAACTTTTCTGAACAAAGGTACAAGAAAAGTCTTAATTTCAGAAAAGCCTTGGTGATGGTTTTGCTCTCTGCTTGTCTGCTATTACTTATGAAAGTCTCTGTTTGTGTAAACATACCGTCAGGTTTTTTTATTTGAAAAATATTTATTTTGGTACTACAGTAAACACAGAACATGTTTTCATATATTTTACTAGCATCATTTTAATATTCAGAAATAGAAAACTTTATTTTAGAATGTTTTTCTTCCCTTTTCTCTCTGCAGATCAACCAATTTAGAAGGTGTTATTTTTGTGATACTTATGAAACTGCTGCAAACTGATATTTCTGTATGGAATTGAGAAGGGGAAAGGGGGTTTTAGGGTGTGAATTGTATTGACTATAATGAAATCTGTGTGCATCATATCTGACCATTTCGTTTAGAGATTATAAAAAAATACCTAAAGAGAATATTTTAAAACCTTAAATAATTTACGTAACTTTCCCTGTGGTTTAGGTCTTTTCTATGTGTGGATGTACTCCAAAGAACACAATGATTTTTATTTCTTTGTTGTTGTTTTTTTATTATTATTAGGCCCGGCGCAAAGAGGTTTTTATCCAGGAGCGATATGGAAGATTTAATCTGAGTGACCCATTTCTGGCTCTTCAGAGAGACTTTGAAGCAGGTGCTGGTGATAAAGAAAAGAAGCCAATATGCATGAACCCTCTGTCCATTTTAGAAGCTGTTATGGCTCATTGCAGGAAAATGCAAGAAAGAATGTCAGCTCAGTTGGCTGCTGCTGAAAACAGACAGAAAAAGGTATCCTGCTACCAACTTTTTTTTCCTTTTCCCTCTCCTGATTTGTTCTTTCATGCATTTTAATTTGCATCTTTATCTAACTTGGTTATCAGTGTGAGTGTTAAAATATTAGCCCTTAATTGCCATATATAGTGACGTGCTGATTTTCTGGTGATATTTTGTGTGCACACAATATTTGTTCCATGAATTTAGCTCTACTTACAGAATAACTGGTACAAGTCAATGCAGTATATAAGTGGATATCTCAGCATGAGCTGAGAAGGCATCATCACAATATATTTTTAAACTAACACCATTGAAGCCTAGATAAGCTACTGTTATTTTTGTTCTAACCTAAATAGCATAAAGTAAATAATTTATTTGCATTTTATACTAGGTGGCTCTGTTTCATAAATCAGTAAAAATAAATGATAACTCTAAAAAATACTTCTTTTTTGCATATTTAGAACATTTGCTGTAAAGAGAAAAATTATTTTGAAACTATTATTTTATTAATATGTTGCAAAGAAGGTCTCATATTGAAGATAAAACAATGTCAGTTTGAAAGTGAATGGCTGGTTTGCTGCATATATTTTACTAAAATTTGAGACATACATTCCTAAAGTATAGCTAAATATGAATATGTTGGGAAGGGAATTCTGAGAGGAAAGAGGGGTACAGTAACATAATAGACTAATCTAGACAAAGTATTTTTGAATAATTAAAAATAAATGCTTGCTAGGCATGAATCATCCTTTCTGGATTACAAGGTAGATAGAATGTCTTCAGCAGCTGTGAAATAGCTTTTTGGTGACAGTTTTAGATTGATGTTTAAAAAAAAATCAAAACCCAAACCAACCAGGTAATGCTAAGACAATGGATATAAAACTGATTTTGGTAGTAGTTGCTCTTTGAGAAATAATAGGCACACAAAAGTACTGGAATTACGCAGGAAATGCATGCTTAAATTAAATCAGCAAAACTTTTCTTGTTATCTTAGCTTTGTTGTTTAGTTTCATTTAGTTAAAACATTCCTGCTCTGTTAAGACTTCAGCAAAATGGACCCTGCCTTTAAAAAAAATACTAATACTCAAATGAAACTGTAAGTATGATATGTAAGTCTTAAAACAGCATAGTGGCCTATGTAGTGAACTGTTACTTGTAGTTACCTAGCGCTTCTTTTTGAGGACTCTTAAATGTTCATTTGCCTTTTCATATGTTTTGTAAGTAAGTTGAGATTTTGGGGAAAGAATTGTCTCAGCATAAGTAAATTTGTAAGAGCAAGTAAATTTGCCTATTCTGACTAGCGAACCATATTGGAAGAGACTGTGACACATCTGCCTGTACAGTTGTGCTAGTTTCTTGTTTCAGTGCATGGCCAAAAGTTTCTTCTTGTACCTAAATTCTTCCTTTATCTCTGGTTTTTAGTATAAGGACAGATACTTGCATATAACATAGGTTTACATATTAAGAATATGTCACAAAGTCAGGGTATTGATATGCAAATTCCATTTTTTTTTCTTTTTTTGGCCCAGGTTTATTTTGGAAGTCTGTATCTGTTTGTACAGGAAAGGATGCACTTGTCTTTTGTTTCCTAGAAGAATACATGAGGTTTTTTCTTCAAATCTTAACTTGAAGTAGTTTGATGTTAATTTACTTTGCAGTTTGATTCTTACCTTGATAAGTACCCGAACCTCTAGTACACTCAATTCTGAAGCCTGTAACTTTCAAACTAAATGTTAAAGGACTACACTTGAACGAATGGCTTGTTGCTTTGAAAGCATGTCATTATGTTTCTGCTGCTTTTATTCCTTGTAACAAACAGGAAATGTAGATAATGCAGGATTTGAAAACAAACTGCATGGTGTTGAGCAGCTGTGTGCATGACTCTCTACAGAACTTATATCTTCCTCTTTTAAAGGCAATTAGAAATGCTGTTTGGACAGGGCAACCTCTTAAACTTTGTGGGTTTATGGTAACAGATGACATCTCTCTCAACCGTCTCCATTCATTCACAAACCATTCATTCAACATTTTACTTTCCCTTAGTTCCACATTTTTCTGTGCTCTATCTCTGAAGTCCCTCTGTGGAAGAGGGTGATGAATGTATTTTGAGGGATTTCTAGAAATGTTTGACAAATTAGGGTGACCCAATGTCTAAATGTCTAAAAATAATAAAAGTTAAGTCTAGAAAAATGTGACCTAAATACAGAGCCAGCTGCATCTCCTCCCTCCAAGGGTGGTTTCTCCTCCTCTAAATGCGTGATGCCTCTATCTCCTTGTGTGGAATTACCTCACTGTCTCACTCTAACGTACACTAAGCCATGAAGTCTGTGTACAGCTGTGTTTATTTTCTCTGGATATTACTGGACTTTAAACAGGCTCATTCTGAACTGTTATTCCTGGGGATGTATTATCTGTGAATATAGTGACCGTAAAAGTATTCTTAAAATATATTTTTTATTTGATCTTAAAAAGCAAGTCATAACAATGTGCCAGGATGTAGAAAAATGAAAGAGGTGCGCAAATGACTGCCAGTCATAGGTTTACCACATACCAAACACCTAATCCCCAGATGTCATCTGCTTTACGTTAAATCTCCAACCTCTTCTAGCTCTTTGAATATTTTTCCTGGAGCTGCTATCAAAATTAATTTTGAGGTTTCCTGGGAACTCAAAACCAGATAACCAAAATGACAGTTTTTGATTTTTCAAGTATTTGCAGAAAGGTTAGTTTTGGCATGCACGCTCAAAGGCCGACAGACGCCTTCATTGGAAGAGGCCTGTTGACGTGATTTAGTCTAACCTGGTGCTTAAAGCAGATTATCACCAGCGGTACATCTGGCCATCTGTGAATTTGTCTAGCCAAGTCTTGAAACCCCTGGGTTGCAATACTGCAAATTCTGCACTGCTATCCTTGTGAAGAACTTTTTTCCAAGACTGAGCCTCTTTCAGGACAATTTTTCATGTTAACCTTTTGTTGTGGAGCCCCACCTGCCACTACCAAGAAGAATTTGACTTTGTCATCATTGTACGGACCTTTCAAAAGGAGTGGTGTGTTGCTATTAGATCATCCCTTAGTCTGCTTTTTTACTAAACTATGCAAGCCAGGCTCTCTTAACCTTTTCTCACAAGGCATGCACTCTGTTTCTCACCTTTGAAGGGCCTTTGCTGAATAGTCCCAAAAAGGGACACTATCATTTTTCTCAGTATCCTTTTTTACCCATTTTCAAGTCCTTCTTGGACACATTTCCAGATGTTTACATTACTGATATGATGTAGTGTGTGCATATAATTCACTTCACAAAGTCAGGTCATAGTTAGTTCATAAACTCATAAATAATTACAGCTAGTTCCAAATCTGTCATCTGAAAGAAAAAAATGTAGTGTAAATATTGAAAACTTTTTCCTGTTCAAGATGATGCAGACAAAATGAGGGCGTTAGGGAGAGATAGATGTAGGAGACAAAATAAAATGAGAAACTTATGCTGCTCTTGTCAATTTGAAATCAAATAGAAGACATATATATTAGGGATTTTTATTTGTATGTAATGCTTACAAATAAGATACTACAATAGTTTGGTAAGCTGATTTCATCCCAGGTATATGTTAAAATCTGCATGTAAATATTTGAGAGTAATATAATTTCACCAGTTAACAGATAGAACCAGTCCCTCATCTGAAAGCAAAATGGACAAATTATAAAGTATAGAAAATCTTTAAAAAAAAAACATTTTCTCTATAATCTTATTCCATTTCCAAGCTTTAAAAAATATATATAGTCCTCATTATTTTTGTATCTGTTTTAACAAAGAAGAAACAGGTTTTGAGGTATTTGAAGCCAAGCTGATGTTTATAATGTAGATAAAACTTCCAATAATGATTTCTTCATATTGCTTCAGTGGTTCCTATAATAACCGTATGGTTTCAGGAGGAAATTTTACTATTACTATAATATACATCACATCAATATTACCATCTCCTCTTTATGCTTTTTCTCATTCTTCTGAAGAAAATGGAAGAGAAATTTAGAGGACTAGACATGTTGGGAGACTGAGACAGACATTCATCCCTAAGTGTAAATTCGTGCAGGATTTATTATTTGTTCACTCTTTCATTTCACTTCCCTTCCTTTTTAAGCATTTTCTTGTGTTTGAATTCTGCTTACTACATGGCAAAAAAAAACTATCATGGGAACAATGAACTATAGCAAATGGGATTTTTTTAAACTACAACTTCAGGCTCTCTCCCTCTTGTACTCGTCTCTTGATGGCATGAGTTTCAACTCTACTCTGGTATAACTGCAGAGTAACAAAGCTATTATTTTAAAAAAGTATTTTTATTAGCTTTTGTTTAAATGCAGTTTAGCTAAAAATGAATTGTGTACACATCTACAATGATGTGGAAAAAGCTTCCAGAGCTAAGAAATTTCATCTCCGATTGGAGAGGACAGGGAATAGTGTGCTGTAGCAACAGGCTTCTGAAAAGCTATTATATTGTAAGGTTTGGGGTTTTTTTGCCTGTGTGTCTGTTTGTTTGTTTTCATCTAGCAACCAAGACAATATTTTAAGCATTGACTGAGAGGGAAGATATTCTCTAGCTATTACCAATCCCTTAGACTATCTTGTTTCCCACATTAAAGTTTACAGTAAATACATTCACATACTGTATTGTCTTAAACTGAAATTAGTATCATTTTACCATGACACTATAATCTGAATCTATGATTCTTCCTTCATCTATTGAAGCGAAACACATATTCCAAGATCTTAAATGTACTGCTTGTTGCCACAGCTTTTCTTAGATTGTTTGGGGTTTTTTTGAGCATTGTGAAATGTTCTCTTATGTAGTATGATTCAGTTTCCTGTTCCAGTCAAAATTAACCATTCGTGTTTCTGATTGTTATTTTTCATGGGGACCCAAAAGCATTTTTCTGGAAAAAATTCCCACTTAGAAAATGCACATTAGTTGTACAGTTCTGAATTTTTATTTCTGAATTGATCTGTGCGTCGATATGAAGCAGAACTGACGAGGCTAAACCAGCTGAAAGAGTATGGGAGGAGTGCTTAGCAGTTTCTTGGGGTTTTGGTTGGTTGGGTTTTTATCAGCCATTCAGATAAACCACATAGGAAGCTACTGCCTCAGCATATGAAGGGAGGAGCAGGAAGAAATAAATGTGTTTCTTTTGTTGTTGTTTGACTTCTGTAAGTTTGCTTGGGAAAATAAAAAGTTTTTCCAATGCTTTTCCAGAACAAGATCTTTGAATAAAAGCATAACCAGCAGGCAAGATGAAATGGAGATGATGACTATATGAATGAGGGAAAAAATTACTCTTATACAATATCTGCATGTAGTAGGTAGAATTTTGATTCTAGCTTGTAACATGGTTTATATATCATCAATGACAGTCAGACCTCCTGCTGTTAGTAAGTACAGGAAAATGCTTGTGCCTGTGCCAAAAAGTTGATCTCAGAATGAATGTCATATTTATAAATGTTAAAACAAATTTTAAGACACACATCACGGGTGTGAGGGACTGTGTATTTCAATCCTTGTCTCCTTTAACTTGAGAAAGACCTAAAGCCTAAATATTGGACAGGCTGGATCCATGGGTCAAGGCCAATGGGATGAGGCTCAACAAGGCCAAATGCTGGGTCTTGCACTTGGCTCACAACAACTCCATGCAGTGCTACAAGTTAAGGAAGAGTGGCTAGAAAACTGCCCAGCAGAAAAAGGCCTGGGGTTGCTGGTCGACAGCTGGCTGAACACAAGCCAGCAGTGTGCCCAGGTGGCCCAAGAAGGCCAACAGCAGCAAGATTAGGCAAGTGGTTATCCACCTGTACTGGGCACTGGTGAGGCTGCACCTCGACTATTGTGTTCAGATTTGGGCCCCTCACTGCAAGAAAGACATTGAGGTACTGGAACAGGTAAGGAGAAGGGCAACGAAGCTGGTGAGGGGTCTGGAGCACAAATCTGGTGAGGAGCAGCTAAGGCAACTGGGCTTGCTTAGTCTGGGGAAAAGGAGGCTGAGGGGAGACCTTATCACTCTCTACAGGTACCTAAAAGGAGCTCCTAAAGAAGTGGGGGTTGGTCTCTTCTCCTGTGTAACGAGGGATAGGACAAGAGGAAACAGCTTGAAGTTGTGCCAGGGAAGGTTTAGGATGGTTCTTAGGAAATAATTCTTCACCAAAAGTGTTATCAAACATTGGAACAGGCTGCCCAGGGAAGTGGTTGGATCACCATCCCTTGAGGAATTTAAAAGATGAGTAGACATGGCTCAGGGACATGGTTTAGTAATGGTTTTGGCAGTGTTAGTTTGATGCTAAGACTGGATAATCTTAAAGGTCCCTTTCAACCTAGGCAATTCTATGATTCATTTCTGGGCCTTAAGTTATTTTGCAAACCTCATCTTTTGCAGTCTGTTTCTTTTTACTGAGGAGAGGACTTTCTGTGATGTCTTAGGTCTAATTTCTGGTGCACACTCAGAAATCACAAGCATTTGATCTCTTTGGGGAGTCCATGTTGTCAATGGAGGAAAGTAGATGGTCTTGCCTAGTTTCTGAATTGCTCTTCCGAGACAGCCGTCTTGTTCTTGTGCTTATATAAGATTATAAGCACTTGTGTCAGATATCACAAATCACTTTCCTGGGGCAGACATTCATTTTAAGCATACTCTCGAAGGTTAAGATATCAGTATCAGGTTAATCCTAGGTTATGTTGATAGCCTCCCATCTTGTTAATGAGAATTTTTCTCTGTGCTTTCTCACAGTTGGAAATGGAAAAATCTCAGTTACAGAGTCTAGAGCTGGAGCACAAAAAGCTATCTGCTCGTCTTGAAGAAGAACGTGGGAAGAATAAGCATGTAGTATTGATGCTAGTGAAAGAGTGTAAGCAGTTGTCTGGCCGAATTGTAGAGGAAGCCCAGAAACTGGAAGAAGTGATGTCAAAATTTGAAGAGGAAAAAAGAAAGGCTACTGAATTGGAGGAGTCTCTTGCCACTGAGAAACAAAGGAGTACACAAATGGAGGCTCAGATGGAAAAGCAGCTGTCTGAGTTTGATACAGAGAGAGAGCAGTTGCGTGCCAAACTTCATCGAGAGGAAGCGCACACCAGCGACCTCAGAGAAGAGAGAGATAAAATGATCAAAATGATCGAGCAATTAAAAAAGGAGAATGAAAGTAAAGCTAATCTTTCTCTTAAAAATAAAGATAAAAATAAAGACAAGAATCT
The DNA here is from genome assembly GCA_013398155.1 of Pedionomus torquatus. Classification (NCBI taxonomy): domain Eukaryota; kingdom Metazoa; phylum Chordata; class Aves; order Charadriiformes; family Pedionomidae; genus Pedionomus; species Pedionomus torquatus. The sequence continues at coordinate 173,543 of VZRU01004553.1, forward strand.
TGTTTCTGTTTCTGTTGAAACAGAAGAGCCAAGTTCAAGGACTGTTGCCTGCCAAACAGATCCGGTAGTGATGGACAGTAGCACAGAAAATGTTAAAAAGTTGCCTTTGACTGTATCTGTAAAGCCTTCCACAGTGAACCCCGTGGTGTCTGGCAATACAAAAATGAATGTGTGCACCAATGCAGCATTTGTGAAGCCTGTCGTTGACAGGCAAGCCTCATCCAGTGAACTTGTCCCTCCCGCAACTCCTGTTCTTACACAGAATCAAAACAGAATTGAGGAAAATGGACCAAGTACAGGCTCATCACCTGATTTACCAAGTAGCACTTCCCCTTTTTCAAACAGTACTTCCCTTTGCACCCCTGCGGCGCCGACTGCCACGGCTCAGAATTCCTCACTCACTTCGTCTATGCACAGTTTGCATTCACCCTCTGCCAACACCACTGGCCATCCCGGCCTAAATCCCCGAATCCAAGCAGCTAGATTTAGGTTTCAAGCAAACGCGAACGATCAAGACCAAAATGGAAACACAACCCAAAGCCCTCCCTCAAGGGACGTATCCCCTACTAGCCGTGACAACTTAGTTGCCAAACAGGTAGCTCGGAATACAGTTACCCAAGTCCTTTCGAGATTTACAAGCCCTCAGAGCGGCGCTCCGTCGCGGCCAGCAACATCACATTCAGTGGAAGTTGGCACTTACCCCCCAGTCGGTAGAACGAATTTAAAGACTCCCAGTGTATCAAGAATTGACAGAGGAAATCCTCCACCCATTCCTCCTAAAAAACCAGGGCTTTCGCAAACTCCTTCTCCACCACACCCACAGCTTAAAGTTTTAATGGATAGTAGTCGATCCCCAAATGCAAGTGCTAAAAATGACAGCAAAACAGTGACCTCACCTCTTTCAAGTTCACCACAAGGAATCAGGGTAATAAATGAGGAAATTATTTCTAAGTCCTCACCTCAGCTGCCACCAAAACCTGCTATAGATTTATCTGTGGCACCTGCAGGCTGTGCCATACCAGCCATAGCCTCATCTCAGGTGGGTGCCTGGCCTTCCCACTTCCCTGGACTGAACCAACCTGCATGTTCAGAAAATTCCTTTGTCATTCCCACCACCATTGCCTGTAGCTCCTCCATAAACCCTGTTAGTGCTCCATCCTGTAGACCATGTGATTCAGACAGCCTCCTGGTAACAGCATCAGGTAAAGGGATTGATATGCTACAAACTGTCTCCCTCTAAAATAATGTTTTTGTTTTCCTATAGATTTCTTGTTTGCTTTATTTATCTTTTTATACCTTTCTCTTTTTTACTTTCTGAAAGCTGAAATTTTTGTTTATATTTTTCCCAGGGGTATGAGAATTCTTTTGCCAATTTAGTAGGGTTATAAATTAGTTTGCTTCCTCAAGGAGGTCTGCAAATTGGAGTCATAATTTAAAGGTAAAGAGGACTAACATTTAAAATAAATAGGATGCAGATTATGGTATACTAAACTCTTGTTTGTTTGTTTGTGAATGCTGTTATTTTGAACTCCAAAAAGCTTTCTCAGTCTGAAATAATGTTTTGAAAATTACCTCTGACAGTGATCTTCCTCAGTACATGTATTTCAGTGCTTTGTGAGTCTTTTAGAAGAGAGGGGTTACTGTCTTTTCCTATGGCATTAGGTGGTTGCACACAAAGGTGTGTAATTGCCTGGATAAGGGCACAGTTTCAAATATCTCACAACATACCTGTGGAATAAGTTTCCATTTTTCTATAGTCCTCGTTTTAGTTGTAGGCTTTGTTAATGCTTGTGTGCAGCATCTCACATGTTTACTTCAACAAGTATCAGTAAAGGTTTGCTGTTGGAGAGTTAAAATCTAAATGTTGTGTTGGTAGTCTAAATCTAGAGTCAGTGCATGTCTCTGCCATTAATTTTGCATAGTGGTGAGGAGTTGTGTGCCTGATGTGCTGCCAACTCCAAGGTATCTTCTTCATGGCAGTTAAATGAATAAAGGCAGCCCAGATCTACCTTTCAGTTAATTTTAGATGTCCTGTGAATCTGTTTCTCAATATATTTCCTTGCTGGGATCAATAGCACTAGAACATTAAGTAGAAAGTCCCTCCATAGCCTGATTTGCACTGCAGTGAGGAGGACCGACCTTCATCAGCACTGAAGAATGTTTGCATGGTCTCAAGCTTTCAACAGTTATTCTTCGTTCAGTTATGATACTTCAGCCCCTCATAACTTTAGTCTCTGTATCATCATCTATAGGGTATAAAACCCCTGCACAGCTGGTCTACTTCTGTCACACAACCAACCACTTTTTCTTGGTAGAAGCATTACTCTCTGATAAAGCAGTTGAACTCACTCACTGGTCTTGGGGAAGCTATTCCAAAAGCAGCATGTGGCAAACTTGGGTATCTGTATAAATAGGATATTTCAGGGTTCACATTATCAGGGAATTGTTATATCCGTTCCACTTCATGGAAGACTTTCTGCATGTTTCTGGAGTAATCTAGTCACATTTTTTACATTCGGCTGTGGCACTATACATACTATATACTCACTATCCTCACTCCTTTCTGAATGTGCCATGAAAATACGAGCTCAGAAATTTTATTTGTCTATTGTCAATGTTTATTTGTCAATTTGTCTATTACTTTCCAGAGTTAACAACCATGGGAATTGACCGCTGCCCTTTAGTTTCCTGTTTTTCATATGGGTGTCCTCAATTTTGATCTTAAATTCTTATTCGCAGCTGAGTCTGATTGCCACGTCAGATAAGTCATTAATCTCCCAGTATTCTGGATATTTTTCAAACCTCACTTGCCTTCAGCTCCTATTAGGCTCCATAATGGAATTAAAATTTAATTTAAAAAAAACCCCAAACAACTAATAATTTTTTAACATACAACAAGTTATTGGTAAAATCATATTCTGTGAATAGTGAATAGTTATTTTAGAAAAGAGGCCATCTTCCACAAATCCTATCAGCATGAATTTTTCATATTATATTTCAATTAGTTTAATTATTATATTTCAATTAGTTTCATTATTAACTAGATGATATTTGGTATTCATTTGAGCTTTTTATTATTCTTGAAAAACTAAATCTTCTGTCTTAAAAATTAAATTACCATCACTTCATAACTCTCTGTATTGTTAATGCTGTAGTTTGCACTTTGAAATATAAACTTTCAAATAGGAATCCTTTCAAATAGGAATCCTCCACCAAATAGACAATTTATGTTTCTTATGAACTTTGTGACTCAAAGGCAATTCTCAAAGATAGGGCTTATGACAAAATCTGTTAATTTTTTAAATTATACATAAATTAATGTGTTCAGGTGGCCTTTTTTCTTTTACTACCCTTTCACTTGTTTTTTGAAGGTTGAACTACCCTTTCACTTGAACTTTTGAAGGTTCATTTAACCCTTTCTAATCTTTGCAACATTTGTTGCCATTAGTACTTTGTAAGTGGCACTGCTTTTTGGGAATTTTTGCAACTGTAAAAGGGAAATATACCCCATAATCTGAATTCTGCAAAGGAAGATTGCTTAAAATCTCATTAGTGGTCTGCTGTTTTATTTTATTAACACAGAGATGTTATTTTAATACCCCTCCTGCACTGCATACAAACAGGCTCAAAGAATTTTTATAACTATGTGAAATATTCAGGAGCTCCTTTGTCTTTTATCCAAACTAATGCTTATATTTTATTGCACTTACTCTCCCATTTTATATATGTTTTTTAGGGGAACATAAGCTGTTTTGTCCAAGTGTTCTAGCAAATAGCAGAACTAAAAAAAGTTTGAGCAACCGATGTTATGCAAGTATGGAAAAGACCTTCTTCAAAATTTTATGCTGAGAAAAGAAAAGAAATATATTTTATAAATACATGAAGAAATAGACCTTTTCTTAGAAAATTAAAGATAAACCAGATTTAATCACCTTGTTTTCCTTAAGATAATGTGGTCAGTAATGCCTGAATTTATGTCACTTATTCACTTTGCTCTTTTCAGTTTCTTTCTTAAGTATGACTTTTCTTGAGGTCAACAACATCTAACAAACTACAAACTCTACTGAAACTTCCTTACCTTATCTGCATTTTCCATGCCCTCTCAGCATGCATTCAGTTAGATTTATTAATGTTCTGTTTGGTTTTAATCTGTTTGATTTAATTTTTTTTCAGAAAATCATTAGTATTTCAATGTTACTTTCAGTTAAAGCAGAGCATGGTGAAATCTTATTCACATTTCATTTTCTAGTGAGCTTCAATCAGAATTCGTTATTATTTTTAAGCCAAAGTGCAAACCAAATTTAACATTAAAAAAGACATTGAAAAGATCCTCCATTTTTATATTTTTTGTTTGTCAATAAATTCGTGTTTGTTTCTTCTTAATGTGGAGTCAGAAGAATTTATAACAGCATAATCACTTAAGTATCCTCTATTCATTTAGAAGCATTTCTCTAGTTAGCTCAGCTTGCTTTAAGAATGTAACAGCAGCCTGATTTTCTGTAAGGGAGAGTCTTGGTTTTAGAAAGAGCAACAGCTAAGACCAAACTTAAAATCAAAGCCCAAATCATTTCAGTGTTTTGCTTAATTAGTGTAACAATACCTTCTTTTAGAGGCAGGGCATTATACTGCGTGTTTCTCTTTTCATCCCTGGTAGGAAAAGACAGCAGCTTTTGTCATTAATGTTGAACAGGCTGTGCCTAGAGAAATTACAATGAACATTTATGGCCTGATTCAAAATCTGTGGCAGTGTTTTCATTAACTTCAGCAGCCTTTGAACTGATGCCAAAATGCTTCTGCTCTGTTTGGACTTCTACATTTCAATGGCTGGAAGACTTCTAAATGGAAATGAACATAGGCAGTTGGATTTTCATACCCCTGGGATTTCTGCTTTCACTTTCTTCTTGGTTTTGCGCTTTTTATGTCACTCTTCAATGAAGTATGTTTTTTATTTTGCTTATTTCTCTAATGATTGATTTATTCTCTCTATACAATTGGCTTAGAAGATAAAAGTGGGGGGGTGAGGGACTGATCCGGGCTCTGAAATTAACCATCTCACATTCTGAAGCTGATGCCAGAAGCTGTTTTTGTCTATCCCTCTGCCCTTCATCACTGCATGCCCTACAAGCTTTCACAGATGCTTCACGTTTCCTCACTTTTTGCACCTGTAATAGTGTACCTTATTTATTGGTATTTTCTAATGTTGGTATATTATTTTGGATGAATTCAGCTTTAAAATACTGCCTTACATTGATAATAGAAGCTAAAGTTATGTTTATGTTACTACCTGGAGTTTGTATCTTTTTCAGTAGAAGGTTTTCATCTAATAATAACCAAGTGTAACGAATTTCATTACTGAACTGCAACAACTTATTTTTCTTTTCAAGGAATTGAAATGAAAGTTAAGATTCCACATATGGCACACACACAAAAATATCCTTTTATTTTGTCGTTTCTGTTAATGACTTAAAACCCCCCCACACACACACACAAAAAAACCCACATGGCACTGTTTCCAATAAGAAAGGGAACCTAGAAATAGTATTTGTATTAAAAATCTGCTTGGCAGAGTGAACTTCATGCTTACAGCTTAGTATTAGCTCCCCATCTTCCTCCAAATAATTCCAGCATAGCTTGGATAAAGAACATTAGGATCTAGAATGCCACCCAGGCAATGTCCACTAGCAGTTAACTACTGTGGTGAAACAGTAAAAACTACACAAGTACCATTTTAAAATCATTGATGTATATAGCAACAGCACTATTAGTTTCAAAGAATAACAAAAGATTGGAAAAATAAAAACACTTTTATAATGGAAAGGAAGAGCAAAAATTATTCTTCAGTTGTTTGTAGATTTTGTGAGAGTTGACTGTTCTGAAATATTGGAAGGAGAAATATATTTTATTTTTCTTACCACTTAAAGGGTGCAATTTACTTTTTATGTTCCTTATTTATTTTACAAACTTCAGAAAACCCTCAAAATCCTCTGATTAAAAATTTTGCTGAAAGAAGTATTAGTAAGAGTATTCACAGTCAGAAGGTAGCTTCAGAATTGAAGTTAAATGAAGAGAGATGGAGTTAACTTTGCAGTTTAAAGTTAGATTTATAAGATAACTTCATACCTGTAGTGCTGACTTCTTACAGTCAATATGAAATACATAAGTTGAATAATAAGCTAACATTGTGAAAATACTGCAAATACATTTCTATTGCATACTAAACTAGCAAGCTTAATTTGAAATGACAGATTTAGCTTACTTTAAAAACAATTATGAAAATACTCCAAGCATTTATGTTGTTGTTTTCAACTGGGATCAAACTGTGTGTTCTTCAGTAGGGTTGCCCAGATGATGGATTCTCATGTAAGTCTGAACCTTAATTAAAATTTACTCAGATCTTGCGAGGTTCCCAAATCTATTACTTCTGTAGAATTCTGTTGGGAACTTCCATATTGAATTTTGGTTTTCCAAAATGTAGAGCAGGTCATCCCAGCAGGGTACCACTGCTGCCACATGCTTTTTCTAGTTCTAGGTTTTGGAGGTTGGATAGCACTTGATCAGCACGATGGAGCTGGAGGTTAATGCCCTGCAGCTCTTCTTCAGTCTTTAGTGTTGCAGAACTGCAGTGATAGCTGCATAAACTCATTTTGTCCTGTCGAATTTTGTCATCATATAATAACTATATGTGGCCACAGAATTCAGTTATTTATTCAAGAGAGAAATGTAATGTGGATTTTCTAAAGGTAATGGTGACAGTAGGAAAAAAAATTCTTTCTCGTATTTTCTCTTGCAGTCCTTGGTCAAGGAAGAGTGCACAAAATTTTCTATGCCTTATGCAGCAAACTTCATATTCCTAACAAACACCCTACTAAAGCGGATAAGTAATGAACAGAACGTTTAACCAAGATAACTCCTAAGCTTTGAATTAAATATTATTTTTAAATGGGGTGACTTGAAAGTTTTCACTCCTAAATTTTATATAACTTGTTCATTTACACTGGAGGATTTTATAATATATTATTTAAGTATTGCTGGGCAAAAGGAATATTACCTTCAGATACAGTTCAATAATAAATATATTTATTTCTGTATTATTTGTGTAAATGATTTCTACAAGAGACTTAATAAGCATTCTTTGTGCAGTTCATCTGTGTAACTGCAGGTGAGAGATAAATGCTAAAGTTTGCACTTAGACTGTAAAAGGGGGATGAAATTTCATATGAAAATAAGTGTTTTGGGTTGGAAACCTTTCTTTAGATATTTTTAAAATCCTTCCCAGGATATTAGCAATTAAACTAAAACTTGTATAAAACTTTCAGTGGCTTCTGGAGTTTAGTAACACACCTTTTTTTGAGACATCCAGCTGCTACTACAGTTCATGAGTTTCATGTTAAACTTTTGTAATGAAATCTTATTCATTTGTATTAGCAACTATCACCCCTGTACGCAGTTTTTATTCTTCAGAATACCTTCTGATGTACAGACACAGCATCATCACAAAACTTGTGCTAAACTAACAAATCCTGTTGTTTTGAAGATCCTTTACTAATTTTCAAAAGAACACAGAAAACGCAGAGCTTTAATTATGTGTCCCCCATCTAACTTCTGTTGCTTTAACTCACAGGCTGGTCTTCCTCCCTAACCCCTTTGTTAACAAGTGGTGGTCCTGTCCCCCTGGGTGGCAGGCCCACCCTTCTTCACCAAGCTGCTGCCCAGGGAAATGTCACTTTATTATCAATGCTGCTTAATGAAGAAGGACTGGACATTAATTACTCTTGTGAAGATGGCTATTCTGCCTTGTATTCTGCTGCTACAAACGGACATACAGGTAAGCAATTCTAAATTTTGTTAACACATTCAAGTGAAATAGTGAAAGGTTATTTCATAAGTTTAAATATTAAATGAGGCCAAATGCATGCTTTTTAAAATTGTGAAATTGAAGCTCAGATGTACAGACTATATGATAAAAATCATAGAATAACATATAAGCAATACTTCTGAAGGCAGAATTTTGGAACACAGAAAGCATTCTTGCTTATGGTAACACTCTGTGGGAATTCTAATTCTCCACTCCCTTCCTATAAAAAGCCACCAGATATCATCACCCCATGTTCTGTGACAAACTAATTGTCGGCAAAGACAATTTGAAAGAAAGAACTTTGCCCTACAGGGAGTAAGCAGGAAAGAATAGGTCATCACCAGTGTTTTGATGTTCTGCAGCAACAGTGAAAATGATGGAAGATGGCTTCAGAGTAATGTCCTACTTGTGGAAAAAAAATCTCTCTATTTTTGAACTAGATGAAATGACCTTAGTTTGTTCTCTAGGCTCTACTGTTGTAGTTAACTTATTTTTTTCCGCACTACCTCAGTGCTCAGTCTCAAGGAGGTAGCATCTCTGAACCTTTCAACAGTTAGTCTTCATATTTATGAATCTATTTCCAAGAAGAGGGAAAGATGTTAGTAACAGGTATGGATTTCATGGATACAAACTCTAAGCAATAATTTTCAGACTGTTAACATAAGGCTCTTGAACAGCAGCTTTCTTTAAGTACAGTTTCTCCAGTACAATTGCTGTAGTTTATTCTGCTGGTGTAAAAATCTTCTAGATTCTTATATTGCAAATAATACCATTATGCTGTTTTGGACACTGAAGATGAAATCCACCAGTACCAATGGCAAAAATTCCATTAATTTTTAGTAAGTCAAGATTTTGTTTCACAGTAAAAGGTGGAATATAATGCCTTTAAAGCCACTGCTTTCAAGAGTACTTTGTGGGTTTTTTTATCAAACTATTTGTTAGTGAGATGATTAGGTAACCCCTATCCAGTGTTCAAAATATTATTTAGTGAGACTATTCTGTTATTTTTCTCAAGTATTTTAAAAATCAAAGCTAGGATCCAAAGTCCATAGCTAGGCAGATAGTTCAGATTTTTTTCTGAAAGGGTCAGGGTTAATTTTGCTACCAGGCATCAGGATAGGGGGAATTTTCCCTTTGTTCGGAATGGTATATTTTATCTGTGCTTGCTGGGTGCTATGGTTTGCTTCATAGGAACATCTGGGCCTTTTCATCTGACAGATTCTTTTCTGTTGCCAAGACCCTTAAAATATTGGAAAAGTTCTTTATTTTATTTTCTTACTTTGGCACTTATGGTTTTTCTTCTTTTTTTTTTTTTCCCAACTTCTTCTCTTCAGTGTTATGACTCCACATTTATTATGTTGTGTGGATTTATTTTTCTCCCTCACTGAATGGGCATTCTGTGGATTCTTTAAGGCTTACATCCATTTATCATTGCTGGTGTTTCTGGGAGACTATAATTGACCCAATTCGTCTTTACTCATTTTGTATTCCTAAAATGTTTCGAAGTAAATGCCCTGATTTTCAGTTACAATTACTGAGCAGCTCTTACTGACAGCAAAGGCAATTTGGTTTCTAGTTTTTTTGTCAAAATTTCAAATAAGAGAGGCACTTGGCAGCGGTATGAAAACACAATAATAAAAACAAACACATGCATATGCATCCTGTAATTGTTTAGTATCTTTTCATTTTTAAGATAAAAAATATATAACAAACGTTTTAGTGCTGTACTTCTATTTATAGTTGACAGGATGTGAGAAACACTTCATTGTACAAATCATCCAATTTTAGCGACTAAATGGATTGTATGAATTCTGAATGAGAGAATCACAGCAGCAGCAGTGATGCCTCCTTAACACATTATATGAAAATCGAGCATAGTGGATTTATATTTTTGGAGAAAGGTTTTTATGCTTAACTAATATGTAATCCTTTCTTTGCTACTTCTAGTTTGTTCCCAAGTACATAGACAGATGCAGCTCTTCAAAGTGGAGACTTAAAAACAAATTTGTATGAACATATGTAGGCTTAAGAAAGGACATATAGGAATACATCTATTCTTTTAAGAAATCCCTTTTAATAGCTTTTTTTAACTAAACAGGTGGAATGAAGTGACACTGATGTGATTTTAAGAAGGATAAAATGTTTATTATACAAATTTTTTCATTGCATTGAGTGGGACTGTCAATGATAAGTTACTGTGTTTTGGCTGTTGTTTTTTTTCCTTAGAATCGTAGAGTCATTTAGGTTGGAAAAGACCCTTTAAGATCATTGAGTCCAACCGTAAGACTTAAAACGTGAGCTTGTCCTTGTGGGTGATCACACCGTGATTTAATTTATTGAGAAAACTTTCGATGTGGATTTAGCAACTAAATAGATTCAGAGATTTACAGAACCCCTTGTTTGTTCTAAGTTAACTAACCAGATTTTCCAGTGTCTTCTGGGAAATAGTTGGTCAGGAAAAAAGAGTGGCTCTAAACTCAGAAAGAGCTAGCACAGTGAGTACCTCCTTCAGATCCAAGCACTGTGTTGACAAGGGTCCGGGAAGAGTAGAAAGTGAATGATCTTCATGCATTTTCAGTGAAGAAATACAGCATTTTGAGATGCATAGATCACTAGAGAAAGGTAGAACACACTGTACCCAGCGTGGTGGCAAAGAGAGCACTCAAATGCTCTTTCATAATCTGTCCTATTTGCAAAATGTCTAGCCTTCCTGTTCAAAAACAGTTGCCTTTTGAGAGCTGCAGCTGAGGGTTTTTCCAGCACATGAACCTCACAGGACCTGCTTTGTTTTCTGCTCACACTGTCCCCAGTTCTGTAGGTCTGAGAGAGAGAACTTACTCTAAATAAATACACTAAATACTTTCATTGTGTTTGAATGAACACAAGGAAACTGTTGATTTTATGATTTAACCACTAGAGTAGGATAGCTGAACAGATTGTTTTGTCAGGCCGTCTTGGTTTGATCCATTAACAAAGCAGGAGCCACTTCTTTCTATTATGCACTTGATAACATGTACAGAAGTTCACTTAATAAATATATCTGTAGATCTGTATTGTCTTGTCAATCCTGACTGTTCTCTGCCACACGTGAAGTGGTTGAGAAATAGAGAATGGCATAATAAGAGTTCCTGAAATTCAAAGATATGAAGAGAATAATAATATCCTTTGGACTCGGCTACTTGCTAATCATATGCATTTTTGGTATAATTGATTCTCTTCTTTCCTGAGTACTTGGAGGCTGTGGCACCCTGATTGATAGGAAAAACTGGAATGATGTGGGAAGTAGGAAGGAGTGATGTGCAGAGACATACAGCTGTATAGAGTCAGCTCTGCCGAGCCACTGGATGTATCCGCGTGGTGTTTTCTAGCACTCTGGAAGAACTAACTACTCAGCTGTGGTGGAGAGCAGTAAAGTCTCCAGGTGTTTGTGCTAATATTCTTCCATGTTTTTCTTTCACTTTGGCCAAAGCCTTTAACCGAGTGACAACATTGATGTCTGTCTTGTGCCTGCCCTTCCTCCCAGTCCCTTCTGCTGCTGATTACTTCAGTAGCAGACAGCAGTGAACTGGAATAAATGAGCTCGAATTACCCTTCCTCAAACTCCAATCAAAAGTCCATCCAGAGGACCCAGGCTTCTTGGAGATTATTGCTTTTTCACTTGGTATGCCATCAGAACAGGTCATGTAGAGCTTACTAGCTCACATGGTGTGCATTATGAAAGTAGCTGTGTGTCCTCATGCTCACACCCAATAAAGAGTGATTAAAGAGATCTTTTCAGTGATCTTCATCAGAAACTGTATTTTCACAAAGATAATCTACCACCGGAATTGATCTGCCAATCAATAATTGTGAGTTAACCATACCTTTCTAGAAAGGCGGTCTTGTTTTTTGCGTTCTTTGTGGCGTTTGCATGGCTGACATATGCGTTATGAAAAAATCAAGAAGTATTCTAGACAAATACTTGTAACTGCTAGAAGAATTTTTTTTCTACATTTTTCACAAGCTCTAGAAGTATTTGAGAATATCAAGAAGGAATCTGTATTTTCAAGGTAATTGTTTAATATAAAACAGGAATTGACAATGGAAAGGGGAAAAAAAACTATGTAATTAGCAGAGTATTGTTTCTGTTACAAAGTGATTGAAAATATAATTTAATTTTATTTGGTATTATCTTAAAAGTGGAAATCCTAGGTAAGTTAGTTAACTGAGAGCTTCTTTTTGACTTAAAGAAATTATTACAGATGAAGTCCAATAACCAACGTGGTTTTTTTTTAAAAAAGACAAAAAAACCAGTCAGATCAGATTACTTATTTAAGAATTAAGGAATCTGTTTTAAAATTTTATGTCTTAATGTTAAATTATTTATTCAATCGCCTCCATAACATCTGTATTCATATTTGAAAGAAACAAACAGTAAATATCTTCAGGAATGGTTTAGACAAGTCAGATTTCTAAGTAATTCTAAATACATGTTTCTGATATCTAGAGATAAGCTTCACTAGGAAAGCCTGGCTCCAGGATCTTACCCAGTGCTGGAACAGAGTGCATTAAGCTTGCTCAGAAATCAGGTCAGGAGTTTGTAATTGGTGTTCTAGCTAAGCTTATTTTCAAAATAGTGGTTTCAGCTACAAAAGACTTGATTTATTTTGGTCTAGAACCAATTTCAAGAATATAGAGAAGATTAAGTTCTTTTTTTCAAACTTAATTGCATCAAATGATATTCCAATTTGTGGATGAAAGGCAGTCTAATCACTATGTAATTAATTATCTTAATTTAGCTGTAGGATGATAGAATCAGTTTGGTACTATTTTTACCATGTCATTTTGGAAATATATGAATGGGAATGGTTTGAGGAGGCTTGAGTTTGTCAATTTGTCTTATTTGTTGTTGCAATCCCATGTCCAAATGTCCTGGAGCAAGGCTGGCCAGCCTGGTGTTTGAGTTGTGTGGCTTGTGAGCATCTTCCCTGGGGCTGTCGTATATATGGGATGTGTCATGTGAATGACAGTGGGACTGTCCTGCCTTTGGGGGCTGCTGGATAATTCACATTCCTCACTTTGGGGGTATATTAGGTGCCATCGTGGGAGTAGACAGCAATGGGCATGTATTTGGATCCCAGCAGAACCCAACCCTAGCCCCTTTTGCCAAAGACTGGTGGTACCTCCTTTAGTCAGTTCTCACCTCTCTCCTGCAAACTGCTTCCCAAGCTTCTACCTCACTAAGGTGTGTGATGTATGGTCAAAAAGCCTGGCTGCTCTTGCCCCTTGAGTAAGTTTTAACTACTTGTTCTTGTTGCATCAGTCTATGTTTATGCTCAATTTATAGATTGTGTGAGATTGCTGCTGACTGCAGAAGCACAAGTTGATGCTGCTGATAAAAATGGCTTTACACCCTTGTGTTCAGCAGCTGCTCAGGGACATGTCAAGTAAGTGAAGTCTTAAGATTTTGCCTGTCAGCTATTACTCAATTTTATATTGTTTTTACATTATATTGTATGCTATTTTCATTACCTTACTGTTGCATTCTTAGGTTCAAATGCATTTAACTATCATTTATTGAAAGCACCTACTGAAACTCATATTCATATGCCATTTTGTTTTTAATATTTTCCATTTTTTTTGTTTCCAGTTGCAGCTCTTAAGGCTGCTGAACATTCATTCTTAGTAACCACTGTATAATACTGTTCTATGTGGGTATCATACCTTTGAATTTCTTAATTTTCTTCAAGTTATGAGGCATAATATAGGATTAACAGAGGAAGGATGAAAGAAATCGTTTTTGCACTGATTTTTTGAAGCCTAGAAAACCATGAATATCATATTCAGAGACAAAAGAACATTTATCCGAGTAGCCTCCTAGATGATAGAGAATCAAATACTTTAAGCAAAACACCTTGTTTTGAGGTTTAAGTGTTTTGTATCAGTAACTGAAAACCAGAAAGCTATGTACAAGTCAAAGAGTATTTCTAAGAACATTCTTCAAAATGTAGCTATAATAATTTCCTTTTATTGTTTAAGCTCCTAGTTCTATAAAGATTGGTGTTCTGTGACAACATGATTGGAAAGTTCTCTGTTTTTATACTGAGAACCAGTACACAGCAATTCATTGAGATGACTGGGTTTTTCCTCCCTTTTCCTCCCTTCATTAGAGGAGCTGAAGACTGGGTTTTTTTCATCTCTGCAGCTTTACTGTGTATCACAGAACCACAGGGAATTGGAACTAAAAGTTGGAAGCAACCACTCGATAACTTTTTTTTCAGAACATACTTATCCAGATAAAACAATCTTACAAATGCAAAAAGTCTTAAACAGCATAGCTAGGAAATATTACCATTGTTTTATGTATCTTTAGTTTTGCTTACCTTTCAATTTTTGATTCTTTTAATGTTGCATTTTCCTCTGATGCAGTAACATGTAGGGGTCAGAGTCTTTGGGTGTTATACTGTGATAGGCTCTGACCCAATAATGAGGAAGAGCGGAATCCCTGTCCTTTTAATGATGTTCTGAGAGTATACAAGGATCTCTAGATCTTCTTAGACAACTTCAAGCTTATGAAGTAATGGGCAGCCATGCTAGTTTTGGCTGGGGTAGAGTTAATATTCTTCATAGTAGTTAGTAAGGGGCTATGTTTTGGATTAGTGCTGGAAACAGTGCTACTATTTGTGCCCTTTGAGGAGCAGAAGAGGCCTTGACTCTATGTAAGCCCTGCTCAGCACTAACTAAAACATCCCTGTATTATCAGCATGTTTTCCAGCACAAATACAAAACATGGCACCATCATAACTACTGTGAAGAAAATTAACTCTACCACAGCTAAACCCCACGTTTTCCACCTTTTTTATTTTTTTTTTTTTTTCATAAAGGCAGCATGGAGTTCCTGAAAACNTTGATAGGTAAAGCAAAAGCGATGCATGCAAGCAAAGCTAAACAAGGAATTCATTCACTGCGTCCCATCAGCAGGCAGGTGTTCAGCCAGGTCCAGGAAAGCAGTGCTCCATCACAGCTAATTCCCTAAGGTACTGCATCCCTCCCTTAGTGGTCCATTTGCTTGGGAGACATCTTTTATTAAAAGTCTTCATCCAGAGGTAGCAGAATTTCACTAGATGTTTTGAGCACAGAAATACACATCTAGTTAAATGTTTCAGTGTTTACCAATTGTAAAAATTACATGTGACTTCACAAGACAAACCAAAGCCACACTGTCCATATTTGGCCACTAAAATAAATTCTTAGACTTTATTTAAATAACAAGCTATTATTTCACTGACTTACCCTCACAATACTTTGCTATACGTTTTCTGATGTGTTGTGATATTGCAGAATGATAATCTTTTCTATTCTGATATTTTATAATATTCTTTTTCTCTGAGAGTTACGCGTGTAGTATGATATTCCTGAAGGCTTTTCTTGCTTTAAGTGTTTTTTAGATACTGAACATATACAAAATTGTAAAAGCATGTAATAATAACAGGGCCAGCCAAAAATATCAGAGCTTCAGGCTTTTTGATTTGTTGATTGCTTCAAAGTTCTGCCTCAGAAAAATTTTGTAAAAGGCAGAATTTGAGGAAGTAGTATAATATGTCTCCTTGAAAGCATTTTGTTTTATAGTCCATATTACTTGAACTGCAGCACAAAGAATCGGGGATTAATGACAGCACTAAACTACATCAATTACACAGTACTTGTCTGTGACGGATTTGTTACCCAGTCCCTTGTGACACATCAGTTAGCCTTATTCCCAAACTGGCACAATACTGTTGTTCCAGCCCCAGTTACAAACTCAGAAAGAAATTATAGTTTTCTAGGGCTGTTCAGTAGGATCAGAGATTGGCAAATGCTGTTAGGGGAACCATTCAAAATCATTTCCCACATGGTCCAGGCCAGGCTGACCTTCCCTGACCTTGAGGTTGAAAGTCAATGTAGCATTTTTAGAGTCACTGAATATATAAAATGAAGAAACAGGTGTTTTTAACATAGCAGACTTAAAACTCAATCTGCAGTTGCTTTATGGAGATGTCTTGTTGTGAGCCCTTCTTAAGACAACTTTTGTGGCTGTATGGTTAGGATACCTGTTCAACATTTCATGAGGATAGAGCATTACTTTTATCTGTATTTTTTTCTCCTCATGTGAGCATTTTCAGAAAGTGCAGCTAAGGAATTCATATTAATGTTATCTGGTTTACTCTTTCCTACAATTGATCATTTTATCTTGAACTTGATTGATTTTCTGACTAATTACGAACTTACTAAAAGATCTTTTTTAATATTTGTGGGTTTTTCATCTGTAGTTTCTTATATGCTTATGTTCTTACATATATATATCTTACATTGCTTTAAAAATTTTGTCATCCTGTTCCTACAGCAGGGTCACTTAACCAGTAGTTATATAGCATTGCTTTGAGGCTTTATTGTTGATCTGCTTCTATTTTTATGGACTGATAAACATAGAAACAGAGAGATGGGGAGTAATAATTTTTTTTTTTTTTAAACCCTGTTTTGAACTGCAGAGGGAATAGACTGGAGTTAGGATTTGTCTAAATTCTTGAGAGTTTGAAAAGCTGGATTTGGGAAGGGGTGGGGAGCCAGCCCTGTCTCAAATATTGGGAATAAAACTGATCCTACAGCTACACAATACAAGGAGATACAGGTTCTTGGATCCAAATGCTGACCCCGAGTGAGTCACTCTTCAGGCCTTCACCTCATCTTCTGTGCTCCCTGATCCAGTAGCTGCTGCCAACACACCCCAGGCCACCCTTCTGAGGTAGCCTCCATTCAGGGCTCTGAAGGGCAGGTAGAGCCAGCGCTGTTTTCCTGTCCCTACCAGTTTACTTCCCCAAGCAAGTGTCTAAAGGTATGCCCTTTTTATGGTATCCAAAGCCAGTTCTTTCTTTTTTCTTTCTTTTTTTTTTGTTTCTTTTTAAAACTATTTTAAATATCACTATTCAGAAAAGAAATGTTAGGTTTTTGCCCTCCTGAAGGTTTTCCTTAGGCAGCTGTTATGAAGTTTTTATTAGCCTTATGAAATTAAATGTTTTATAACCACATTTTTAAAATGCATCTATATTAGCTTAAGATTTACTGGTCTCAACTAAACAATTTTCTGTCTTTTTATCTATGTGTATGTATAAAATTATACCTTATATTTGTGTATAGCTGATGGATAAAATCACAAGTAGATCTGTATCTATAAAATCAGTACTTTTAAAGAAAAAAAGTTTAAATGTTGTAAGTTATAAAGAGGTTTTTGGATGTTGAATACAAGATAATTTTACTACCTTATTGTTTGCTGTAGGTGTGCAGAATTATTAATTATGTATCAGGCTGATATTAACCATGCTGCTGACAGAGGACAGACACCTTTGTACCTGGCCTGTAAAAATGGAAATAACGATTGTATTAAGCTATTGTTGGAAGGTGGAGCAGATCGAACAGTAAAAACCAGTGTAAGTTAAAACAATTTGTAAAGTTAAAATACCTTGTATAGTACTGAAAACAACAGCCAACAGCTAGGAAATATTTACATTGAAATATTTATTGAAAGTTTTTTTTTTTAAATCTGGAATAAACCATATAATTTGAAATTAGTACTTTGTTCTTTTCATTATACTTTCTGCAGGTTTGAGCTGTGTGTTGTCTCTAAAATCTCCTAAATTATACAACTTCCATATTATTTTACATACTTCAGGTTCCACCTGCAGTCTGCTGCAGGCTTCAGCACTGGATTTGCAATAGAACTCTTCTGGTTTGACTTATTTTTAAGGCGGAGGAATGGAGACAGGGATTTTGCTTTATTATTGTCCTTGAGGGGACCCCCACCCCAAGTTTGCCAGCCAGTATTGTAAAGTCTAGAATACCACAAATGGGAGAATATGTCAATAAATTAAAAAAAAAAAAAGTATATGCAGGAGAAAAGAAGGAGGACTGTCTCAAAATTAACATTTTTTTTATATTGCCTTGAATTTTTTCATAATACTTTGACATAAAGAGGACAATAACTGTGGGATGCAGGCTGTCCAGAAACACAGCACAAAGAGTGTTAGCATCACAGTACCTTCTGCTCCTCTATTGCACTGATTTCTTTTTGATTAATTTATTTTGTATTTGGAAAATAAATGTATTTGACTTGAAGAGAGAGAAATTTATGATACCAAACCCATGAAAATATCTGACTCATAAATTGATTAATGTAACATGAAACAAATTATTGATCATTAGAATTATGTTAGTTTGATGCATGATAAGGAAACAGTCAATTAACCACATGCGAGTCCTATAACACTTTGGCTCTTCCGAAAGATTTGAAGTTTCTGCCTATTGGACTGTCCTTGAAGAAAGCTGTAAAACTTTCTTTCTGCTACATTTTCTTCTGTCTCTTTCTTCCACCCCAGAAACATACAAGCAACTCTATTTTTCCAAAGGGTAATTGTGCCACTTTTGCTTATCTTTTCAATTTCCAAACAGAGCCATGCATCCCGATTCATCACTGATAGAAGTTCTGCGGGCATTTTTCTGTGTGCCTGGTGGGAGTGTGCTTTTTGCTTTTGTGTTTTTAGGATGGCTGGTCGCCAATTCACGCAGCGGTGGATTCTGGTAATGTTGACAGTCTCAAGCTCCTTATGTACTACCAAGGGTCAAACAATGGGAACTCTTTGCCTGATGCAGAGCCTCAGCATTTGGACTATTTTGATCTGGAGAAGAGAGAAGACAACTACAGCAGTAGAGTAAAGCCTGTTATTTCTGCAGATCTCATCAACCATGCTGACAAAGAGGGTTGGACTGCTGCCCACATAGCGGCATCAAAAGGCTTTAAGGTCAGTCTATGTGAACAAGTTACAATAACCTGATTTAGGCAAGCTAAATCCTTTTTTATCTTTGCAGAACCAAAACTTAGATGTTAAATCTAAGTTGGTTATCTAGCTTAATGTCACACTTGATTTAGCAGAGACAGAAAGATAATTCCAGTGGATAATTTACCCCAGAAGCTAGGTGTCAAATAGGGTGAATTGCCATAATTAAATGCCTTTTTCTTTTGGGACAACATTAAAAAGAGAAAACACGATTACATGAGATTCAGATTTTTAAAGGTAAGGTGAGGTGAATCCCACCCTAAATGCCAGTTCATTGGTTAACATGTACTTAGTATAGGTATTTGATGGACATAGTTTGCGGTTACAGTTATGGATGGATGATTTAACTATGAACAGTTTTTCCTGTGAGAGGGCAGGGAGGACAAGAAACTCAAGCATCAGATTTGTGCAGTAGTATATTGTTTAATTTTGGGCGTGTCTTTTAGCAGGCAGTAAATAAGGTTTTTTGGGGTTGGGATAACTGATGACATGGAGAATGACCTTGCAGGTCTTACTGAGGACAAACAGGAAGTTTTCTGGAAACTGAATATTACTTTAAGGATTTGACATCAGAAGCTTTACACTTATAACACTGACTGTTTAAAAGATTTATTATTTTTTTTATGACAGCCGTCAGTCAGATTTTACTGAGAAGCTTTTTACCCAGGGAGAAAATAGAGGATACTAAACACAGAAAAGAGTGAATTTTAGGATAGTCCTAGGCTTCAGAAAATCAGCTTTTGATTACATGCCTAATTCAATATCTGTCATTATGTTTGCATTTTTCTTGATAAATTTACTATGATAAATTCAAAATAGGCACAGATTTAAGATTCAGTTTATTAAGTTATATTTATTTTTAGGGACCAGCTTCTGCTTACTCAGCATTATGTATTACAGAGTCAATGTTCCATTAGCAGTGTCTTTTAGGCAGGTACAGGCTCTTACTTCGGTTTCCACTCACCTCAGTTTAGCTGGAGTTTAAGGTATTCATTATAATCTGCAAATACCTGAATAGTGTGCAATATGTTGCTTCTTTCTGCTGTAATATAAGCCTCAGGGAAAGTGAAGCTAGGTTTTATTTACTGTCTAGAAGAGGTTTCGGCTGGGTGTTCTCTCTGAAAGTGCTGACAATGGAGTCTTCACATAAACTTTTCATGAATAACTCATGGGTTTGAGCTTCTGAGCACATTCAAAGTCAGCTCCATTGAAGGTATTTTCTTAGGCAATGAAGGCAATATAGAGCTGGCAGTCAGATTCCTGGTTTTGATGTTGCCGAAACACTTTATATTTGATTAAATGCGTTTATTGTCTTGAGAAGTGTTTGGGATATTAAGAAGCTAAAGAAAGCTTAATGGCCACCTTCAAGTACTGTTAACACTTCAACTTCCTACTCTAATCCTTTCTCTGTACAGCACGTCATTCATGACACTATGTGATACTTCCATATAAACAGTGCTGGAGCTTGCACTCTTTTCTTTTGAGATTGCTACATGCCGTTCTTTACAGATGATGTTAGCTGCCATTTCGCAGGCAGCAGAGCCAACACAACTTCTCATTTTAGTAAGGAAATAAGCCTCATCTCTTTGTTCACTCCCACTTCTTTCTTCCCTCTTTACTTCCCGCTTTCAGCCTCACAGCTCAGTCCTCTGCCTTCTGCTGCCTTTGCCATTCCTTGCACCCATTCCAGAGACATGGTTAACTTACTAACCTGACAAGAAAATACATGCTTGGTTTCTTCTGGCTAATTTTCTTCTGGCAAAGTTTGTTAGCTAATTGATTTTTATTTTTTTTTAAAGTTCTTGTGAGTGCTGAAACCACTATCTGGCAAAGTTTCATCTCACAAGAATATATAGTTTGAATGAGTGCTATATTTATGAAAGGTGTCACAGCATCAGGTACACTGAGAAAAGACTTTCTGTTAGAATAGCTACAAAATAGGTAACAGTATTAACTAGTATAATTTCCAATGGTGCCTTTTTTTAATATGGATATCTGTCCTTGAAAGGCATGTCTGAGGATGACAGTGCTTTCATGAAGGCCACCTGTATTATTGCTGAATGGCTCATTAGAAGTCAGGGCTTAATCAGTCTTCTGGTTGCTGATCAATTAACATTTAAATGTAGTTTTGTGAGGGCTTTTATTTCCCTTGCTAGTTTTGTAAGATCTATGTAATTTATATTTTTTTAATTTTAAAGTATGATTGTAGAGATACAAGTTTATCTGCTTGTAGCTTATTTCTAATAAACTGTAATGAATTTTTGCTTTTGTTGAGCATATGAGAGTTTTTTAAGTGTTTGAATTTTAAGAGAGCATTATGTTGCTGGCATCCACAAAATGTGCTCTGACTTTATTAGAAATACATTTTTATTTCACTGCATTGCTACTGCGCTTGCAGTGAAATTCAGGCTTAACTGCCAAAGAAGAGGCATGCAAGATGATTATAAAAGGATTGTTTTTCTTTTGCTGAGTACCACTCAGATGTCAAGCATGATGGAAACTCCTACTTCGTGAATTGCAAAGTCAATACTGTTTTTATGAATCTGAATAGATTCATTAATTAGTGTATATTAAACTTTAGAATTGTA
Source organism: Pedionomus torquatus (assembly GCA_013398155.1). Lineage (NCBI taxonomy): Eukaryota > Metazoa > Chordata > Aves > Charadriiformes > Pedionomidae > Pedionomus > Pedionomus torquatus. The sequence goes on from VZRU01004553.1 coordinate 194,833, forward strand.
TTTTTAGAAACTAGTGGCCAGATGTGAAGAATTTCTCAATTCAGCTGATCAACATTTGATGTTTAGAGACTCTAGAAACCTGGCTGGGTATATTCTGCTTTTTCAAAATCTTGATTTCAGACTTTCAAGTCTGCTGTAAAATAATTTTACTCCTGGCTTTCAATTCTGCAAGGCACATCATTATCATGCTCGTATATAGAAACTCCATACCTGACTGTCTTTGGAAACACATGTGTAAGAATTTCAACTAGGAGTCTAACTGCATATTGGTAAAACTCTTTAATGCAGCAAATGGACGAATAAATAATACAGTTCTTACCTTTGCAGAACTGTCTAGAAATCCTTTGTAGCCATGGTGGACTAGAGGCTGAGAGAAAGGATAAGTGTAATCGAACATTGCATGATGTTGCTACTGATGATTGCAAACATCTCCTAGAAAACTTAAGTAAGTAAATGCTATCAGCACTATATAAAACTGTTTTCAATAAAAAGGTTATGGGATGAAAATGAAAAACATTAAAAGGGTAGTTGTCACTTTTTTGGCACCACAAAATTAAGTTTTCTTAACCTAGCAAGTTTATGTTCTCCAAACTTTGCAAAAGCATCTGATAAAGGAGGCTATTAAATTATGTCCTGTTTTTAAACCATTTGAAACATCGGTATATATTGTGCATGTGCAAACATCCATCTTCTCTTGAAATTTCTGAATTTAGTATTAGTCATTACTTTTTCCAAAGCTATTATCCTCTTATCGTTTCTTCAAATTCTTGCAGAAAAATCACTTAGTGGTGGATAGCTGTCAAGTTTCCTTAGGCTGAGACAATCATCTAGTCATAATCTCTTTTTAGAGCATAGTTTTATTTGTCACTGTTTTATTGTTGGGGGGGGGGGTTGATGTTTGTTTTATTCTTTAAAAACATCTTAGAGACAACATCAAGGAATGTCTTTTTTCTAACATCAGTCACTTCTGTCAGAAAACCAGTCTTCTATTGGAACATGGCATCATCTTCCTTCTGTGTAAGTTTTCTGAAAACTCAGTAGAGCAGACTGACCTGTGTATTTCTTGAGCTAGAACTTAGTCCATCCGCCCAGAAGTTCTGTGTTTTCTATTTCTGTGTATAGATAGAAGTATTGTCTTTGTAGGTTTATATTCTTTTTTGTATTTCTATTGTGGAATGTAGGACTGTGTGGGTAGTTAAACCCACTGATTATCAACAAATTGGGGAAGCTTTCTGTGTGCTGCTTCCGATTTTCCTCTTCAGCTGTTATATCTAGGTTCTTGTTGTTTCACTGTAGATGCAGAGGGGAACACAATTTACTTTCTATTAGAAACTCCTCTGTGGTCTACTTCTTTATCAGAGTGAAGCCAATTTTTGGTGACAGACTCTGTAGCCTGTTAAATTGATGCTTGTGTTATTTTCATCAGCCCTAGTGCCCTATTTCTCTGGTCAGGCTTGTCATCAATCCAATTGCTTTTATCAGGTCAGAACCTTTGGACTCCATTTCTCTTCCCTTTCATTTATTAAGCCTGTAGTTAACATCAGTGCAATCATGATTAGCCTTTTTCCCCCCACCATACCTGATCTCTGGAAGCCTGGAAATGCCACTCTCACCTGTGTAAGCACCTCAACAAGGCGAAGCTACGTTTTGGGCAAGCTGTGTATGTACCATCCTCTGCCTTCCTCACAATCCAGTAAGGTTTCCACCATAAGGAATTCCGTTCCTGTAGGACTGGAGGATGTGCTCTAGCAGATCTGAAGACCAGGGGCCAGGATTGCCAGCTACACCAAAGAGGTCGCATCCCCTTGTATTTCAGCGTACACTGTACCTCTGTCCTCAGGGCCTGTTTCCTTGTGGGGAACCCTCTGTATCTCTTATGGTCATTGCTCATTTCCCTGAGGCCCAGCCATCAGAAGGGCAAGCCTCCAATACATTTCTCACAGTCCTATATATGAAGGATGCCTTTGAGTAATCTTTTCCCTATGGCAGGCTGCTGGGTTTAAATCAGAGCCTTTCTGACATCAGAAAAGCCTCTGCGGTTTGTATCAGCTGAAGATTTGGCTTCTGAACTCAAAAGCAAAACTAAGATCGAGTTGCAAGATTTCATAATAAGCTGGGGTTTTTTGTTTGTTTGTTTGTTTCGTGGTGCACTCATTTTTCATTTCAGGGATAACTTCTAAAACGTATTGTTTTGGCAGTAAAGTTAGAAGACAGCTTCATTTTCACTTTTAGTCATCTAAATGATCCATACAGACTGCTGCTACTTCTGTTGAGTTGTATTCCATTTATGGAAGAGCAAGATTTATAATAACTTCATTAAATTTTGTTTCTAGAATGTGCATTTCCTACTTCCTTTTTTTTTTAATATTTTGTTAGTTTATTGTGTAGTAAATCAAATTTGAAGTGAATTTTCTGTCTTAGCTTTTATTGAAAGACATTTGGCTCAGCTAACAGTGTTTTCCACTTGTGCACTAGTGCCAGAAAATTCTGTTCTGCGTTGATAATAAAAATATGCACAACCATAATAAACTGAAATATTAAGACACTACCTACCATCTGTCTTAATTTATAATAAATTAGTCTGTTAAGGGGAAATAAAAGATTAAGTAAGTTTTGTCTTGCTTCCTGTTATTTAAGCATAAGAATAATGATTTTTTTATTGTAAAAACTTACAGATACCTTGATATTTGTTTTTTCATCACTGCTCTGATTTTTTGATGGTGATCTGTGCTGCTCTTTAACATTTGCCCTTCTGTAGCAAGAGAGATTTTGTAGCTTTTCTTTGCAATATTAGATATTATTGGTGTTTAATAATAGGATTTTTTTAATTGAGTTTTCTGGTTTTCTTATTCTTGGTTTTGTTTTTCAACAGATGCGCTTAATGTACCCGTAAGGATCTCAGTCAGTGGCATTGAACCAGCCCATTGTGGTACAGAGGAATTTGATTCAGAAAACACAATATGCGCTTTAAATATCCGCAAACAGACATCATGGGATGATTTTTCAAAAGCAGTGAGTCAGGCAGTGACAAACCATTTCCAAGCAATTGCTTCTGATGGATGGAGGAGCATAGAAGACCTGTCATTTAATAGTGCTGCAGAATCCAACATTGGCCTCAGTGCAAGCAGTATATTATCTGTCAAACTAGGTATTGATACTGGTGTAATAAGAAAAGCAAAAAATTGGGGCATTTCTAGAGTTGTGAAATCTTGTAAATAAGCCGTAAATATCTTTGATTTCTGGATCTTTTAAAGCTTAGACTAGGAAAGACCAGTACTGCGTACAAAACTTGGAACAGTGCTGGCATGAAAGCATTCTTTACTTCTAGCTATGTGTATGGTAGCACCTTAATTTGGGGACTATGAGGTCCTATGCTAATTGGTTCTTCACTCAATTTAGTACTCCAGAGGAGGGACCTGAATTACAGGTGAAACAAAACAAGTCAAACAAGGCCCACCCTACGTCTTTACGGTACATCCAGAATGTACAGTAAATCCAGACTGTAAACCATGAGCATAGCTGGAACAAAATTACTCCTGTTTTACGTAACTTTACTTACCAAGGTAAAACAGAAAAATCTTTAACATTATGAGAAATTGGTCAAAGCGTGCTAGTAGTACAAACAGTTGCACAGGATACTGAAAATTCTTGTTCTTCATCTTGAATCTTCTCCCCACCTCCCCCTGCTCGACACCCCCCAAAAGAACCTATCGCATTAGATCGTGCAAATTACCTTATTTTACTTTATTTTACAAGTAAAGATGTAAAGGCTATCTATTGAACTTCTGTCTTAATTGGTAGAAAACATTAGTATCCTCAGTCATATATCAAAGAATAGTAGGATTTAGAATATGGGACTGTGGTTTTTGTATAATTTGTCAGTGTATGCAGACAATCTTTGTAAGCAACTGAATATGCTTGAGCATAGGACACTTTATTAGAGACACAGACAATCTCACTCTCCTTTATTTTTTCTTCTTAACAGGAAACATTTCATGGTCAACAGGACAGATATTTTCTCAACCACCATGGGACTTTTTGAAGAAGAACAGAGCTGAGCATATCACAGTATTTTTGTTTGGTAACTTTCATTTCGTGATTTTCAGTTTTGACTGTTAAGATGCTCCATGTGGGATATATAATTTGTGAATCAGTTCTTCAGTGTCACTTGATCATCAGCAATATCATATCCAATTAGTTGTTTACCTAGATTTGAAAGGGTCTGCAACATTTAGAAAATATGCTGGCGCATAAAAGTCTTGCTACCTTTTTCAGTTATACAGTAGTATCCATTTTATTTATGTCGTGGTTACTCCTGCATCTATGTTGTCAGAGCAGTGCCTTCTGTTTCTTCGCCATTTTAATTTGCATGGTTTGTAATTTTAGGAGATTGGTATCAAACACAGCATGAAAAGCATATCTGTCCATCATACAGCCTTATAAACATGAGAGATTTTGTTTGTTTGTGTCCCTTTTTAAAGGACCTCAAGAAGGCTGCCTAAATAGTGTGACTTATGCATCTATGATCCATCTTCAGACACTTCAGAATTACCTCCGCCTGGTAAGTCCTAAGCTACCTTCTCTCTGCACGCTATTTATATGTGAAAATACTTCTATAATAGTGTTGGCTAAAAAAATCAATCTTCTACCCTGTGAAAGAATTGCAAAACTTCTAAAAAATGAAATGGGATGAAAGCTGTTACTTTAAAATAAAGTTCCCCAAAACCTTACCCCAGTAATTTTAGTCACTTAAGGGCATTAACTTTCCTCTTTATTTAGTTGTAGTTTAAAGAGCTTAAATTAACTTAACTGCTTAAGAAAATATATTAAAACCTCTATGATATATTATTTCTTTCAAAAGTTATTTTATTCCATTTTTTGAGAGGAAAAAAACTAGAATAACATTAATGTAGGCAATTATTTGAGGCCTGAATTTTATTATTAGCTGATAGATATACCTCCTGAAACTTTTACAATTTATTTAATAACTCAAAATGTAAGGATAACTAGAGAATATGAGTTACCTTTCATAGATCATTTATTTTAATACTGCTAATCAAATATGAGTTTTAAATCTGCTCAATTTCTGCTGTGTCCTTGGATGGTGTTTCATGTTGCTGGAAGAACACTTAAGTGCCATAGGTTTCTGCTGTATTCAATAATATTGCACAATTATTTGAGTGTATTCCCTTACTGACTTTTTAGAGATAAAGTAATTTTACAGTTAAGGGAGATTAAATCATTTTTATTCTACCATATTGATCATGTTATGCCATTTCAATGGGAAATAAAGTCCTTAATCTAAGTACTTAAATTAGCAGCAATTTAAACTACTCTTTGATGATTTTAACATCATTCTGGTTTATCTATTTCAATGCAAAAATAATAAAAAAATATATTTGTAACTCCTAAACTCATTATTCCTACATGACTTTTTCAAGTTTTAATGATTGTTATAATGACAAACTAGCTTTTCATATATTGATAAGTATATTTCCAAGATGTTATATGTAAATAATGCCTATTTAGAAACTAATATGCTAAGAATTGTTAACTCCAGTAATGCATATCAAAGAAATTTGCCTGTTAGGTGCTTATTGTCTCATCTACGTAGAAAAAAAATAAATCCAAGTCCATGACCTTTCAAGAATAATTTATTGTTTGTCCTTAGGTTGAACAATACCGTAACGTCATTTTCCATGGTCCAGAAGGAAGTTTGCAAGACTATATAGCATATCAGATAGCGGCCTGCATGAAGGTATTAACACAAATATATGAATTAAATTAGTTCATAAACTAGAGTTTGCGCTGTTTCACCAAATCTCTACATTTTCAACACAGCAAAAGCAAGTGGCTGCAGGATCCACGTGTGAAATTGTTAAAGTTGAAGTGGATGCTGGTTTCTCCAAGGAGCAGCTTGCAGAACTGTTCATCAGTAGCGGTAAGGTTATTTCAGCAGGACTGATTCCGGTAATTTGTAGGATGATTTTTAATGGTATAAAGTAAAGAATCACACTAAAAAATTTTGCATAGTGGGTGGCCTGTTTTAACAGAAACCATAATCTTCCATGTGCTTGGGGAATAATGGTAAGAGTCTAATCTGAGGTAGAACTAGGTGTGACAGTCCAAGAGGGAGCTCTGTCAAAAGTTCGTGCCATTTAAGTAAAATTATTAGTTCTTAATATTTTTTTCTGTCTCATTCCTTTTCCTTTGTTGATGAGCCTTTAAAAGTTGATTGCTATAGTTCAGAGCTACTGAATCAGAAATGAAGGTTTATTGTTTCCTTACTGTAGCTATTCTAATGTGGGGTTTTTTAATAAAGAAAAAGGTATGAAAAGGGAAGCTATAATTATTACCTTTCTGTGACTAAAAGGAGCAGTGAATAAGTTCTTAAGAAGTCAGACCATTTGCTTTTGATATGTGCTTGTTTACCAGAAGCTTACCTGTGGATGTGAGCCAAATTTGGTCACACGGGCAAGCAAATGTTAGTGTGTATGTTCTGACCCATTAATATGGGACAAAGTTGAATTTCTGTTAAAATGACTGGTTTTCTATTAATGGATGTGGGTAGCTACATGTGGATTAAAGTCCTGTTCCTTGGGTGCTCCACAATGAAGTATCCTCAATAGGGGCAGTAGGCTGGCTATATCTCTATAAATTCATGATGAATAATTGGTAAGAGTGAAAAAAAAGCAGCTAAAGATGAGTGACTGAAAATGGGCAAAATATCTCAGTTTTATGCCTGCTGCTTTCTCCATAGTTCTGCCACATCTTCTCTCCCAGGAGAGCACTCTTCTTTAAATGCTTCTATCAGACACAGAGGACGTACTTCTCCTCCCTGCTATCCAGCTGCAGGCCTCTTAGTAAAACAGGGCAGTAGTAGTCAGGAAACTGCAAATAAGTAGTAGTCATCAGCTACAGTCAGTTGTTCTGTGTTTTGCCCCATTACTCATCCTTTTCCTTAATGACCACCTTTAGTATCTCCTTCAAAAAGTTCTGAAACAATGCAAGGCACAGTATACCCCAGAAAAATGTTTTGCTTAATATTTGTATTGCAGAAGTATTGAACTGGGATTTAGTGTTACAGGAACACTTGCAAATCTGCATCTTTTTTAGACAATAAGATTTTAAAATCAGGAAAAATAAGGGAAAATATCTGAAATATGAAAAATTGAACTACGTATAATTTTAATGCCTGTTAGGTTCAGGTGTTACTGCTTGTGCCTCAAACTATCTCTGATTATTTGGGCAATTCAGGCAATTCTTAAAGATATTGAAGGAAGTTTTGAAGCAAGGATAGTAGCAAACAAATAGGCAATCTTGTAGAGTGTTTAAGGTTCTTACAAACACAGAATATTCTGAATCCTACTATCCTTTTATCTTATATCCATGGTATGAAGAGTACATGTTATAAGTTTAAGATGTATTACAGCAAATGAAAGAAATGTTTCCAGAGAGCTTTGCTGTCTTTTCTGTTGTATTTATTTTCAATATGCTGAAATCCTTCCTGTCTATGAAGATCCCATTATAGCCATTTCAGGAATTTATTTTAATAATAGCTTTCAATTATTTTTTCATATCATACAGTATGATATTCTTTCCATTGGTTGATTGTATGCTTTAAGTTTTTAACATATTATACAGTCTGTCTGCTTCTGTGAACAAGTTAAAAAGCAAAAAATAAAATTAAAAAATCCTTTGTTGCTTTAGTAGCAGTAAAAGCTCTATACATAAATAAAAGTCAATTTTCATAAGTAGGCATTAATGGGATTTTTATATTTCAGCTTGTCTGGTCCCAGTTAAACAGCCTCCTGTAAGCAAGACAACCATTGTGATTTTACAAAATCTGGAGAGAGCTTCTTTATCTGAATTACTAGGAGATTTTCTGGCGCCTCTTGAGAATCGGAGTTCAGAAAATCCTTGCACTATTCAAAGAGGTATTTAAAGAATTCGGGATGGAGAAATGTTTTTACTATACTACAGTTATATTATAATACTTGACAAACAGGGAACTTAGAGAAGAAAATTGCAATTTGTTCAGGTTTTATATTTTATTGTAAACAGTTGTTCTTAACTAAATATAGCTTTTCTTAAAAGGCTAATTTAGATGTGGACTTCTTTTCTTTCTAATTATGTCACTGCTTCTTGCTTTTATATTAAATCATATCAAAGCTTTGAGTATTTCTTTTTTTTTTTTTATGGTTCATTTTTAGAAAATGGAGTTTCTGGTGCCTTTTACTTTCATGAGAACTGCTTTTTACTGGGAACAATCGCAAAGTGTCATCTTCATGGCTCTGACCTACTGGTTCAGCAGCATTTCCGTTGGGTTCAACTTAGGTGGGATGGGGAACCAATGCGTGGCTTGCTTCAAAGGTTTTTAAGAAGAAAAGTGATAAACAAGGTAAGAACTTGGATCAGCTTCAGCAATTTTGTTCATCACCAGGTCTGTGAAATACATAGGATAGTAATGTCAAAAGGTAGTCAGATAATGAAGTTGTTTTAAGGAAAAAGTGTTAATTTCAGTGAAGACACAGGCTGTGCATCTGAGTGTTGTGCTTGGCCTTATATAGGAATGTATGTAGCCATGGCTGTTTGGCATAACACGCAGGTTGGCTGCAAATGCTGACATCATGGATACTTGCTTGTCCACTATATGGAAACATCCTGCGGTCATTTTTTCTTTTAGTCTTCTGTGGGAGCATGATAGGAGGAATCCGCTCAGCCAATGTAAAATCCCTTTCTTGAGGAACTTATTCTATGTATCTAAAATAAGATGGTTATATGTCATAGAATTATAGAGTGGTTTGGGTTTGAAGGGACCAAATGGCATTGAGTTCCTGCCATGGGCAGGGACACCTCCCACTAAGGCAGGTTGCTCAAAGCCCCATCCAGCCTGGCCTTGAACACTTCCAGAGATGGGACATCCACAGCTTCCCTGGGCAACCTGTTTCAGTGTCTCACCACCCTCAACGTGAAGAATTTCTTTCTAGTAGCTAATCTAAATCTCCCCTCTTCCAGTTTAAAACCATTACCCCTCATCCTATCATAACACTTCCTGACAAAAAGTCCCTCCCCAGCTCTCCTGTGTACTGGAAGGCTACTATAAGGTCTCTCCAGAGCCTTCTCTTCTCCAGGCTGAACAACCCTAACTCTCTCAGCCTGTCCTCGTAGGAGAGATACTCCATCCCTCTGATCATCTTCCTGGCCCTGTGTGTATCTTCTAAGTTCTAAGCAGCAAAAAAGAGTTTTCATTATTTTCAAATCAAAGGTGAAAGAGGGGCGAAAATACATCAGGGAAGCTGTTTTGAGCCAATAGGGCCGAGGAAGCTGGAAAAAATGTCCAAAAGAGAGTAAAGATGGGAAGTCTGTTTTAACATGAACTAATAAATAGAAGATAGGAAACAAAATAAAAAGATATGGACAAAAGCAGTATTGTGGAATTTTGAAAGTTATTTGGAAGAATCCCATCCCAGTGTGACAGCAGCTATTTCAGACAGTCAGGCAGTCTTAGACGCTGGGAAGTGGACTTTAACCAAAACAGCTGCAAAGGAAAATAATCTTGGCAGCAGAGTTTTGAACAGACTTAAAAAGGGACATTGTTCTAGGAATAGGAAAAAAAAACCCAAACAGACCAACCTGTCAGTAATAAAGAATCCTGGTCCAGGACAACAGACTTACTGTCAGTTCTGAGTGTTCAGCTGCATGTATCTTGGTTATCTTTGGGGATGTTATCTCCTGTGCCACAGTTCTCATCTATAAAAGCTTCAAAGAGATACTGAAGAGGAAATGTGTGGTAACTGAACATTTCAGTTATAATAGTGAGGAAATTTAGAAACATTCCTGGGTATTCTTTAGTAGTAAGAACAGGAGTACAGAATATAAAAAAAAAGAATCATGTGAAATGTATCAATGAAATTCATAACAGATTACTTTTCTTAGATTACTCTTTTCCAGTGCATAAAATATATATATTCAGGTGCAAAAGTGCTTTTTTCAGTGTGAAACATTCTTTACTCTTTTTCTGTGTGTGCTTTAAATCTTTGGGTCCCTACAGACACAGTAAGCTGGAACCATCACAAGTGGTTGTCTGTTTGAGGGTGTGAATGTTTTCCAGAATCCTTGCAGAGGGTGGGGAGGCCAGCAAGTGTCTGCAGGCAAGGAGGTGGGTTCGTTGAAGCTGTTATCTCACAGGTGTTCCGTGGTGCCGGACTGAAGTATAGGCCAGAGGACGGTGCAATAAGAGTACATAGAAGGATCCTTTTCCACCCTCTTGAGGGAAAAGATTGCATTCTTAAGCCTACACTGGAGAATACGGAATGATCTAATTCTCCTTATAAAAGGGTCAGAAATACTTTGATCATAGATTATTCAAGATCAAAGAGAAGGACTGTCTTCAGCTGAGTGCAAGGCCAAGAAATACAGCAAAACAAACAACTGCAGGGCGGTATATTCTGACTTGTTCACAGGAAAAGGCTGGAAAACTGCTTTGGCTACCGGAACTTGCAGCATCATGTAACAGATGCCATTTTCTGGCTATTTTGTTAAGGCGTAAAAGCAATCCTTAGTCTCATAGGTTACAGTTTAACAAAGTAATAGTTACATTGAACAGAATTATTAAATTTATTTTCATATATGCAGATAGTAGTTACGTGTCTTTCTGTATCTTCCATAATTAAATAATGAATAAAAATGCCCAGTGTGCTAGTGCATTTCTTTTTTAATAGATGTGTTTGCCATATGCAAACCCCAAACTCAAATGCCAGTTGATGTGGATTCTAATGTTAAAACCAGAAGATTAATCTGTTATAAAAATCTAAGGGAAAGTAAAAGCACATTTATTGTTTGAACAACAAACTAATTCTGAGATCCCTGCTTGTGCTTTAATAGTCTTTCTTTATTATTATTATTCCAGATGTAAAGCTTTTCTTCCCTCATTTTTGGGCTATTCAGATAATACGGGAACAGTTTCAGTGTTTTTCTACATTAGCATTAAATTGTTCACCTGTAGACTCTGTCAAGAAGCTCTGCCTTCAGTGCTGACAAACACTATCCCTACTTCATCTTTTGATGTTTCTGTTAATTCAAACTCTTCCAGAGGATAATCCTAGGATTAGGGTGATGTAGACTGTAATTCGGAGTTTAAGGAAACAGAAGATTTTTCTGTCACCAAATAATTTGCTTTTAACAAGGTGTAGAATTATAGAATGATTTAGGTTAAAGGGACCTTAAAAGTCATTGAGTTCCAACCCCCTGCCATGGGTTACATCTAAGACCTGTAAGTCTTAGAGGAAGGCATCTTTCCTTTATTGCTATCAAGTATAAAATCAACATAGAAATCCACTGAGAACGTGCCTGGATCAGACAGTCCTGCTCAGTGTGACTGTATATTATTTTATATGCCCTATTTTATCATTTATATCACACAGGATGTGGTAGTTGCCTCTTGCAATCCTAATCTTAAAAACCACAGAGAAAACACTGGTGCCAAATATGTGTCTCAGTTTTCCACAAGAAAGTGGAGACATGTCAGTTTATGGATAAGGAGATACCTTTTAAAGCATAGTCAGGTAAATGAGTTCTCATACAAGACTCCAGCACATACCATAAAAAATGTTGACCAGTTATTGACTGTTTCTGATTTTCATAATAGCAATACTATTGCAGGGAAAAAAAAACCACAAGCCTTCTTGGGTTTTTGAAGAAGGTGTTTGCAGCAGAGGTTTTACATCATATCAAACATCTTTTCTCTCTGCAGTTCCGAGGCAAAGTGCCTCCTCCATGTGATCCCGTGTGCAAGATCATAGACTGGATTCTTGCTGTGTGGCACCAGCTGAACTCCTGCTTATCCCGTCTAGGAGCGCCGGAGGCACTTATGGGACCAAAACACTTCTTCTCTTGTCCCGTGGTGCCAGGGCATAGTCAAGTCACAGTGAAGTAAGATTTCTGATCCCTCTTTGACTCTGTTCAGTGCCAACTAGATTCTTATTGCAAATGTGGTGGTTACGTTTCTTCCAAAACCCATCTGACTCAAAAGCCTTGAAAAAACCCTTTAGCTGAAGTTATTGAAAGTTTTAAGACTCTTGTTTGACATTTAGTTACTAGAAGGGCAAATTTGAATGACACAAGTGGGAACTGGGTGTCTAGTGTCAACACTAGTTGAAAGTCAGTCTTCTTTTGTGATCTTTCAGTTATTTTCTGACACAAGAGATTGCAAAATATTACTTGTATGGGAATGGCTACTGTTGCTCAACCCTTTAAAGGTTTTGTTCTTCATTTCCAGACAGCACTGTTAAGAAAAGTGTTCATTAGCCAACAGACAAAAATAAGGTTCAAGAATTCTGACCTTGAGAAGTTGATAAAGTTTCCTTTGAGGAAAGCTGTATTAGAAGGAAATCTAGAGAAGTGGAATGGTTTCTCACTCTTTTTAATAGCTGGTATCATTTTTAAACAGACATAAAATTTCACAGATGTATTAGCATAGTAAATAAGGCAGATATATGGTTTTTAGCATGGCTAAATGTCCAGCAAAATAAAAGAATGATGAAAAATATCTGCTTTTGACAGAGTGCAAACTGCGTGAACATCTGCTCACATTCCAACTTTTCTGAAAATGCTAGCAAGTGATACAAGAATTAATTACAGAATTTTGAAATACATTCATTACATGCTAAGATACTGCTTGGCTATATTAGAAAGGTAATGAGACCCTAATTAAGATTCAGGCCTATTCAGATCTCAAGTAATAACACTGGTTTCTGGAGATGCAATATTACTTTTCTTACCGGGCTTCACAGTATTCTCCTTAATTGCCCCTTTCTGCTCCCTCTCTGACTTTTCCTTCTTGCACTGCTTTCTGCTGACACTTCTTCCAGTGTCGTTTGCTCAGCATGTGTGCACTGGCTTTCTCATCATTTGTTCCTTTCTGCAGTTCTTGATTCATTTTGCTTGTTCGCCTTCTTTTTTTTCTTTTTTTTTCTTTTTTCTTTTTTTCTCGTTTTCTCATTTTCTTTCCCAAAGGCCAGCTTATTTAATATCCAGAGTAATTATCAAAGTCTAAATCCAGATGCAGCATTGACTTGAAATTTTATGGGAGCTATGAAATGAAAAAAGAATAAAGTGTGCCATGCACCTGTCTTCCTGTTGAATCACATCCTCTGAAATGTCTTACTCATTTAGTTATTGCAAGGGCATTAGTAATGGACAGAATAATTCTTCCTTAGATACCTCAATTTTGCATTTCTGAGTTTAGATTTCTCCCAAGTGTAACTTAGACTGGATTTACCATCCTTTATTTTGAGCACAACCCCAAAATGTCTTTTACAATAATGATATGGCATCTGACTCCTCATTTTACTCTAGTTTTTGTCCACTAATAAACAATTAAAAGCACAGCGCCAGTGAGCGCTTTCAGGATGCTTTTGGGTTAGCAGCATGATGGCTAATAGTGTGGTCGTATAACTAGCAATAAATAGGTTTAATTAGCAGCTCACGGGTTGTTCAGTGTTCATTAAGAGAGGAGAAAGCGATGGGCAAACCGGGCTTGTTCCGGGCTGAGTGTCAGCAGGCTGAGGCCAGTGGCAGGAGCAGGCATCTGGGAAGGGAGAGACCAGGCGTGACAGGACATTGGCTCCTGCTGCTGCATGCAGCTCCACGTGTTTTGGAGAGTAGAGTCAATAAATGAGGGAAATTTTAGTTGTGGTTTTTTTCTTGTTATTGATCTAGGGATTTAAAGATGATGTTCCAGCAGGAAAGAATTTCGCTTTACAGCTCTTTTTTTCAGGGGCTGGGGTTGCTATACCTTTCTTACGTATTAGCTGTATCAAAGAACTGGGGACTTTATCAAGATGAGTGCAAATATAAGACTGAGTTTAAACACCAGGTCAGAGTTTTATTTTGAGAGGTTTGCAATGTACAGCTAGGCAATTGTTAACTGATAGATTAGAATGGGCTGATAATTTTATCTTTGCAGCGTTCATTTCTGACCCTTTATGTAACAGTATTGCAAAATGTCAAAATTTTACACAGGCATAAATGGAGAGACAGAGTTCTTTATTACTAAAATGAAAGCTTTTTTTTTTTTTTTTTTTTTTTAACTGTGAACTTTTTTCCCTGAAAAAAAATGCCCAAATCTTAATAAAATCTNAAGCAGACTGTGTCTATATGGAATGGTACCTACATTATGCTGAGGAACCTTCACGAAACATCTCCAATATGCATTTTACATCTTATTTTACCAATTGTACCAATTATTTTTCTAAGTAATTTATCTTCTACTATGCTAATATAAGTGCTTTGTAGCATAATTATGTATCATAAAAACTCAATCTTGTGCTTCATAACTGACAAAAAATACATCTATCAAATGATTCGTGCATTCTAGCTTTAAAAAAAAGTTTCAAAAGTAAAAAGCCAAAAAATCATCACAATCTTATGAGTAACAAGACAGCTTCTGTGTATCAATGTATCCAACAGAATGGTTCATTTAAGTCAAACACACATTTTAGCCTTGACTTTTTCTGAATATATTTCTGCAAAGCTGAAGCCGCATTATAGCCTGTCATTTGATATAAAACTCTGACGATCAAGAAAAAAAAAAGTTGGATGATGTAAAAAAAATTGTCTCAGTGTCTGGTATAGATGTGAGCTGAGCCCTAAGAGTGAAATATCCCTTGAGAACTACAGGCTGTTAGAAATAGCATTTATTTATTTCCTAATACTAATTTTTCACTTCTCTGCTAAAACAACATAATATATCTCTCTTAGAAAAGCAAAAGAACCATGTCCCTTTGAAATCACATTTTTATCATCAGACCCAGTCTCTAAACCAGACAATCTGGAAAATCCACAGCATCCTGGAAACACAGTTCACCATAGATCAAATAAACAAAAGGAAAACAAGGCAGCTGTACGAATAGAAAGGTCCTGTCAGCTGGACAAGTTTGAAAATGGAAGAATACTGGAAAGGGTGCAATCATAACTGAATACCTCCTTTTTAAGCCTCTGGCAGCAAATAAGCTGTGAATGAGCACCTGCAAGCATGGAAACTTCTCCATGCACTGGTAAAGGTGAAAAGGTATTTTATTTTTTTTTAATATACATGAATGTACATCTTTCTGGGCCATTTTTCTTTTAGCCTTAAAATTAAAAGGATCTTTTATAGTCCTTATCTAGAGGAGGAAAAGCATCAGATGCTGGTTTGCCAAAGCAACCTGAGAAAACTCAGGTCAAATAATTTAATATAAAACAAACAAATAAACCCTACCTTAAATAAAATAAGCTCCTCTCTGACATGGGGTACAATGTAAAGTCTGAAATATATGTAATTTCTGAAAAAGCAGAATCTGCTGTATTACCCAAAGTATAAAATCTTGGGGCTTGATAATTGTCTCTGATGGTTTGTGTGCCCGCAGGTGGATGTCCAAGTTGTGGAATGCTGTGATAGCTCCTAGAGTTCAAGAAGCAATACTCTCCAGAGCCTCTGTGAAAAGACCGTCTGTACCAGGACAAGCAATAGCCAAGAAAAGTCCTAGCCAAGGTCAACAGGCTGTAGTTAAAGCTGCTCTCAGTATCTTGCTAAATAAAGCTGTTTTGCACGGCTGTCCTCTACCCAGAACAGGTAACAGTGAGCAGTCTGAAAGGCAAGTAATTAAATAAAGTGGGGCTTTTAACTGTTTCTGTTTTTAAAACTCCCACAAAACATAACTATAGTTATGATGGGAGGTGCCTGGTTAAAAGAATTTAGTCACTAAGTAGTCTTAGTCAAAGAAGAACCATTTGCAACAGTCAATTCTTAACATTGTTCTATTTTTCTTTCAGAGCTAGATAATTATATAGCAGATTTTAAGGGGGGGAATTTTCCTTTATCTGTGGTTTCGAGCTACAAGAACTGTAGTAAGAAAAGGAGTGAGAATGCTTCTTGGAGAAAAGTGAGCACAAGTCCTCGCAAAAAGTCAGGCCACTTATCTTCCCAGTCATGGAATAAGCAGGAGACAAATACTGAAGGTAAAGCTTTCTCTTTTCAATTCTGAAGGAAGGTGTGGGCTTTTAAACTGCATCAGTATGAATCTAACTTTTCTTCTACATCATGAGTTAAAAATTCTCAATTAAATGACATGCATGTTTATGTTTACCAGTAAAAAAATATTTACCTTTTCCTCCCCAAAAAAAATATTTCTTCGTGACTGTGAGGTACCCCAATTAATAGTTTTTGTTTGTTTGTTCTCACACCCTTCCTGTTGTCTGGTAACGAGGTGGGCTTTGGTTCAGATGGTGGAAGATTCAGTGGCAGCTCCACCTCATACTGCATGGAGTGATGATGCTCTGTCAGTCTCTTCTTTAATACTAGATGAGACAAAGCTTCATTACTTGATTGTTACTTTATAGCTCTACACCTAATTTACAGTATACCTAACTTGGGGTTATTTTACATGTACTTTATAACTTCACTGCAATAATTTCTACTGTCTGCATCCAAGTGAAAATAAATGAATACATGCATTGTCAGATCATGCATCCCTTGTTCAGTCTTATTAGATAATTGAGTAGAATAGTCCAGAAGCCTTGTAATGGAAGGAAGGGTCTTTGGTTTTAAATTGAAGATTTCTGTTTGATTTTCACTTTATTGCAAAAAAAAAAAAAAAAAAAAAAAAAGNTCTGTGTAGTCACAGCTACTGTAAACTTTCAAGAAGTTTCCACATGAATTTCAGTTTGCTGCTTGATAAAGAAGGTTTTATATGGCTGGGACTATGTGTGTGTAGAAATGTGAAAGTTGTATTAGTCACACTTTTGAAATGCCTTTTCATCTCAAGATCACAAGCCATCTCACAACCAGTTTTCTACACAGGGAAAGCAACAGACATACATATGCACAGAAGCAACATATCATTCTTCTAAAAGTACACATCTGTCCAGAAGGAGAACTTAGGAATACCATAAGAGAGTACAAGGTCAAACAGAGAAAATTGTAGAGAATGAAATCGAATAGCTTATTTTTGCTTTCAGAAAATGAAGGTAACTCCTTTAGAGAGAAGAGTTAGGCAGGGATTTTGAGAGAAGGGCTTCCCCACACATGCACTTCAGAAACAGTAAGATTCCAGCCTCAATTTTCTCATATATGAATGACTGGAATACCTGATGACTGGTACATTGTAACGTTAAATTGAGCTAATAATTTTTTACAGCTCCTGTTCAGAAAGAAATCTGCTTTTGCTGAACCGCAACTCTAATGTTCTTATTTTTCTTACTGGTTCTATGTTTGAATTGTGAATTTACCTAATCCTGCTAAGAGCATTTAAGAAATCAAATGAGCATAACCTGAAGTAGGATAGTTGATACTGTATATTGTACCTGAGGATGTTCTTGGAGTCCAGTTACTATCTGTGAATATAAGTAAAAAATGGGATAGTGAATTTAATGTTGGAAGCCCTCCATTTCTGACAATCAGTATCAAATGTTGTTCCTGATTCCAAGTAAGGGTAAGTTGTTTGATTTTACTTAAATGGAGCAAACTTAAATCTCTTCCCTTTGACAAGTGGTTAAAAGAACCAGTGAGGAGGGTGGCTGAAGTGCCTCACACAGAAACCTTGTGTTCTGTCTTCCACAAAAGCTTGGGCAACTCATGCCCCATTTGCCATTTTAGCATCACCATGTGGCCCCTGTGCTGCTCTGAACAGTTTCAAGGGGTGTATTCTGATCTCTGACAGACTCTATTGATATAACTGGCCAGTAAATGGGAACATGTTTTCCCTGTTTATCACAGACTTCAGAATATAGAAATCAACACCCATGATAACACAATAACACACTAATGTCAATCTCTCTTTTTTGCAGGCATAAAATCTAAGACGATGTTGCAACCAAACTGTAAGACAAGAGCTTCTCTCACCACAAAGTAAGTTTTAGTTTCTGGTATTTGTAACACCTAGCAAACAACAATGATGATAAAATCCTGTTGTAAAGCAGCACATTATAGTGAATAGATAAAGAGCTTGCATTTGGTACTGTGCTGGTTCTACATCTGAAGAAATGAATCCTCTTTAATTTTCATTTCTGAGAGAAAATAAAATTTATGCACTTTGATATAATTTTAGAACCCATTTCTGTATTTCAAGCCTTGCAGCACTGTGTGTCTTTTTATGGAGCTGAATAGTCCATGACTTAAGAATATTATGTAACACTTACTTTGCCATGAAAAGCCAACCCTATGCTTTTTTTCAGCTACCATTATATTTTAAAAACTCCTCTGGCTCTTTTTGCTTACTGAATGGGAATTCAGAATAGTACAGAACATGCGCTTTAGTTAAAGTAATGCAGAGTTTCTCTAAAAAAGTGTATGAATTAGCTGGAGGGAACTGCATCCGAGACTTTATTCAATCTGAAACCTTGGTTCTACCATATTCCCCAGGCACAGAGAGCATAGAATACTTACACTTCGGGGGGGTTTGGTGGGGTACACACCAAGGGGTTTTTAAAGTCTTTGGAATTAAGTCAAAAAAAAAGAGAGTGGAATAAAATTGGCTTCTCCATCTTAAAAAGATGAGAATCTTTGGACATAGTAGGCAGAAGAATTCTTTGTTACACTTTCAGAATGGACAGAAAAAAATTTGAGTAGAAAGATTTATGATACAACTGTTGACAGCTATTTCTACCACTTTCTGCTTGTGGCAATAAAGGTCATTTGGAAAGAAATACTATTTCCTAGGTGTCTATAATATTTCTTTTTAAACTCTCTTATTTTTTGTTATTCTGTGGGATCGATGTTTTGTTTTTGTAAACCAGATCTTCAGAGAAGGATCAATTGAGAACGTTAAATCTAGAGCAAAGGCTGTCCCTTGGTTCTGATGACGAAGTAGATCTTGTGCAGGAACTTCAAAGTATGTGTTCCAGCAAATCCGAGCCTGATATAAGCAAGGTAAACATGAGGTTTTTAACTAATTTACATCATTACCATATGCAGTTGTTTGCTACGTGTTTAAAATAAATTTTTAATTTACAACCCCTGACTGAACAGAAGAAAATTATTGAATTATTCGGGAATAAGCCAAAGTCAACTAATAAATTATACATTTAAGGGTAAGCGGTCTGCTTTAATGTACGTTATTTTAAAATGCAACTTCACTATTTCTTGTAGAGATTTTTGCAGCGGAGGGTGAAATTTATAAGTTCATAAATGCTAGAGCCAGTAGCTTTCTCTGCATTATTGTTCCCCATGTTACCTTTCATGCGATCATTGCTTCCACTGGGAAGCTGGTTTGTAGGCTTAAAGACATAGGACATTTTTCCTAAAATTCATTGCATGTTTGGTTCTTTGAATGTAATCAGCCAGCACAGGACAGACTCAAAGCTCCTCTGCTCTGTAGGCAAAATTCAGTTTTGCTGCCCCAAGCAAGAAGGAATGGATTGGCCTAATTCTTGTTCTTTAATGGTGGCCAGAGAGAGCGAAGGAGGTTTGCAGTGCTGGGGCTGAGTTCTACCCTGGGATGGGTTGTGGGTGGTTACAGGAGGCCCTTTGGAGCAGAGGGTGGAGCTGTGGATCTCTCTCTTGTTTTTCCTTCTCCACCAAAAGCATCCGGCTGTCCCTGTAGCTGCAGCTATTTATTCTTTTCCTTCTTTCTTCCTAGCACAGCTGAATAGATGGCTGTGACAGACATCAAAGGAGGTCACACAGGAGCACCTGATCCATGTCTTTTGAATCACCAAGTCAGTCTTAGGCTGGTGTCTGCTTAGGCCGTGCAGCACGGCCTCTAGGATCTCCCTGAACAGCAGTTCCATTAGTTTTGCTTTTTTAAGTATTCTGTTTATTCTTAGAAGTCAACCAAGTTTTTATTAAAAAAAAGAAATACTGTGCTTGGTAAGATTTTTCAACCTATTTAATGAAATCCTATATTATGCTGGTTTGAGTTGTGTTTTTTTAAGTATTTACAGTACTTGCATTAGTCACAGGGCACCAAGCTGGCAAGCTAATCACCAGCCAGTGAGCAGGGATATACCATTATCTGTCTGTAAAAGGATGGGATGTGCTTAAAGAAGTGGTAACCAACTTAAAATTGTGTTTAATAGCACGTAAAATGTCATTGCTCATCATTGACAATGCGAGGAAATAGGGGTTAGATAAGGAAGGAGATAGATGTCACTGTCTTTTGTTCAGTTTCCTCACCGTGGGTGGAACCATCCACGACTGGAATTTCTGTTGTTGATTCGCTAGTGCCCAAAGGAGCTCACAGAAGTGAGGGTGCTGTTGCATGTTTTCTTTGTGTGATGCAGTTTCAGACTGCCATTAGAGTAAGTGCTTCTGCTCTCTAATTTGCCCTTACACTCAAATGTATTCCTGCTGCCTCTGGTATGTTGGAACCGAGCACTTAGGTTGTTTCAGAGTAGAACCGCATCAGATCCCTCAATTTCAGTGAGGACAGAAGGCTGATCAGACTCTGGCTGCTGTTGTCCAGTCACAAGGTCTGATGGAAAATCATAGGGAAGAAACAAGGCAGGAGAAAGAGAAAAGGATGGTTCCTTTCAGTGATGTTCCTGGGGATGGATAAAATTTAATGGCAAACTGTTCATAAGCTCCACTGAGTAGTGTTTCTTTGGAAATGTATGGTTAATCTTCCTCTGGTAACAGTCGATATGAAATCTTTCTCTATCTCCCATCTCCTAAAAACACACTCAAGAGTAAAAGAAAGATTCTTTGAATATTTATGCATTGCATTGCACAGAAGCTACATGACAATTAAATGAAGATTTTATGTCCAAAATTTGTCTCAAATATATACATATATAATCTTCAAAATTTGGCAAATTGAAACAATCTCTGCTGTAAATAACAAAAAAAAATCACCAGTTTCTCATCTTTTTTTAGATTGCGGATTCTAAAGATGAGCTATTGAATTTCAATAACTCTCAGAAAAATCCTGTATTTTCAGCAAGCGGTACTAACCCAAGTAAAACAACAGCGCAAAAGGTGGGTGAAACGAGTTTTGTAGTAGGATCAGGAAGGTGTCTTGAGTTGCTCCAAAATCTGAATTCCAGATTGGATTTAAAGGGAGTGTTCCAGTGCCCTGTTTATTGTAAGAATAAACTGTCACGATTCTTAGGAAACTTGCTGGACATACCATGCCAAGTTTCTTCCACATGTCTCAATGGAAACTAAAGATTTAATTAAACAATGGATGTATTTGCTTCAGTTTTCATGTTTACATAAGGCCATCTCCCTAGGCCAAGTGTTGTTGACAGTACTTTGACATTATAATTTAGTTGCATCAGATTTTGAGAAATAAAAGCCCCGGGTTCATTTTTTTCCCTGATTAATATAATCCAGTAAGTTTGCAAAAGCCCAAAACTTTTTAAAATTTGTGCTGTAAAATTGCTGGCTCATTGGTTATTTTTGGTAGTGATTACCCAAATACATATGATCTCAAACCACTTTTTTTTCTTAAGGGCTGTCATCTAAGTAGAATTGAGCTGCTCTGGTGTCAAAGCTCACAGTGCTAGAAATTTTGAGAAGATGTGATATTGCCAGAGTTTGTGAAGAACAACATTTTTTTTTAAAGGGGGGTTGAGTTTCCTTTTTCTATCTAGCTATTTGTTGGAATATACAGTTGTCTTGCCAGATTATTTATAAAAAATCAGAAGAAACCCTATGCTATAACTTTGGTGATTCTTGTACAAGATAAGCAAGTTTGTTTACAATTTAGACGAACTTCAGAGCAGTTTCAGAGTGGGAAGATAAGCTGAATTCTGCAGGAAGATGTTAGAGGCCCACTATCTCTTTCTTTTCAGAAGCTGAAGTCATTGCTTGTGGATGCTAACATTCCCAAGTATGAAGATGAAATTACATCCTGCTTAGTTTTTGTTCTTTGGATACTAACGTAAAATCATGCTTTCTCTGTTACATGTTTTTTCCCTTTTCTTTCTTGCTCCTTGTGGTTTTGAACATCAGGAGAGCTTCTGAGTACGGCTCAATTAACCTGTGCCAGGACAGAACCTGTTGTCTGTGTTCCCTCAATAGGGCTCCTCTAGACTCCAATCCAGACACTTTTAGCTGACTGCAATAAGTTGTTTTCTAGAGACACTGTATATTTTTAGCAGGTACAGTGAAGTGGCCCTGAAAATACTTCACTTGCACATCTAAGTATTTAAAAAGCTAAGGTTGGATGAGATGACTTACCACCCTTACCATGGTATTTTTTCATATCTGAGTATTTTCTGTAATTTTACTTAAAACCCAGTGAACAGTCTTCACTAACAAAAACAATTTGAACATTGCAGATCCACACTTAGATATACTGCTTTTGACTATTTCTCTAAACCCATTCATTCCAGACATTCCAAGTCAGAGCTTCACATAGTAGTGATGCTTGTATAACCAGGTAAATGAGCTGACCTACCCATTCCTACTGTAAATTTTTCCTAGTGAATTTTTTTCCCTTTAAGATTCCTTCTAGCAAGATAAGGCATAACTGCATAGGCTCTGGAGGTGCACAGGTTTAGCAATCTGTCATTTTTTTGAGGAACTTAATCAAGATTTCACACACAATAAAAAAAAAAATAATGAAAAAAAATATTTTCCTTGTCTTTCTGCGGAAATAATGGCTAAAATGAAGGAAATGCAATCCAACCTTTTGCTGGAGGGCAAGAGGTCAAACTGAATGACAGGTTTTGTTTCCAATCATTACTACATCAACAGTCTAGAAGAGCACAGTCTCAGTTTAGAAGCAGAAATCAAACTTTCAGAGGCAATTTTAGCAATGATAAACCTGTGCAGCAGCAAGAACTGATGTCTGAAAGAGTCTGAGATTTCTAAAGCATCCTTTTGTGAAAGGAAATAGAATTCTGTCGGTAACAAAAGCAATACCGCATGAGCAGAGGAGATCTGATCAACAGTAATGAGGCAAGTTACTTAAAAGAGCAACAATAATTAATTGGTTTTAATTGGCTGGAAGAAAATAATGCTTTCAAGCATGTGAAGGAGAAAGAGTAAATTGATAAGAGATACAAAATCTTTGCTGCAGGATCCAACAAATTGATAGAATAGAGGATTAATATGGAATAGACAGTGATGAACGGTCTGTTCTCATGCTGCCAACCTCTATGCAAAGAGCAGCAGCTGATGGTGAAAATGAACTTTTTAAACATTGCTGCCCAGAGGGTCATCTGGATTCAACAGACAACAGTTAAGTCCAAGTTCTCCTTTCCTGCCAGCGGAAAGGAAGCATCTCTCATTAAAGAGATATTAAAGTGACTGTCATAAAATATCTTAATAAACCTCTTTCTCCTTGACTATAAGGGAACAAAAAGTGATAATGTACCTGACTTTGGTACTTCAGGTGTCTGTATTTGGGCAGGGTGAATATGTTTCAGTCTCTAAGAATGTGGGTTCTTAGCATAAAGAATTTGAGATGCAAATTTCTAAGAAGGCAATCTTTAGGTTACGAATTAAAATAGTATTTCAACTTATGAGCATTATTTTTGTCATTATTATTTTGTTACTATTTATAGCCTTGATGGTACCCCAAAAGTGAATATCTTTATTCAAGCTGTAAAGCTGATTTTTTTGCTCGTAAGTACCTAAATTTCCATTACTTCCATTTTAGCTGTGGCCACGGCTGTCATTTTCCCCCAGTAACGAAGGAAAGAACATGCATTTTTCATGTGAGGACTCCTGAAATTGAGACATCTGAGAATCAAATTTCAGGGTTTTTTTCAATGGCAATGCCAAAACTCCTTGACTTCTTTTGGTGTTCTAAGATAGTGATGGTATTTCCTTTCAGTCAAAGAGGCAAAAAAGAGCCATTAGTTTGTTCACCAAATAGTGAGAAGCTGAATATTAAACTGCAAAAGACTGTAAATCCCAAGGGTTCTGTTGGGCTGATAGGGTTGGTTGGTTGTTTTTCAGGTCAAACTGCAGTTATTTATAGAGAAAATGTTTGGGTTTGTTTTTTGTTTTTTTTTTTTTTTATTCATAGGATGGAACGCGTCCTCTCAGCAGCAGTCGAACTGTGGAAAGCAGCAACAGTAAATCGAAGCCAGAGTTGGGTGTTTCAAGAGTTAAATCTTTTCTTCCTGTTCCTAGAAGCAAAGTCACCCAGCCCTCGCAGAACACCAAGAAAAGCAGCAGCAGTAATACAAGGCAAATAGAGGCAGATCATAACACAAAAAGAGAGATTTGGAATTTGCACAAAAAAGAACAAATAGAAAAATCTACTAAATGAACCTGCCTACCATACAATTTTCTGTGTTCATACAATCTCTATTGCAAAGAACCAAGTACTCAAATCTGTAAATATTTTTTTAAAATAAACTGTTTCCCTGTAATGTAAAGTTTGTACAGGACCACAGTTTTATTTCTATGTAAATCAGCTGGAAATTATATTGATTTAAACTTCAGAAATGGGCAGTTTTGCCACCTTCATAGATGTTTTTTTCCTCTTCTTCTTTTATTATGAAAATTACTCGTTTCAATTATAATATTCAGGGGTATTACCACAGGATTCTGTTTGTGTATATACTGTACATAAATATATTCTATTAAGTTCATGTGTTAAACCGCATTCAGATGAGTTGCACAATATGTACAGCGATGGCTTAAAGCTATTGTACATGTATTTTATTTTTATCGTCACTTAATGAAAAATTAATGGAATGTGGCAATAACTAAAATGATTAGAAATGCAGATCAATTACTTTCCGCTACAAGCCATATTAAATACTTTGATTTTCCCATCACCTGCCTGCTGAATTGTGATTTTGTTTCTTCTGAGCTTCTCTTCATCTAACATGTCATGAATTTTTGTTATAACTTTTATCTCTTCAAAAAGGAAAGAGATTGAGAAATTAATGCAATAAAAGTTATTTTTCTCAGACTCTTATTCTTTCATAGAGTTGAAGAAAATGTGATCATTTATTAACTTAGATTTTCTTGTATACTGTAAAAACTTTTATATACTTCAGTAGTGTTTTACAAGCATCCAAGAAATAATAGTGTTTTACAGAACAAGATTTTACTGAGAAGGGATTTGAGCACAAGCTTAACTACAGTATTACCAGAGATAATGTAGTAGCGCTAACATGAGTTACTATGTAATTATCAATTTCTAGTGTGGATTTAAGATGTAATTGCTGTGAAATGAGACTTGAGTCGCAGTAAAAATTAAGTTTTTTTCATTTTTCCACCCCCCTCCCCATGACAGAGGTAGATCCTGTTCCCAGGAAGGGAAAGTTTCTGTGAAGGGGTTATTTCCCCGGGCTCTCCATAGGTGGGTAATTGCAGTGATATATGTGTGAGCTGTGATGGTGTGGAAATGCTGGCTGTCTCCATACCTCCCGGGCAGGTGGAGGAGAGTCCAGTTCTCTTGAGATTGGACTTTGCTGCCTTCCAATGGGCTCTCAGGAGATGGCTTTGAGAGCTCTGGACAGTAACATGGTCACACTCAGCATTTCCAAAGTAGCATTTTTCTCAAGCGAGGCCTGGAAGAGGAAAGGATTACCCCAGTTACCCTAACACCTCACCTTTATATGTAAAACCATCATCCCAAACTCACGTCAATAAAACTTTTGTACTGCGTATTGTCTGTCTTGCTGTTTGTATATGTGTGATATCTCTAGAAATATAAACTACTAGAAGCTTATTTCTGTAATCATTTCCCACACCATGTATTTAAAAAGTACAGTATCTTTCAGTAATCACTTTTTTTATTAAAGCTTTAATTTCTTGTAGGATAGTAAGGTATGACTGAACACCGATGATATCTCTCGAGGTTTGGGGAGCACCGATTTGGGTGGGGGTTTTGTTGTGATAATTTTGGTCCTGAAAAATGTCCTGGTACTTTTGCAGTTGGCACTTGGCAGAATGAGTCAACTGGGAGCTGCTGTAGGTCTCAGAGAAGTGGGTCTCAGCAATCAACATCCCCTATGCGCCATAGCTTGTGCCAGCAGCTCGGGCGTGAATTTCACAGGAAGGAGGAACACAACACAAACAACGTTTTTTGCAGGGATCATGCAAGTTACAACATTGGGATTTGTAATAGCAATAAATCAACTTTTTTTTTAAAAAAAGAGCTGCGAGAAGAAAAATTCTGGTGTTCTCAGCAGGGCTTGTTCTACATTGAAAATACACCTTGGGAATGTCAGACCTCATTTAGATCAAGTGTTAGGAATGTGTTTCTGTGTGGGAAGATCTTGGGCACCGTGTCCTAAAACATGTTTTGAGATATATTTAAAGACTCTATATTGTCTGTGAGAATCAAGTCTTCTGTGCTGTACTTTGAGTGAAAATCTGCAGAAGACAGAATGACTGATCATCTGTTCGTGGTTTGAAAGTTAGGTCTCTGTAGCTAAAATTAGCATGGCCTTTCAATGCCCTCATTAGCCTTTCTTTTCAGGCTGCTGTCCTCATCACTCTCCATCTGCATCCTTTACCCGATTGACTGCTGTCATTTTGTCTCTATGTATGTCCTTTCAACACGGTCTGTGAACTTCATACTTCCTTAATCACATGGTATTTTGCAGATCTCCTGCTTGAAGCTTCTGTAGCAGCTGTTAAGCTCTCTTGTTAGGCCAAGTTCCTGCCCTCCCGTGGTGAAAACCATATTAACCATAAAGTAGTTTGCCTGTAAATGTCCTGCTTCTCCATCAGTTTATCACTTGGATTGTGTGGAAGCACGACAAGGCTCTGCTCATGAGCTCGGGGCTTCACTGTGTCTTCACTCTCTTCCTCTGATGCTACAAACAGCACTCTGCATTTGTGACATGTAATGTCAGCTGCTCTCGTTTTGGGTTAGTGATAAGCAAAATCATTTTTCTTCATTCTTTCCTGTGTCTTAAGCAGAGGGGGGGTTTAAGTGTGCTATCCATGGTGGGCCACGCTGCTCCATGCTGCTCCACTCCTGTCTATTACCCCTTTCCACATCTTTAAAAGAGGTGGGGTCAGTGGAGATACAGAGGTCCTGTCTACATGGAGGAACGTACAGGGAAGCCTCAGAGGTTGCATCTGTTCCACAGATCGCTGGGTCAGTGAAAAGGCTTCTCATTTAGCCCGTCAAACCACACTGTACTCCCTACACACAATTCAATCTCTTCCAACAAGGAAGCTTGAATGATCATTTTCCTCCACCAATGATCTTGGCAAGTCCTAAGCCTTCCAGCTCTCCGCTTCAAATGAGTCCTAAAAATACAATATTTCAGCCTGTCTCTTATGGTTATTTCTTGACAAAAAGCATGGAATATGTTCCTTAAAAGAATGTCTGAGACCATCAGACAGTATTTTTGTCAGTTAATTGCTAAGCTTGAGCTCGAAAGTACGAAGAAACCTGCTTCATTATTCAACATTCATCAACAAGAGCAAAACCAGAGGGCCAGAATTTCTGAGGTTCATCTCTTCCCACAATGTAGCTCAAGTGATTTACAAAACAAGCTAAACCCTTCCCTCTTTCCAATAAAATGGGAGAAGCAGAATAGCCTCTGCAGGTGGAAGCTGTTTGTGGAAGGAGCCAATTCGGAGGACGGCTGAGGGAGCGCTTTCTTGGTGTTACCTCTGGCTAAAGTGATGTTTATGCATTCAAACCATAGTTGAGAGAATTTAGAACAGCAAGAAAGGATTTCAAATTCCAAGGATTTAGAGGAAGAGAAGATAGTCTGGAAAAGGGAAATCCTTTCTGAGCACAGTGATTGTCCAGCTGCAAAGCCTGCACCAAAGTCACAGGCTCGTCACAGACACAGCAGCAGTAACTGGGGGGCCATGAATACATCAGTGACACCAACATTCCTTTTTATATAGTATGTTGAAAAGATTTTGGGAGAGGAAACTAACAAAATCCATTTACTGGTTAAAGATTTGATCACAATGAGAAAGAACCTGTTAAGAAAGAAGAGAAAATAGCAGGCAAGGAAGTTAGTCATCACTTGAGAACCTCCAATTGCGTTTACAATAATTATATTTTGAGGTTGAAGTAAGTCCTAATGAATAAAAATAGTAATAATGGTGTTTATCCTAGGGACAGGAAATTGGTTTTGGAGAACATGAGGGCTTATAAAGGAAATCTGTTACTGTACTGCATTGCATGTTGCTTAATTTACAAGATTTATAGGCAGCAATTACTTATCCATTAGTGAACAATTGTGCATGCAGTTCTAAAGTGATATTTTTTTCACCAAACATTAAATCATAGCAAAGTAATGATAGGGCTAAAATACCAAATCTGTATCAAAAAGGGGAGAAAATAGTTAACAGAATAGTTTTGAGATAATAAAATAGAATTCATTCTATAGTTCTGAGCTGACCTCAACACTGATGCCAATTAAGAATTAATCTTAATGTGAGGAAAAGGCACCTTTTCCAAGACCTGCTGCATTTCGGAGAATGAACTTGAGCAAGAAGTCCTGATGCCAGTTCTCTTTTACAACTTTATCAATGATTTGGACAAGGGGATCGAGTGCACCCTCAGAAAATTTGCAGATGATGCCAAGTGAGGTGGGAGTGTCAACCTCCTTGAGGGCAGGAAGGCTCCACAGAGGGATCTGGACAAGCTGGATCCATGGGCCGAGGCCAAGTGCCGGGCATGGCACTTGGCTCACAACAACCCCGTGCAGCGCTACAGGCCTGGGGAAGGGTGGCTGGAGACCTAGAGTGCTCTGAGCCTCACCCACAGCCCTCGACTTTGCAGGACTTCCTCCAGAAGTTCCCCTGCAAGCTCCTGCAGGCAGAGCTCTGTGAGGAGTGGCTGGGTGCCCTGCAGAAGAACAGCAGGCAAGAGAAGCTGGCAGCACTGAAAGGGTAAGTGTGGCCAGCAGCCTGCCTGCTGCCCAGGGACTGACAGAGGCCAGGACTTGCCTGCAAAGTGATGGCCTCCTTGAAAAAGCTGTGCTCTCTGCCAGGTACCGCTGCCTGCATGGGCTGGGGTTTGCAGGAGAAAGTGGCACAGAAAAGCAATTCTCTCCTTGGAGCACTTTGGGCAGGCATGGTGGGTTGCTCCAGGAAGGGACTCTGGCTAGAAGGGCAGGGAGAGCAAGAGGTGACCTTATCTCAACAAAGGCTTTCCTCAGGCATGCTTGGGTGAGATCAGCCTGCGTGACCTGTGCTGACAGTGTCTACTTTATTAACGTTGTGTTCCTGTTCCCTCAGGGTGGTCAGCAGGTTGCCCAACGCAACCTCCTGCTCCTCAAGCAGTTGCTGGCCCTGCTGCAAGACATCAGCAGCAAGGTGGCCACAAGGATAAGCGCCCACAAGCTGGTCATCTGTGTGGGGCCAAACCTGGTCAGCCTGCCAGAGGAGCACACACTCCTCCACGATGTCCTGGTGAGGGTGACACAGAAGGTACGTTGTGCTTACTAACTGCCTACAACCTTCCAGGCCCAGCCCAGCTTTGTGGACAGGAAGAGCTGCCAGGAAAAGCAGTCCCGTGCACAGCTGCCACGTTCTGCTCAGAAGCAAGGGTCAGGAGGGGGAGAGGCTTTTTGACCAGCTTTCAGCCACTGAGGGGGAAACCAATGGTTTGCTTTGTGCAGGTGACACAGCTGGTGGAGTTCCTCATTGAACATCATGGGGAACTCTGAGCAGTACAAGGCTGTGTTTGCCAGGCTGTCAGCCAAGGCAGTCAGCAGCACTGGAGGTAGAAGCAGAAACAACGGTAAAAGTATGTCATGTCCACAACCGGCATGACAACAAAACTGCATAGGTACATCCTGGCCACCTGATAATGTCCATATTTCCGTTTCAGGTGCCTCCAGTAACTCCAGAATGTGAGCACCTGCAGAGGTTGTCTGAGGAGAGAAGGTAAAATGAGCCAGCTCTGGTTTCAAGATCAGAATTGGTTAGAGTTGATCGTGACTTTACCTGACTAACAATACTCTTGCATGGAAAGGTTGTCGGGCTCTTCGCACGCAAACTTAAAGTGAAAAACAGCCTTTAAAGAGGACAGTGATGGGCAACCAGAGAGTAAGAGGAGAAAGATGGAAAGAGAACTCTCTGGGACAGGCAACTGAGGAAATCCAAGCAGGCAAGAAGAATGAGGAGCCCAGGTGTGTAGCAGACTCTGCTCTCCATCTTTCAAAGCTCTAAACGCTGCTCTGAGTTGCGAAAATATTTCCAAGGTACACAGAGATGGCACCCAAGAAGAGGCATGCACCTGCTCTTGACAGAACATGTACATCAGGAGAACCATACCACTCCAGCCTTGGCACTTCTCATGTGTCACTTGTTTTGGGACAAGAGACAAGGAGGGAAGCTGCTGCCCAGAGTTTGGAAAGGACCCTATCACAGCTCCACACAGGCTCCCTACCCAGTCCCACTGCCTGCCAAAGGGGCACTGCTCCTCTCTCTCAACTTGCCTCACCCTGATGATGTCCCACCTGTTGGGAAGGGGCCAAAGCAACACTGTAGCCACTGCTCAGAAGGGCTCTCTCTCACTTGAGCCAGGAATTACCCCATTTTTCATTAGACTTCCCATGCCTGTCCCACCTCCACGGTTTCATCAGCACTTTCTCTCTCCTTGTAGGTGCCCATTTAGTTTTGCTGCTTGGGTTTCCTGGATGAGCTCGGATACCTGGGCTTCAAGGGGCTGCATCATGCAACACCAGCACCCCCTCAGTAGAGGCAAGGAGAGAGGCACCTCTACCCTTCTGCTCCAGCCAGCAGATTTCACTAGGGCACCACTGTTATGGATTGGCCTGGGCTGGCCACAAAACCCAATGAGCAGATGGTCTCTTTATCCTCTCCCATTCTGGGAAGGAGGGAGAAAACAGAAGAGAGAGAGACAGAGGGAGAGACTTACCAGCTGTAAAGAAAGTCAACTACTGTTATGAAATTTTAATAACAAAATAATAATAAGATGAGGTAATAAAGACATAATGAAAGAGAAATCCCTATGCACTCAAAATGGAAAAACATCAGAATTTAATGACAGTGACAATAGGGCTGAGAGTTTATGGGAAAGAATCAGCAGGAGGGCCAACACGACAGATGTCACTGTGCAAGTTTGAAGCAGACCACCCAACGCAGACACAGAGGAATTAGTCTAGAAACAGCTAGGAGAAGTCCCAAGGTTGCTAGCCCTTGTCCTTGTGGAGATCTCCAGCTGATCCGATGTCTGCTGCGAATACACTGCAGCTGAGAGGGAACCGTCTAGGAGGTTCCTGGAGTGTGTAGAGGATGACTTCCTGACACAGCTGGTGAGGGAGCTGACTAAGGAAGTTGCCCAGCTGGACCTGGTGTTTGTAAAGAAAGAAGGACTTGTGAGGAATGTGTCGGTCAGAGGGCATCTTGGGCATGGTGATCATGACCCACTGTTGTGAGTGTTTATTACAGGTCACCTGATCAGGATGGAGAAGCTGATGAAGCCTTCTACAGACAGCTGAAAGTAGCCTCACAATCACAGGCCTTGGTTCTCCTGAGGAACTTCAATCACCCTGATATCGGCTGGCAAGGCTACACAGCCAGGCATGTACAGTCCAGGAGGTTCCTCCAGTGTATGAATATGGCAAAATGTGTACAGTTCCAGTTTGTTTACACTAACCCTGCTCGGCTGTGGCTGTCCTGAGAGCTTCCTAGTGCTGTATTAGCAGTTTGGCCACTCTTGTCCCTTCTCCTCTGTACTTAAGGAGAGATACAGATCCTCTGCACAGAAATTTCACTCTCTTCAACTTTTTTTTTGATTGTTTCTTCCTAGCAGACTGTGAAATTAATTATTCATGTGTAGCATTATAGTCAGCATGCTCTTCCCTTCTGCCATATATTGTACACACATGTTTTAATAGCATACCTGTGATTTTAATAACAAAGTGCTTTGGGAGGAGTAATTTTTTTAAATATGTTTTGTTTGTTTTATCAAATATATGTGAAGTGAAGCACATGAAAGCAAAATAATCTTAATAATCTGCCTGTGTTTATGAAAGTCATTGTTTAATCTTTTCCTTCTCTGTACTTGGGTTACAGCCTCATTTTTTCTTTTTTTTTTCCTTCCCCTTGTGCTCCATTTTGCACAGTATTTGCAAATTCCCAGCGTCAGGCAAGAAGCCCTCAGAGCTGCTATCCCACTGACAGCAAGTACAAGAACGCTCATTCTGGTAAGTAACGTGCTCTTCTCAGCCTTTGTGGGAAGCAGATGCCATCCTCCTCCTCACGCAGGCTGGCTGTGATTTACCTCCTGTTCCAGTCTGAGCTCCAAAGTAGCTGGAGCAGTATTTTTTGACTAAAATAAATAGCATGCTCTCCTCCAGCCTTTTCCCACTTGCCCTCGGTGGACAGAGAGGGAACAATTTCTGCAGGATCTTGGCTGGGTTCTTTGGGTCAAGCAGTAGTGTGCAGGTAGCAGGTATCCATGGCTAAACAGCAGAAGCTGTTTGGATGAATGTTGTCCCACAGGGCGGGGGACAGTCAGTCAACTGATTTATTTTTTCCTTCAAAGCACTCCCTCTGAGTGTTTGTAACAGCAACTTCCACATGTCCCACCTACTCCTGCTATATTTACCTTTTCCTTTCTTAAAATGTCCCCATGTCTACTCAGTCCAACTTGCCACCTCCGAACCCCCTCCAACAACGATCCTAAACAATTAACGCTACTAATTGTGCAAGCTTTGAAGTGCACACTGATTCTGATGACGCAGCAGTTCTTTCGTGCTGATCTTTCCATATCAGCTTGTTTATTTAGACAATAAACTCTCCCACATGCTATGTCTGCTACTCTGAGTAACATCCTGAAAAAGAGTGCTCCTTGGCACTGCTCCTCGGGCTTGGCCACCCTGCAGCAGCCTGGGCCTCCTGGCCAGGCTTGGCCGCATACACTTTAAGGACTTCTACAATCAGCAAGCTGGCTGTGTGAGACAATTGATGCATGGCATGAGATGACCAATTCTAGGGGGTAGGGGGAATGGAGATGTCATTCAAAGGTGGTGCTATTTCAAAATATGGTTGGTTTCCAGTTGTTACAAAGGCTAAAGCAAGCAGAGCTTAGTGGCAGAGAAGACAAAAACGCAGCAAGATTGAGATAAAAGGGTGCCCAGAACTCTCTGTGAGCAAGAGATATTTTTCTCACAGAGAAAAATCAGGCAAACCAAGGAGGTGCTCACACAGACAGAGAGGAAAGAGACCCAGGTAGGTGCCAGGAGACAGACAAGTACAGTATGAAGGACTGGGAGGAAAAATTGTAAGACAGAAAGAAAAAGTGTATTTGCAGATGAAATAGGTTGTGAGGGACCGAAAATATGTCATGTGGGACAGAGCCAGAGGAAAACACAAGTGGGACAGGGTGAGCCGCTGCTCTAGGGTCAGCTGCAGCGCTGGCAGGCTCAGCCTGACCCAGCAGCACCATGAGTGTCCCTTGAGCACAGCCTTAGGCAGCTTCAGGGCTCAAGTGGTGCGAGAGGTGTAACATAAACGTCTTTCATAACCATGTTGTATTTGTAAGGCACAGAATCACAGAATCCTTATGGTTGAAAGGGACCTAAGAGATCATCGAGTCCAACCCTACACACACAAACCATACCCCACAAATCACCTAATCCAACGATCACTAAAGCATACCCTGAAGTCCCACATCTACACATTTCTTAAATACCTCCAGGGATGGTGACTCCACCACCTGCCTGGGCAGGCTGCTCCAGGGCCTGACCACACTCTCCATGAAGTAATTCTTCCTAATATGTAATCTGAACCTCTCCTGCCACAACTTCAGACCATTTCCTCTGGTCCTATCATTATTCACTTGGGAGAAGAGGCCATGAGCGGGTTGGTAGAGTGCTCTTTCTAGAGCAGTTCCTTTGCTAAATCACCACCCAGGTGGGGTGGAGTGGTACAAAGGATGCTGTGCGGGACCGGCTGCTTCTGCCTGCATTGCGGGCTGGCTCACCGGGCAGCCCCGCTCCGGAGCCCCGCAGCACCACCTAGTGCCGCCCGGCCCCGCACCGGCGTTCTTCGGCCAGTTTTGACATAAATAGAATGGATTTGTTTAAAATTATGCCCGTGTTTTGATAGGCAGCAACAACTGAGGTGGAAGCAGAAGAATGTCTGTGGTGTCTGCACCATGTGTGTGAGGGGGCTGTTGTAACGTGGCGTAGAGTCGGTCTCTTTTTTATTTTTTTTAATTTTATTTTTTATTTAAAGAAAAAAGATAATCTAAAACGTCTGTATCGCTAGAATACTTTAGTGCACAAAGACAGCATTGGACAGTACCTGGCCTAACTCTGGAGCTGCCCTCTTTAACAGCTCTATCACAATGTGACTTCAAAGACTAGTAGCAAAAAACAAAAAACCCAACAATTCAAATATAAAACATTTTGTACAAATATATTTTTCTTTGTAGTACATAATCACTCTTAAAATACATCATTTCCTTAGTAAATGTTTGCAACAATATTAAAATAAATAAAATATCCTAGCGAAAGTTCAGTTTCATCATAAAACTGCAAACCAGAAGAGTATAAAAATTAATTTCATTATTAAAGTCAACTTCAAAGAGATTTCTTCTTTACTTTTTTTTTTTTAGGCCACACTAAAAAGCAGGCAGAGGTGCCAGACCTATGCAAGTTCTGACAGTTGCACTGCCAGGAGTCCTACCTTTCACTACACACCGATGTCAGGCTGCGCTCATCCCGCTGTGAGTGTCTGCACGGTCGGGTGGAGCACCCACCTCCTCGGTTTTAAGAGGAAATACCAGTTCTCCTTTATCTGTGGAGATGTG
The DNA here is from genome assembly GCA_013398155.1 of Pedionomus torquatus. Lineage (NCBI taxonomy): Eukaryota > Metazoa > Chordata > Aves > Charadriiformes > Pedionomidae > Pedionomus > Pedionomus torquatus. The sequence goes on from VZRU01004553.1 coordinate 229,497, forward strand.
ACAGATGTTGACTGGCTTGCAATTCAATCTCCTCTCTTCCTTCATTCTCACCTACGCACGTGGAACGGAGTGCTCTTATCAAAGGGCTTTTTCTGCTAAGTTGAAATTACAAGTTGCTGCATGGAAAACAAAGAGGAGGAAGTTTTCTTCAGTGCGCCTCGCTGATGCTGTCCCTTATTTTGTTTGCAGGAAGTGAGTCCAAAGAAGCTTTTTACATTCTGTTATTTCTATTTTCCACTCAGGTTTGATTATTTTTCTCACATCCTTCCCACTGTCTGGACCTCTCACCCCAGCAAGAACATTTCTAAAAGTTTTCTGAAATAATTTTATTGGGCAAAGCAGGTTACTTCTGCTTCCTGTCTCATTTGTACCGAATTAGAGCAGCTTTTCACAGGAAGTCTGGTTTTGCCACTATAAGTGGGAAAATTTCAACGAATGTACTAACTTGCACATGATTAAGAATGGAGAAGAAGTAATTCCCAAATGCGTGTGTAGTCATTGCAGTGAGAACCTCCTGCAAGGTTCAACCTATGCGTGGCTTCCGCAGGTTCAGGAGTGCTGGTCCTGTCATTGTGGGGCACTGCTGACGAGTCACTCCACAAAGAGGGTGCCCACACAACATCTCACAGCCTCGTCTCCTGCACTTCTTCCTCTGTCTCCTCCTGCAAGGCAGTGATTTGGGGTCTAGGTTTTCGTTTGCTGGAGTTTCTGTGGTGCACTGGGAGTAGCTTAAGGCGATCAGCATGGCTGATGGCTTGCCTGAAGGAGCTCTTTTCGTTCAGAAGCTTCTGAATGGATTCATACTGCCGCAATTTATTGTCCTCAATTACCTGAAGAAATATAACACTTCGTTACATGGGCAATGATGGTGCTGACAGAATTCAGCTAACAGAGCAGGAAAGAGACATAGAGACAAAATAGAGATCTAACAGGAAAAGCATGGCTAACAGTTTGCAAATTCTAATTATAACCATAAAAGCAGATGTTAAAGTTTTAACATGTGGAAAAGTGCACATTGATCAAGTCACAAAATGCTTCTGGGCTTGCTGGATTCTCCTTGCAACTTGATTTTTACCTCTGAGATCATTTGTTGAAGTCTCCAGGAACTCTGGCATTTTCCCGGCTCTGCTCAATGCCAGGTTAAGAAAGTGTTAACTGCAGGAAAGAGTTTCATGGTAAGCAGCAGGGGAAGGCTGCCAGCAAGGTGCCAGCCCTTCTTTGCTTTCCTCTTGCCAAACGAGGAAGCACTGCTGGCCTTTGTTTGAAGGAGACAACAGGTTTGCCCTGCATGGCTGCTGCAGCCTCCCCTGTCAGGCAGCAGACTGAAAAATCAGGCTCCTTTGCTGGCACTGCAATGCCAGCACAGCTCGGGTGAGGGCACAGGACTGACAGGAAAGAGCTTCTAGCAGCTCTGTTGCTAAATTGTTATTCAGATGATGGGAAACCTGCTCTGGGCAGAGGCTGCCTCCCTGTCAAGGCTCTGCCAACACAGCTGAGGTGAGGTTGTTCTCCAGCACACATAGAGGAGCAGCATGTCCAAAAGGACGTCTGACCTGCCTCTCGACTAGCCTGGTTCAACTTCAGGCTGTGTTCCTCCTGCTGTGCTAACACACCCAGGCAATTACACATGGAAAGTGATGTTTCACTCTGCTAATAAAATGGAGTTCCTCTCTTATGGAAGAGTCAAGAAAATACAGAGGAAGGAACCTAGTTTTTATGAACAATTACATAACTTGCCTTTTGTTTCCTTTACTAACCATTTTTATATGACAGGAAATATCCCAGAATTTCAATAGTTTGTCACATTGATTAAAAAAGAAAGGGATATTCAAGTAGCTTGATGAAAGAAACCAGTGACTCTGACCATCAGATGTTTTCTCAAGAAACCTCTCTGCCCCGTGGGTCCTCCCATTGCTCAAGAGCAAGTGCAGCTGTTTCTGCATTAGCAATAGTAAAGCTCTGTGAGATGCTGGGATTTTTCTGGAGCTCCCAAGCCCATAGGCAATATAAGGCACCTGGATCAGCAGCTGGGTAACCTACACAACTGTCCCTCTGGTTGAAAGAAGGAATCCAGCTCTTCCATAATGTGACCCAACTCACCCGAACACAGGTGTCTACAACAGCTTATGTGAAAAAGCAAACATGAGGTTGCTGCTCTCCTCCAGGCGACTATGATGCTCAACTGTCCTGAATGACCCTCATCAAACCAGCCAACTTCGATTCCGCTCGGTGTGTTGTGCACATTCAGCGAATGTAAAGAAACAACAGTATGTGAGAGTAGGAGAAACGCTCACCAGAAATCGCTGGCATTCCAGCATCGCCTCCAGCCTGTGTTCAGAGAGTATCACGGTGCAGTTGGCAAATGCGTGCTTCAGAGTCTTCCTGATCACTTGGGAAGTTCTGAAAGGCAAACATGCATCAGTGCTGAGACAGCAATGCACATGCCAGCACTGCTGATATATTTATGGATGGTATTTAATAGTCTAGTGGCGTGTTGTAAAGCTCACGTGCATGGACACCAACACTCTGCAGGGTCTCAGTGTGCTGCATTTCTGCTGTGGAAGTAGGTAGCAGCCATAAAGCTAAGGTTGTAACTAGGCTTCCCTGATGCTCCATGCACAATTATTAACATACATTACTGAAATAAGGTTTAGCAACAGAGCAGACAAGTTACAAAAGGCCTCTTTAGGTGGTGCTGCCTCACTGGTTTTCTTATTCTGTATTTGAGGACAGAATAAATTAACAAAACCTACACAGGGTCCAGGTGAGCACTTGGTTCATCCAGCAGCAGTATTTTAGCTTTGCTGAGAACTGACCGGGCAAGGCACATCAGCTGTTTGTGACCATGACTGAGGACACAGCCTCCATCCACAAGAACAAAATCAAGCTTGCCTGGAAATTGCTCGATTACAGACTTCAGCCCAACCTGCCAGAAAGAAAAAGAACAGGAAAAAATCAGTGAGCCACAGTTACTGCTGACTGTGGGTATGGCAACCAATGCCTTTAATTTCCTTGCCTTTCATTTCTGACAGCAAAGAGGAAATATAAATTGACAAAAAAGAGAACATGTCCTATAAAGACTACAAGCTAGTAGCTGGATGATGTGAAAAGCACATTTGACTCTTACATGCTAGGATTGATGTTGGGAAGCTGAGAGTTAATACTTTGTTTGTCACATACGATGAGTTTTGGGATTTTGACCAAAATGTTCTGAGTTAGCAGGTCAGAGAGAGCAATGTATATGAAACTGTCTATCCAGCAGCAATGGCACCATTGGGAATGTTAAGGATAGTGATTTTTGAAAGGAAAGCAAGACTCCTTGGCTTGGTTTTACCCTAGTAAGGAGGGTAAAAAGCAACGACCAAAATTCACACGCTACATTACAGCAACAGAGAAAATAACCCAGGTCACCCCAGCCGCTGTCTCTGTGGCTCTGAGAGCCACCTCGAAGCCAAGTTTTGCATCTTCCACAGGTCCAAACCTCCTGTGTTCCTTGGCCTAATCAGCAGCATTTAGAGAGAATTTTTTGTAAAGCAGGAGAACTAGGAAACATATGTGAGTTGCATTACTCCAAAAGATGTTATAAAACCACAACACAACCCAAGCGGTTTTATGAAGAACCTCCCTTGGATTTTTTAAATATTGCTGACCTGCAGTTCATTTTATTCTAGGGCAAAAAATATTTGAATTCTTCTTTTGTGTTTCCATTTTACTTGAAACCATATTAAACTGGGGCATGTTTGTGAAGGGTTCATGCTTTTATTTATAAGCATATTAGGGCCACTGCTTTGCTCCTCATTCCTCTTCTGAACACATATTGTGTCCTTCAATTAAATTTTGCGACTAATGGCTAGAAAAGGTGCTCTCTTAGAACTGCACAAGGTCTCTCTGTTTACCTGTCCAGACAGCTGTCTGCAAGAGTGAAACTTAGACTCAAAAGTTGACCCAAGTCTGACAGACTGAGGTCCTGAAATACAAGGGCAACCAAAAGTGAAACATCAACATACTCAGATAATGCCTTGCTCTCTGCAGCTGATTGCAAGAAGTGTAAAAAACTGATGCTGATTGAGCTCAGCAGTATTCCCTAAATCCTCAGCAGCAAACATGGGTTAGGGATAAGATGACAGTTTAACTTTTCTTCTGTGCTATGATCCCGAAGTTACAGAGACTCACTGTCGCTAACGAGCCAGATTTCAAGAGCATGAACATTGTAAACAATCCAATCACTCCCACTAACAAGTATTACAGCCCTTTTTCTTCTCTGTTTGCTTTGCCCTCTCACCTGTGCAATGAAAACCTCTGTATCACATGTAGATTTGCCAAACTTCTTAATGATAAATACTTCAAAGTAGTATTTTTTTTCATGCTGCTGTAAATGAGGTCTAGCTCTTTAAAGTCCCAGGCTTGATTTGCACACACAGTGAAAACAATCCTCAAAAGCAGGAGTGCTTGCCTTTTTCAAAAAAGGGGATATTAATCCACATTCCATTTTCCACACACCACTCCCCCACCCACAAGGAGCAGAGAAGCACTGCACTGAGCACCCCGTTGCCTCTGCTACAACCAGCTGAAAAGCTGCTGTCACATCATTTAACCAAAAATGTCATGATAGTTTTATCTGACAGTAAATTACTTATACAGAGTGTCTACTTCCCCTCTTTTCCAAACACAGGGAAGAAATCAGATAAACTCAAGAGAGTGAGCAGAGACAGTTGTCTCCGAGATGGGAAAGAAGGAAGCTTCAGATTAAGTCCCATCCTTATAAGCATTTTCTGATACTTGAAACTTGTAACGAAGAAGGAAAATGGCACCAATTCATTGCTGAGTCTGTATTAGTTAGGTCATCTGTACCTTGGAAAAAGGCATTTGCTCTCTAGGTTGTAGTCCCTTCCTTCCCGTAACTCTTACCTGCCTTTCCTCTGGGCGTTCCATACACCTGTGCAATCTACCAAGCACTATGAGAACCAACAGGTGGCATCTGACAACCATAATGCATGGGGTTTAGCTCAACATGGAAACAGAGCTGTAGGAATCTGGCCCATGATCTTGGGGAATTTGAAAACAAAAATGTTCCTGAAACCTCAACATAAAATTTTAAGAAAACCTTCAGGTTCATAAAATCTAATATTCTGTGATTCTTATTCTCCATTAAGGAGGCAGCTGCCTGTGACACAAGCAGTACCTAAGTCTGAATGTGGTGTCAGAGGGTACTCCTCCTCAGCTGGCTTCATGTTGGCCTCAGAATTGCAATAACTAGAAAATATTTTGAGGAAAGATTTTTCTAAGCTGCATATAAATATTTCCTTTTATACTAACACCAGTCTTATTTCTAGGGCAAGCCACAGATGTTTTCCACTTTTTTTTCCGGCCTCCAAAATGTTTACTAGTCATCTTTCCGCATTTTGGTAGAAAAATGGGCTTATAGAGATTTCATATATTTGGCAAAGCATTAAAATAAGAAAAGATTACAGGATATTTTGCTGTATCAGCTTCTTCCAGTTTGTTGTTTTTTTCTTTCAGGATCACCTTCACTAAATCACTGCATGAAGAGCCCAGACTGTGCTGTATGGAAGTTTATCTTTTTTCTTTTTTTAATCTCTGATAAAGGTGCTTTTTCATTAGATAATCAGGAAACATGGCTTATAGCACAGCATCACCTTTCCTCAGCACTTTTTTTTCTAAGATTCTATATAAATATATGACAGTCGTTTGACTTTAAGTGCACTCTGCTGTAACCACTTTACCAGAGACAAGTAACATCGAACAGTTTTACCTCCTCTGCAACTTTCCATATTTCTTCATCATTCCACTGTCCATAAGGATCCAAATTCCTCCGAAAAGTTCCAGAAAATATGAACACTTTCTACAAAAAAAAAAGATATACACAGGTCGTTAGATACCCTGAACCATTGTGTAAAGCACTGTAAATTGTAAAGCGTACAGAGAAAAGAGTAACCTTCTGCAATTACCAGAAAGAAGTTATTAAAGTTTTTCTAAAACGTTGTTCCAAAGAAAAAAAAAAAAAAAGTTATTTTAAAGATCTTCTTGTTAAGTTTTCTGCAATTCAATCTTGATGAAAACTTAGCCAAACTTTTCTGAAAAATGGTAAAAAACCAAATTGAAAAACTAAAGATCACTAAACCAAAGTATGTGTTTCTACAATTTTGTTTTGAGAGAAACAAACTGTTGGATGTTTGTCAATATTCAGGGATACTGTCCTAAGTTAGTTTTCATCAATTAATTTATCTTTTTCTAATCCATTGTAGCCAAATACATATCAGCATCGTTCTGTCACCCGACATTTTACGATCTCCTGGTCCTATCTCAAAATAGGGTTTTTTTCACATCACTGAGATGTGACACAACATGACCTGATTTGTGATTGCAGCAGCAACAACCCTCATGACACAAGGTTTCCCTGAGTCATGCTACAGCCCATGCCCTCTCCCTGCTCTGTTCTCCCTCCGTCACACAAGATGAAGAGGTTGCACATTTCCTGGCACTGGGAGCCCATCCTTCTCACACTAAATTTTACTACTCAGTTCTGCTCTTCTCATCAGTTTGGGCAAGCAGATTTAAGCAAACATCCCTTAGATACACATTTGTGGCTTGAAAAACAATGGCTCAGGAAAAACTAAATATTTGTTTTAATCTCTTTTTTACACAGGGTCAGTGTGTGAGATTCTGGTGGAAATAAGGTTCCTCAACAGACACTGAGGTTGCACAATATCTCTTATGAGATAAAACCAAGGTGTTGCTTTCTGTGCTGCAAGGTACACCTGCTGCTGGTCACGGGGAGAACTTGCTCTCAAAGAATGCAAGTACCTTGTTGAGAAATATTACCATTTGCTTGCTCTTTCCTTGTACAAATGGAACAAATACCAAGAGGAACGATTTGAGACAATTATTTTCCCATCTTTTGTATTCCTAAAGAAAATATTTATTTAGACAAAACGTGTTGAAATGCCAGCAATCTACAACCACATATTTTCTTGTCGTCTTGGTAGTCAAATGCTACCAAAAGCAGTGAAGGACTAGCTGTACCAGCAGAAAAATGACTGAGAGAATACACTTTGCAAGTACTTTCCCAGAGTGTGGTCAGTCTACCACAATTTCAATCTGACTTCACCTGGGAACTTGGCACTCTTTCATCAAATTTCAAAGTGATTTATACACACATTTATAGGAATCATTTAAATATGATTAACTAAAAGTTTGAACGTGGCAGAGGAAAATAAATTACATTAATTAATTTGCTTAATTAAGAGATGGAAAACATTGCCAATAACTTCTTTGGTGCAAGAGAGAGGGACGTATCCAATTGAAGAGAGCAGAGGAGGAAAGCAGCTGCGCGGTGGTGCCCTGCAGTCAATGGGGGGGATGGAAGGGTGATGGTATCTTCACTGCGCCGCCAGCAACACACTCACCGAGCTACAGAACACACTGTTAGAAGTCATTTTTGGTGGAGACTAGGGGAAAGAGCAGACTCTTCCCTTTATAATCATAACTGCTAATAACAGTGAATGCTTGGGTGAAGTGCAGTGCAGTTCTTTTCCCATGCCCTGCGCTGGGTAGGTGGCGTGAGCAGGGTGACATATTTCCAGCAGAATTAGATTCTTACAAGTGGTGGGTGCGGTGGAAATAATAACGCTGTAGAAACGGTGTCAGACGTGGGTTTGTTCACACTTTGAGCCCTATACATTTAACTAATGGAAGAGGTATTTTCATTTCTCAGTGGTAAAGAGCAGTTAACTGAACAAACCAGTTTTAAAGAAGACGAGGCTGAATAACATTCCTGCTGAAGTGCAGCAGGCAGAGAAATAAAGGGTACTACTTTCTTCAGAAACTGCTGTTATTGCTAATAACTGTGCTTTCAAGAAGTAGGGCACTAAAAGCAAGCTATTCCTAAAAGCACTTCCCCCACCCACCCACTCCCTCCCCCCCAAGGTAAATATTTAATTGTCCTGAATTCTGGTACTTCTCTCTTCATTTCAACACCTCCTTCCCCCCAGCTCACTAGAAACTACATCGGGGTCACTTGAGTAAATATCATGCCAGTCACATGGGCTGTTTAAAGTCCACATAAAAAGAAGCAGAACACACACTCCACCCACCCCAAAAAAAAAAAAAAAAAAAAAAAAAAAAAAAAAAACGACACAACACAACAAAACCCCAAATCCAAAATCTCTTTACCCTTAATAATAGTTTTGTTTTNACCCAAACCCAAAAATTAATCCCATAGATTTATGTGATGTTTATAAGCATGGAAGAAGTAGAAACTAAGAGAGCGGTGGAAGGGGGAAGAATGGGTGGCTGGAGAGACTGGCAGCAAATCTGGAACCATTTCCTTCTCAGTCGCCTGTTCAAAGTCACCCAGGGTAATAATAGGTATGATCATACAACAAGTAGTTTCTCAGACCTGACATCCACCCACAAGCAAAACACTCGGGAGTATAAATATGGTCATGTTTATGTTCTGACCACCCCAAATATTGTAAATCAAAACCTCTGAAAAGCACTAATCCCCCTCAGTGGCTCAAGCCTCTGCATATTGGTATTGGTGTGGGATACACCCAGCTTGTGGAGAGAAGTTTCTTAAGTGATTTAAACATTTTGGGGAGAACCAAGCCCCTGAACTACCTAAGCAAATGCATACACAAGAGTAAAGGACCAGTTGACAAGAGACTAGGGAGAGTATCGTGGCTGTGAGCAGCTGCTGCTCTGAGGACAGAACCCATGTGCAGGTCCTCAGCCAGACCCACGGACCCTTGTTCCCATACGCTCCAGGGCTGGACAGAAAATGTAACATCACCTGGAGCCACACACCAGCTCCTCACACAGAGAAGTCAGAGTAACAACAATATGACCTCCATGTAGCCTCCTCCGCTTCGTATCCATATCCATGGCAATAATATCAACATGAAAGAAAATCAAGTTGCTGTGGAATGCAGAGCTAGAGGGTTTGTCTTTGTAAGTGTCCTTTTACATTGAGGTTAAAACATTTACAGACAAGTATAAGCGCATAGGAGCAATCAAGACCTTCCTACAAGCCTTACTGGGACCAGTTCTGTAACGTCTCCCCTGAAGGTGCTAAAACCTCTGCCTCCCACACAGCTTACTGGTAAACACAAGGGCAACACTGAACCAATGATGCAGAAAACAACCTATATACTGCCCAAAATGAGCAAGTGGCATTGTTAATGAACTAAGAACCCAGGCTCTGTGGGATCACCCCTGGGCAGCAGTGGAGCTTAGCCGGCTGCACTGAGCGGGAGCACCCTGGCATGTAGCGTGCTGCAAAACAGACATCTCCACGACCTCAGAAAGTGAATGAGAGGCAATGAAACAGTGCTGGAGACAGGTGGAGAGATAGACAGATATAATGAGCAAAGTGAGACAGATATTGGAAAATGGGAACTACAAAGATAACAGTAGGGAAATTGCACTTCTTAAGTAAAATAATGGAGCAAAAGTAATTTGATTGTTTCTTTGTCCGTTGGAAGTCCAACAAACTGTAGTAATCTCATTCTCCATGCTAAACTTGATTTTAATTCTCTATGGAGCATTTACACACAGAAAACAATGTGAGATCCTCCAGGATGCAATGGAATAACACACAAGAAGACACCAGAAGTTATCCCCTTCCTTTGACTTAGCAGCACCTTATAAGTTTCAGGTTCCTCCCCATTTATTTTACTCAAAAATGGGCTGCAGATCTCCCGTTCTCCATTCAAATCCAAATTTCTGAAGACATTTTTCTCAGTTAGAGTCCATTAAATACTTCAAAATGCAATCTACTTGAGGAGCTGTATGCAGAAGAGCTTCAGTGTGTTGAAACCAGATGCAGCTGGATGTCCTCATCCTGGAAATGTGTCATGAGGAAATTCTTGCAGAAGAAGCATCAGAAAGGACTGCCCAGAAAGAAGGGATGATGGACTGTGATTATTCTTCAAACGGCCTGTTATGGCTGGAGTAATTGTTTTGCATGAGAATGACAAACATCCTGTAGGAGCAGCCTTGTGGTCAGGCTGTGCTTCAGCAGCGCCGGGTGTGAGGAGCTACAGGAAGGAACTTCCTTATGGGTGCTCCAGGAAATGTGTTTCATATGATTTACCCCTTCACGCCACTGCAATATGCTGACAGCTGGATTTGAGATACTGAAAGAAGCAGGTTTTTTGCCTTAGCTCCAGCTCAGCACAATTCCTGACCACCCCACAGCTTCCAGTATCACCTGCAGGGAGTAGGTGGCAGTGTGTTCAAGTGCATACCTGAGGTTCCCACAGAAGAATAAACACTTCTTTTCTTCTAAATTGGTACATTTAGGAATAAGGAAGAAAATGAGAGAGTTGAAAAGTTCTCACGAGGAAGCACATCCCAGGTAGAGATCAGCTCTCCTTTTCTTAGCGAAGCCTCTCCTGGAGGTGGCAAATCTCCATGCGTTGCCATAGGCCAGCCACCCAGGAAAGGAGAGGCAACTTCTTTTTTTTCCCATTCTGAAGCGTGGGTGAACGGCAAAGAACAAAAGGCTCCCTTTGTTCTGCTGGGAAAGGCAGGGTGGCATACGCAATTTCTCTTTCCTGCTGAGAAAGTGCTGGTGAAAACTTCATTTCATTCTGAATACAGGAACTTTTGAAGCATAATGTGCAGTTCTTTGGCAAGGCTTTGGGACAGGAGCTGCGAGCTGAAGCGCACAAACAGGCTGGCAACTCCCATGACCTTCCAGAGAATGGAGGGCTGGGATTTTTTGTCACTGATCCATGAATTAGGGACTTCCAAACTAAACTAAATGTATAATTTTTAACAATGAACTAACAATGCACCTCACTCGCAGAAGGGCAAGTTACACTGCCTGTGTAACAAATGTCTCTCACATTTTGGTGATGGCTGCAGAATGATGTGACTCTGTAGTAAGTACTCAGCAATGAGAATTATTAATCATTTATTTCACTGGGACAAGGAGGCTACTTGTTACCAAGCATTCAGTTTTCTCCTCAGCTTGCTTTCTCCTCAGCAAGGACAGCTGGAGACGGAAAGCAGAAACCCTGCTAGGAAACCACATCCCAAAGGAAGAAAGTGCTGACAGCAAAAGGATGACTATGAGAGACAGGGAAGCCCCTTCCAATACAGAAAGCTATACTTGGCTGTATAGCTACGTCAGGAAAATTTCCGAATGGAAACATACTGGTAAAAGCATCCTTCATCCTATACGGCCATCCTTTGGAAGAAAGCTGTATAATGTACCTGTCCTCCAAACTAAATAGACACAGGTGCATTTGCAGTTCACTGCACAGCTGCCTCGATCTAAAAGGGTGACTTTTTCTCATGCTTGCAACCAGCAATCATGCTGTAGAACTGAGCCAGCAATAGTAAAGAAATAAAATTTTACAGCAGTAGATAGATATGAAAATGTTGAAGAGAGGACAGATAGGGTGACGACAGGCCAGCTTTCAAAGGGCAGCTTGCCAAGCACGCCTCAGCTCAGCAGGCAGCGTGTGACCAACCAGGCTGCCGGTAGAGCTCAGGCAAGGAACAAATCTCACCAGTGGACTCACCACTGTTCTCTTGGTTCTGTTTTGTTGGGGGTGTAACTTGGTAGTGAACAAAGGATCTGCTCTGGCAAGGTCGGAGTGCTGAAAAATCGCTGCCCTTCAGAGCATGATTGTGGAAATGCACAGAGAGGAGAGAGCTGTGTCATCTTTGCATGCCTACTTCAAATAAATGCCACTCAGGCTACTGCGGGGTAACATTTTTGAAAGGGAAGCTATCACAACACAAAACCGATCATTAAGTACAAAAATTTAATTTTGAAACCCTCTTGTGTTTTCAAAATCAAGGCCATCGTGTTTCCAGCATGAGCATTTCAGCATCTTTTAACGGCTACCAACACAAAGACAGTATCATCAGGAACAGCTCGGTCAGAGCTAAGTCCCACCTCCATGACACTGAAATAAATTGGGAGTGACTATAGCGAGTGAGTGGCAGTTCTGTTAGTGACTTCGACAGAATTAGTTTGTTGTATTGTGGTAGAAAGCAGAGTTTAGCCTGTAGTGAAGGGTGATTGTGAAGACACATCTCTGCTCTGCTATGATGGTTATGGAAAAGAAACCCACTATTTTGACAGTATAACCTAACAGCATATTTGTCAGTTGAATCAGCTGGCTGCTGCACAGCCTCTCCAACTATTTTATTTTAAAGTGGTTCATGTAGTCAGTGCATTATACTACACATACATTTATTGCAGCTCACCAGCTTTCTAAGATAGTAGACTATCTGGGAATAAACCAGTATTCACAGAATGCAGCTGGCAACTCCTTAATCATGTGGGTGGGATGAATAGCACAATTACGGTTTGACAGCTGGCAGTCAAGAGGAGACCCTTGGTCACCACTCCAGAGTGGGCAAACCCATGCCCAAGGATCAAACCATGCTTATCAGTCTCTGGGGCTAGTAGCCACCCCTCAAGGACAGTGAAAGGCAGGACAGACTGCATGTCACCTCACAGTGTGGCAGGCTGACCTGCAATTCGTGCTCCTCTGCCTCCTGATACCACAAATGACTCATTGATAAGATTGCAGTCAATTGTTAATTGAATTATTCTGCTGCACTCACAAGACTTCCAAAGGAATGAACACTATTATGGAAAAGAATGTGTATGTTTAGTAGCTGAAGAACTATCCTGTGTAGAGCTTTCAAAGAAGAGAAGGCCAATAGGTATTACTCCTATATTAGTGTTGCTGGAAAGGACTGACAGCTTTCAACAAAAAAATTACAAAACATGGCATTAAAATGATGCCGTTCATTCCATCACTTTTATTCCTACCTTTACAGCAAGCAACAACTTTTTTTTTTTTTTTTCTTACTGCATGCAGCCAATAATGTTAATTTTTGAGACGGAAAATCCAGATCTGTAACTAATGCAAGTCATTGATCTAGAGGTAGGGACATTGGCAAGGGATTCAGAAGCCTTTTTCAGTTTAATTGTCTGCTCCTTCTTAGAATATTTTTCTTGTTCCGGCTATTTGAGAGCATTAGGGTGCCCAAACCCAAGTGCGGAGCTGCTTCCTTTTTCATCATCTCTGAAATGGTTTTACTCTGCACATGCTAGGACTGTTGCAAGCATAAATACCATGAAGTGCTCCCGTACACATATTCTGTGACATGGCAATGAGAGGTGACAGCTAACAAAGTGATGAGTCCAAGCTGGGGATCAGCTAGTCATCTAATAAATATGAGAAAAGCAGTAATTCCAATACTGGCCTGTAAGGGAAAACAGGTCAAGTATGGTCTTCACATGTTACCCATAATATGTGATGTGAGGCTTTAGAAAACAGTAGCACTGCCAAGAGTATTTTTTCCTTCAGGTGTCACTATCATATTTTGAATCAACATGCAAACTATGTTTCAGAAGTGCAGGGATAAGCACCCTATGAACACTTTGAGTGTTCTGTACCTTTCCTTTTCTAGAAAAGTTCCTGTGAGTGGTACAGAAACCCTCAAAAAGTAGAGTTTGCTGTGAATCACTGCATCCATCCATCCACCCATCCCCCTACTCTTTTCACAAAAGCTTTGGCTTTTGTTTCTGTTTCTTAGCATAAAGCAAACTTCCAGTTAAAGGTAGCTATGAGCATATGGACATAGAACTGATGAAAATAAAGTCACACAAATATACAATAATCTCATTACCTGAGGAATCACTCCAAATGCCTTTCTCCATTGCTGCACACCAACCGTGTTCCAGGAGACTCCATCAATCTGGATATCCCCTTCTGTATTCAGCAGTCTTAAAAATGCAAAAAGTAAAGTGCTTTTTCCTGAACCAGTTCTTCCTAAAAGGCCCACCTGTAATGCAAATCATAAAAACAAACACTTGATACTGCTCACGTAGTAAACACTGTCCAAGGCAGAAACACTTAGAGATCACAGCCATGGAGAACAATCCAAATGGATCTCATCAGGATCATAAATGTCATGCATTGGGAAATTATAAAAGCAAAGGCTGAATGAAACACTGGGCCAGACTCTTCTTTGTTTTGTTAGAATTAACTAAGAAAAATATCTGTTAGCCTACTCTTAGGTGAAGAAGTTTGTTCTTTATATTATCTTCTGCTGATTAGCCCAGCTCTTTGTGCCTTTCCCCTTTCATTTGCTGTGAAGCCCTCTTCCACAAACCGCCATCCAGCAGACCAAACCTGAGTCAGGACCGCACTTGAATCACTCTACTGAGCTACTCCATTTCCATGTAATTCAAAACAGAGGGCCTAATTCTGATCAGACCTTGAATTTGTGGTAAGGTCCCTCAGGCTTGAGGCAGTGGTCACAGCACACACCATGCCATTGCCCTTACTCTCCCCCAAGCAGCAATGCAAATCCTCAATCCACCCAGCTGGTGCTGCTTTTCCTTACCCAAGAGGTGGGAAGAAACATAATACGAGTAGTTTTTTTAAATGTTGTGTTTCTCTTGTGGGATTGCACTGACCAGTCACTGGGACAAGTAATATCTGCAGCAACCCCCAGCAAATGCTGAGATATTGCTTTTTCCAACAGCTGAGTTTTACATAGCTAATGCTGTCCTGTCTGAGCGTGGGCTGCTTTTGTAGGGGACAATATCTGTGTGAAGGTGAAGAGGGGATTCTTCCTACTGCCTGGCATGTTTTCCCTAATGGTGCCTCAGGCCTCCAAACCAGATGAGCAAACCTCTGCGCTGTGTTGCCTCCCCACTCTGCCCTTTCCTGCTTGTTTTACGTGTGCTTTCTTATGGGGTAGAGACAAATCCTCTCCAGTTTAAGGAGCATGCTCTAATTCTGGAAATGCTGTCTCTGAGTCCAGGGCTCATCACCAAAATTGGATCAAGTGCCTAAATCACAGCCATTGAAAAAAGGACCTTTGTTCTAATTGTTCTGTCCCCTCTCTATACAGCACAAAAGTATCTTTCATTTTCCATACTCCATTGCTTCAAGGGATTTTCCAGGAAGTAAATCCACCAGATTGCAGCAGCACCCACACCTCCACGCTCCAGGAATCACAGGTGTCTCTGTTCCAAAGGCAGAGGACTTTTGGGATGGTGCTACAAAAGGCAGACCCCAAGTTTCAAGATTTCAGGGCCCTTAAACTTAGTAGATGAAACATTCAGTTAATGTAAACCGAGACAGATCTACAAAACCTTGCGGATACTGGTGCTATCCAAGCTAGGAGCGAAGAACTGGCTCATGCCAAAGCCAGGGAGCTGTCACTGAACCTGTTTTCTCATCTATGTGGCAGAGTGAAAATCTCGTCTTTGTTCATATAGCTCCAGCTCAGGAAATCATGGAGCCCTTCCTCCCACCACACCGAGGATGGTCCTTCAGCAAGAACTTAAAGCAAGTGTTTAAACCTCTGCCTATGTGCTGTCATGAAACTAAAGCTCTATCTTGAACACAGTCCCAAACATGCATGAAGATTAATTAGAGGTTTTTCAATCTCCTGAAGAATAGAGCTGTTTATGGTTTGTTGTATAATAATTCAGGGTGGTGTAGAGCCCTCCTGGAACGGGCAAGACAGTACCTCCACCCTCTGGCTGCCGGAACCAGCGGCGCGTTACCCTTGGCAGAGCAGCCAGTATTCTTCCCTGCCCTGCTCCAGCTGGGTCAGGCTGCCCCCAGCACCTGCGCTCACCAGCAAGCTTCCCTTTCCCCACAAGGAAAAGGCAGATGGCTTCAGGCACAGGAATACAACCTGAGGAACTGCTGCGTTCACATCTGATCAGTATATTCTGCTCCTCATGGCCAGCAAAACATCCCCACTGTGTTCCAGTGGAAATAGCCTTAAGACTTCTAGGATAACTAAGGCAGATTTTTCTTGTCTTTTTACAGATGACCTCTTCTTAGGAAGAGACACAAGATACTTTGGGTGCTTTACATAATTGTTTCGCAACAATTTCATATTTCCATTTAGAAGACCTTACTGAACTCAACCTACTCTTCTTTAGTTAATGAATAGGTTTATAACGACACCTCTACAGCTAAGCTTAACAGAAGTCAGATCAAACACAACAAAACAGTGTCTCACCCTCTGCCCTGAACTTATTGAAAAAGAAATGTTTTCCAGCACAGCAGCTCCTCCTTCACTGTATTTGGCTGTAAGGTCCTTCACCGTCATTTGGCCCCCAGATGGCCAGCTCTTCTCTTCCTTTGCATGCCTGTTTTCAATTACGAGGGCATCTGAAAACTGGTTATTCTTCTGTGGCTTAATGGTTTTCATTTCTTCGGTTGGCATGTCAATGAATTTAAATATGCGTCCGACAGACCGCATCTAGAAATCAAACCAAACAGAATTCTAATTTCAATTAATACTTAGCTACCAAAACAAATGAAATCAAATTATTCCCAATTCCTAGCCAGAACAGTGAGCCTGTTTTCTGTGTAAGTTATAGTATGATAAAATTTTCGAAGGCAGTACAGTTCTTGGATAGAGCTCTAGATTCTATTGTTCTTCT
The DNA here is from genome assembly GCA_013398155.1 of Pedionomus torquatus. Taxonomy (NCBI): domain Eukaryota; kingdom Metazoa; phylum Chordata; class Aves; order Charadriiformes; family Pedionomidae; genus Pedionomus; species Pedionomus torquatus. The sequence goes on from VZRU01004553.1 coordinate 245,968, forward strand.
ACTACTGACATTGGTCAAACATGTGATTCTACATGCTTCAGTTTTAAATGAAAACATTCTGTTGATTTTTTAAATAAATATATATAAATGGGTTGGGATGAATTAATAAAGAGGAAATTCACCTACTTCATTAGAATTTCACTACTCAGGTGGTCAGAAAACTTATTTTTAAGTCTATGTAAAAGTTTCTTCTTGTGCACTTGTTGATTTTCAGTTCTAACTAATTCTTTTTCCTAGCTGCTTTCCCCATTAATATGGAGGGCCATCTTAGGCCCAGTCATCCTTTCTTCTCCAGGACTAAAGAAAATCCAGTTTTAAGCCTCTTTCTTAACATATGTTCTCCTTCTCCAAACATCCCAGTTCAAATTAATCTTTCCTGTCTGAGTGGACTGTACACAGCATTTTGGATGATATTTCACAAGGACATTGTACAAAGGCATTGATACTTTCCTATCTATACTAGGATTGATTTTTACATCCCAGGATCATATGCTCTTTCTTCACAGTCACGTCTTATAGTCACCTTCTCATCAAGTAGCAATCAGCCAAGCTTTCCTCCACCTTAGCCATTTCTAACCAAGGAGATCCTTATTTACAACAAAGGTTATTCTGAGGAGTCCCCAGATTTAAGCCTACACTTTGGCTACTGAAATTCATTCTGTATCTGCCATTTGAGATCACCTAATATCTTTCAACCCCCAGCATCCTTCATGTTAACTTTGCCTTTCAGCTTTGTGCCTTTTGCAAAGTTTTTTCTTTGTTGAGAGCATTAAAAAAAGATTAAAATGAGCTCAGTCACAAATCTAATCTTTGTTGAGTAGCCTCCCTACAGCTTAATACTTACAGCTTAATGCCATTTCCTTTCTGTCCAACTCATTAACTAGTTTACAGTTCTTGTAATAATCCTGATCTCCCTTCACTTATATAATTTCTGAAATGGAGCGACAGACAGTGCTTTCCTGAAAACCAGTGAAATCTACTACATTACTTTTGTCTGGAAAATAAATTATCAAACTGAGTTACCAGGTTAGTCTGATGCAACCCAAATTTCAGCAAACCCAAGTGCACTCATTCTGTAAGCACTGTATCTTTAATTAGTTCTTCAAAACAGTTTCTAAAGACTGCTGCCATCAGACTAACAAGCTGATGGTGACATACATTGATGAGGCATCAATGACTTCACATTTTTCCTCCTTAATCAAAAGTGATGGTTGTTATTCTGTCATGTGCCACCACCACTGTCAGCTTGGTGGTTGCACCTGAAGTGGCCATTACGTGATCTCCAGCTTCTCAGACCACTCTTCCTGCACCCTGGGATGGGATATGCAACAAAGTTGGACAAAGACATCTCTACGTCCCAGCTTCTCTGATAGATTACTAAATCACATATGCAGATATTTTAGACAGCTTAATATTTTAAATCAATTCAGAAGGATGCTTTCCTGCTGCTCTATCTTTGTTCAGCATTTGCATTATGATCTTTATCTAGGTAAAATGCAGCATAAACGTCAGTAACATTTTACAAAGATATCCATTCTTCTTTTCACAGGTAGAAATCTTCTGTCATTCATAATGACAGGTATAGTGTAGGTGACAGCAAGATTCTTATCCATCATTCCCATCAGCAACGTGCCTGCTATATTCACATTCTCTAACTAATGATTTAGAATAAAAGAGTATATTTACTACTTCCATCTAAAAATGTCTAGAGCATAATACATTATTTTTAGCCTTGCCTAATTGTATTTTACTGAGATTTTAATAACACTGCAAATGCTTTAATTTACTTTCTCATTAATATCACTTAAGCTATTCTTAATGTTGAAGAAGAATTCATAATATAATTATGAATGTATATTTCCAGAAAGTGGAAGAAGTAATTATTTTACAAGCAATCTAATACAATTAATTTCATCAGGCCCTATGCTATCTTCTGCTAGAGATAGAGCAGTCACCCTTTCCAGACCAGACATGCATGTTATTCGATGACCGTGCTGCAAGACTCCACTTCCTCTAAACCATGCTGTCTGGAAATCTCACTGTGCGACTGAGAGATGCTGTGAGAGGTTGGTCCAGTGGCTCCTGTCGTAATAAAAAAAGAAAGCCCTCCACATGAAGTCAAATTAAGCCTCAAAAACTGGGTCAGTGAAGGTGGACCATACAGTTTTACTGAGGTTTCACATCTTCTGCTGTTAAATTTTGAGTACACTTATAGGACATATACTCCTCTTCCAAACTGCAAAAATGAAATATTTACTTCATGTCAAACTTGCTCTGAATTTTTTTTTGCTCCTTCTCACACTGCTTTGCAGGCAGAAAAGGAAATGTTCTAACAGATTTTTCACGATTTTGTTCCCTCCAGAGGACCAACACCTCATTGAGAATCATCCTCCTGATGGACCTTCTACAGTCAAGTATTTAGTCTACTTAAGTTTTGGAAATTAACAGTGTTCTCAGATTTTCTACAGACAGCAGTAAAAAGCATATTAAGATCATGTCCTAGTTTAAAATCCCCCACCAATTAAACAGGTTAAAGGAGAAATAGCATGGGAAAATAAAAGCATAAAAGAGAATCATAAAAGCAACATTATTTTTCACAGTCCTAATTTTTTCTTTGGTCCTCTTCTCTACCATGTACTACTAAAATTCTTCAGCATCCCTGATATACAGGGTGGAGCACTGTGAGGTTTCTAAAATGTGGCTTTAATGTCTCTTTGGAGGATTCTTTTTATATCTTCTTACATAAATAATCTTGGCAACAGCAAAAGCATGGCATTTTCTCTTTCCTTGATAAAAGTAACTGTCCTTCCTACTTATAGCACTGCTACTGCAGGATACACACCAGTGAAAGAGAAGGTTTTAAAGCATTAAAACAGTCCACTGGGACTAGCTAATGCTTATCTGTGAAAGCTGCACTTACTGGAAAACTTATTTTGTATTTCCTGATGATGGAAAAAAAAATCAAAAATATTACAAGACTGCCTGGATGGATAAGGAAAAGACTGAAAACCAGCTAAAGGGATATTAGCAGAAATGATCAAAGTGAAAAGATAAATCTAGCCTAACTGGTAGCTTTAAATGAAACAATAGATAGCTGTCAGAGTGACCACATATGTGGTTTTGGTTTGGTTTTGTTTTTAAGAAAAAAGCAGAGAAGATAGATAAAATATCAGGGCTGTAAGAGAACAAAATGCCAAAACTATTATGGGGTATTAAAAGACAATGGGGATTTTTCAGTTAAAGCCAAACCAGTTCAACAGAAATTGCTTCACAGAGAATCTGTGTATGTAAAAACAAACTCCAACCTAGAAACTCGGATTTCTTCAATATGTATGCCAGTGTCACAGAAAGCTCAAGGAGGAGGTTGTGTGGAATAGTCCATTTTGCCACCTACCCATGTGTTTGGCTGGTATTTATTCTGGTACATTTTTTTCCTTCTACATGTGATGCTGCTTGCCTACACTCCCACCTTTCTGTTCTTTGGTTTGCATTTCTTTCACTGATGTCTTGCACCTTGCATGTCTCGCAAAACAGCTCAGTACAAGCTTCATGTTGTGTGCTAATTACAGCAGCTGTGCCTTTGGACATGGTTTCAACCACTTGCAGAAAACTCCAGCTTATCCGATAACCCAAGACCGCTACCTACAAACACACTACACCCTCAAGGCATGCCTGTGTGCAGGCTGCTAAGTACCGATGTCACTGCTGCTCAAGGAAGGGCAAGAGTGATGCTGCCTAGAGCGGTGTGTCTGTAGCTGTAACTGGAGACACATGGAAATGTGTCAATTCCAGTCAATCTGGTCCCGTGGGGAGCCTCAAAGTACCTCTTGAAAGAAAAACAGGGGATAAACAAATAGACCCCTAAGTCAGGCACACATGCAAGCCTTTGCAGGACATTTCTAATCGAATAATTGTAAAACATTTTAAAAAGGGGAGTGTTAAGTGTAGAGAATACACAGAGTGGGAAATTGTACACCTGCACCACCCAGGGAAGCAGTTTTATCATTTTGAAATCATGAAGCCGCTTTTAATTACTTGTGCACAGGAGCAGCTTCTGAATGTCAGGAAAAACATCCTGCCAGCAATATCTATTAGTTTGCCATCTGGAATATCTAAAAATCCACGGGACAGGGGTGGGCAGATATCCACTGCTGGAAGCGGTCTAGAGGATCCACCTAAAGCACGCACATTAGAAGGCTATCATTAATATAATATAACCGCTTCTCCCGCACAGCAGTTTGTCTTAATATAGAGAAAAGTACTCACAAACATCTAAAGCAACTTGAGACTTTCTTTTTGGGGGAAAGGGAGTTACTTCCTTATTGCTACTGATGACATTTTAACATCAATGTTGCTCTCGTGAAACACCTCCAGCTTGTATTAAGCTGTATAATAAACGCATGTGATTCTGATACAGATTGTTGTATTAAAAGTGATGGCATCAAATTTTACAGGGCCAAACTGGAGTTTACAAATGGGAGCTGACTGACATTGCTGTCACTGTCATGCCTTACCAATGGCACGTTTTACTTCAGTCACACAACTGCTGTTCAGCCTGCCCTGAAGCCCTTTCACAAAGTGCTTGCCCTTCAAGACAGGCTGTTCTAACAAGCAAAGGAGTCAGGATAAAACAGCTGGTGGATAGGGAAAAAATGTGTCCCTGAATGGCAGTCAGCTTTCTGGACTATCACCAGTCACACATGTAAACAAGAGATTAGATGTTGTAAGTGGTTGATTCCTAGTTTTGGGGCTCTTAAGGTTTTCCTTCAGGATTCTAAAAAATTATGTTGAACTGGCAAATATGCCTTTGTTGTCACCGTCTGCCCCAATTATACTTTTTTTTTTTTTTTTTAAATGACAACACATTTAAGCTAATTAGGATTTAATGGTCTCCCAAATTTGCTGTGAGAGCTGTTTGTTTTCCAATACTGAAATGGTTGGCTCAAGAAGCTATTTTAAGTTCAGAGAGGGTATCACTGGATGTGGGAGATTTTTTTCCTCAGATTTTTATGGTTTTTTTTGGTTTATAAGACTACTATATTTTGTTACAAGAATTCTGCCTAAAATACATCCTAGAATGCCTGAAGTGTAAAGAGAGAGGCAACTATTGCATTTAAAAATAACATCTAAAACGTCCATATATTTAAGCTAAGGTATGATGAGAACTGCAAGAACAAGCATTCTTTTATGAGTTTCCTGTCTGCTTCTCAAATAGGTGATGATGAATTAGCCTTATGAAATATTCTGTTTTAAAGCCAATCCTAATGGATTAACTATGCAAATTAAAGGGGTAAACATGTACAACTCCAAAGCCTTATGTCAAGAGGGTATTTTACATAAAACCAGAAAAAGACCTCTAGGAACGTCTGGGACAGATTTTTAAATCACCATCGATTTTGTGTGGAAGGAGTTCAAAAACGTACATCATGATCTGCTGTGCAAAGCCCATAAGTAGAGTGAGTAAGGTATATTATATACCTTGCTAAGGTATATGATTATAACAAAACAACTTCAAAACTTTTGAAGTTTTGCCATCACCGCTGCACCTGCAATCTGAATCCTCAAACGCAATTACTTGCTGTTGCCTTTTCTAGTCCAGGAAAATTTTTGATCATAGGAAAACTCAGTTTATCCTGCGCCAAAGCTGGTAGGTTGCTATGAAAGACGAGGGGAACATTTCTGACACAACTGCCTGATGCCCAACTCTGAAAATAACACACTGAACACCTATAATCAACAAAATAAGGCAATTCCTCAAAAGAAAGCACAGCACAGTTCATTTCATGCTTACCAAACTATCCACATCTATACTTGAGTTTACTGCCCACTGCAAGGTTCCCATGATGTTCATAGCTAAAGTAAGAATAATGCCAACACTAGCTGGTCCATCACCTGTAGAGAGAAAAGCATTCAATTTAAAGGCAAATAAAAAGCCAATAGAAATCATGATATTAACATGTATATCTTAAAGCATATATTCATATTCTCTCCCCTTTTATTCAGTGGAGAAAACATGAATTTTTTAATTACTGAAAGGACCAAGAGCTTAATCATCAAACACCTGGCTTTGGCACTGAATTCTCTAGAAAATTTGATCTTGCTTTGGCAGAAAAAAAAAATAAAATCTTTGTATTTAAACTGTGAACAGACTCAGGCCTCTGCAATTTTGATTTCAATTTCCTTTTTCCAACACATGAATCTGTGAAATTGCTCTTAGCTGACTAAAACATCACAGCTAACAAGTTGCACTGGTTTACATTTTCATTTATTGGACAGGGGACATGTTCTGCTTATTGCTTCACAAAGATGGATGCAGATATAAATTCCTTTGCTTTAATTGTCTACTGTACCGAGCATGGGATTTTCAAGTCAAAGTCAAAAAACATACATGACAAAAGCATAGTGCACTAAAAACTGTATTTGAAGTCAACTGTAGCTAAACCTGCTGAGTTTTTTCCACAGAATTGAATTAGGCCAACATTTTGGGGACATTCACCTCCTATTTCTGCTTGTTGGAGACTTGCTATGCCTGGCCAGACAAAGGCAGCATTTCAAATACAAGTAAGATCGTAACATAGAGTCATTCTCGTTCATGTACTGAGTTTATGAGAAGCAGAGGGCCATTTATAAGGAGACTTTGAATGCAATTTGCAAAATTTCACTTTGGAAGTTGGGTCAGTGCCTTAGGAATTAGAACTGGGTGACTATTTTTGGTATTGGTGTGACTTTAAAACTTTGCATGTCATCCACTTGCAAATGAGAGGCACATTAACCTCAATTTACTAAAAGACTTTGAGCTGTACAGATGATAATCAACATCCATGCTTTTCAGTACACTAATGTCGTTACATTAATGTGGGTTAAAACAGGTGAGATGATTACTTTTACAATAACAGTCAAGAAAAGGAAGGTTCAGATATTTTCAGAATAATCGCTTCAACGAGTGCTCTACAACATCAGATTGCAGACAATAATGGTGCAATTTCTATTTTAATTAAGTTGTGTTTACTATTACAATATACTTAAATCAGTGACTCCGGTGTATGATAAATTTTGCACCAGTTTATTTCCCTCAGAAGTTTCTAAAGCTGAGCTGTTAAATAGAAGCAGAAGACTTCCATTTCAGTACTACAGTAAGGTTACTATACCTGTAGTTATGATAGAAATGAACGCCACGGCAATAAAAAAGACAACAAAAATCATTTCTATCCTCATCTGGAACCAGCGCAGCGTTGACAGGTAGAGGAACCAGCTTGCTGTGTGTAGGTTCAGGGCTTTGTGAAATAAGGTCTCAAAATACGGCTGACGCCCGAAAGCTCTCAGTGTCCACAGCCCTTTTAAGCTTGTAACAAGATGGGTGAATATTGGACTCCGAGCTGCAAAGCATTTAAATTAGAAACATCATAAACACTCATAAGAAAACACCTTTGAAACAATGCAAATACACAGCCCTGTGCTCTAACTCACAGCAATACAAGTATTGTCAATGCTTAATTTACGTATGTTGTTGGAATATGTGACTGGGGTAATCCCAGCACAGGATGTACAGCAGTCTTTGCATGAATGGGCTGAAGCGCCATTCAGTATATTGCCAGGAAGGGATCACGTTAAATCTTCATAGTTAGCGTATTACTCGGGGAAGCTCCTGGCCAGCTGTAGGATGGCATGAGAGAAAGGCAGCTCCTCCTCAGTCAAAATGAATTCCTACTATTCTGATAATTTTGCCAAGTGAAGTTTTTTTAGCACAGAGTACTTCAATGCTCTGGATTTCACTGTACTGACACGGTAATTTTAAGCAGATCTGGCATTCATAAAGAAGTGGTGAGCCAACGCTGGATCCCTACGAACATCAAAGAAATTTAGATTTAGATCTGAGGAACTTCAGAATTACACTGAAGTAAAAGGGAAGATGATCCCCAGTGTATAAGTTTCAGGAGTGATTTCCTCAGGATCTACCAGCTGGTTGTAAAACCAGACCACCGTGCCTGATCTGCAAACCCACACTTCAGAATGAGGTTTTCCATTTTATTTGCAACGTGTTAGTCTTTCACGGGTGAAAGGAAGGAAATTTAGTCAAATAACTTATTCAGAAATAAATAATTTTTGCAATCAAGACAGATCCATGCTAATATTTTTCTAATAAAGAAACAAACTCATAGGGTACATACCAAGGTTGACCACAATTTTTCAAGTTACATTTACTCTCAAAAAAACTGTATGTCAGGACTTTATTTGTTTTCAGCTGCAGTAGTGATAAAGCCCAGCTTTAGAAAAGGTCTTCTCCATTGCTCTTTGGCAGCAGAGCACTCAGTATTGTCTCAGAAACAGCACTGGCTTTACAGAGACACATGTTCTGCTCCCAGAGATAATGGCATCTTGCAAGAGAAAAGGCAAAGAAGAGGTGAAAGGGTGAATCACTTCTCAATTGATTTCCTGTGGATTTAGAAGTCTACCAATTTTGCTGCTCCTACCTTCAGATTCCAGTTGTTTCAGCTGCTGAGAAGTGTGGAGGAAGTATGCCCTTAACACAATAAAGGCTGCTATCACAGGCACTGATGCCAGGAAGATGTAGGGTTGTAATATTGAGACTACTGTTATAGCGCCAATCACAATCAGTATTAACTGTAGAATGAAAGAAAAATACTATTGATATAATAAACTTGTCATTTTATAGACTAGAGATTGGTGATGAATCTCCTTCCCATGGAAACAAACTACCAATTGTTTCAACAAACATAACGTGCTAACCTAAGTAGGATTTGCAGCTGAGAACAAACTCCATGAAAATATCATGAATAACTGAGACCAGATCCATAACCTGTTGGAATAAGTTGCCATCTTTTCTGATAGATGGAAGAGGTGTTTTCCATAGTACAACCAGTATTGCAGGCTTCTAAATTACAAAGCCACACAAAACCAATGGCAGCTACGCACTCACTCTCCAATTAAAATTGTAAGAACGACACTTGCAATATCTGCAGCCACCTCCCAAACCTACCACTGCTGTCCCTGTCTTGTCTAGACCAAGTGTGCCAGACCAGCAGGAGCTGAGTCCCAGTCTCCTGTAGGTTCTGGGCCAAGTATTTTTTCTGAGGGTCAGAAAAAGTGGGAAATCACACATTATCGCTTCCTCAAGGGACTGTAACCCACATATGAAACTAGCACTACTACTTGTCCTGATTAGAAAACAGGAAATAAGTCCTAAGGGGACTTGTGGTATGAAAAATTCGCAGTTTCAGGAGAAAAAAAAAATAATTAAAAAAAAATATTTTAAGGTGACAGATGACTGAAAAGGAACAAGAACATTCCATAATCCATTTAAACCATCAGAGACAACTGTCTTTGTCATAAGACCTCATCTTCAGTAGCTCCAGATAGATTTAGCTACATCAGGACTTCGTCTTTACTCTAGAAGCACCTTAAGTACTTAGACTGGTTTTGTCTCATACCTAAATCTAATGAAAATCAAGTATATCAGTATACAGAGAATAGCAAAGCTCCGCTTTGTATCAGGGTGGTACATTTCACACTAAACTACTTCAATCTCCAAATTTATCAGCCTAAAGCAACTGCAAATGGACAACCTGGACAAAATTATGAACATCACATTGAAATGTCACTGCGAATGACCAGTCAGCAAAGAAACAGATGGAAAGAAAAATTAATTTCACATTAGGAAGAAACCTGCAGTTGGTGCTTTTGCTACTACATGCACATAAATTCAAGGAAGGATTTAAATTCCCAGTACTCCAAGTCAGAGGTCTTTCAAACAGGTAAGCATGTCCCAGGTTTCCTGCCCTCTGTTTTCATCAGAAATCTGAGCAATGCAATAGCAACATCAACGTTTATGAAAAAAAAAAAAAAAAAACCCAAACTGTAACAGCTGAACAAATTAATTATTTCACTATTTTCTTCATTTCTCTTAAAAGAGCAGTGACACAGATGGATGATGCTTGTTCTGGCTTTATAGCACCAGTCTGCAGCAACGCAAGAATGGATTTGCATTTACCCATTATTTCAAACTGCAGAATTTAGTAACTCTTGTAGCTCTAATTGCTAAGAAGTGAATGAGTTGCTCAATTGACACTGAACCAAGTTATACAACTCTCACTTTACTTGAGATTACACAGGCACACTGTAACTGTTTTATTTCCTGTTTCCATCATTTGCTCAAATTTTGCAAAGGCCACCATGACGCCATACTGTTCTCACTGCTGGTACAACAGTTATTTAACTAAAAATTTGAATACAAAGGTTTGTGCTATCTCATAAAGTCCAAACACAAAGTTAGAATAAAGTCAAACAGAAGATGACACCTTCTCTAAAAAGGCAGCAGCAAAAATCAACATACAAGCCAGCTACAGTGGCACGTGCTCAGGGAATGGCAGCAGAGGGCTCATGCAGCCCAGTTAAGAGCAGAAGTGCTGGGCTTTCAGGCCATGGATGAAGGCCAGGGGGGGGAGACACATTCCAGTGCTTCCTCTGTGTCATCATTTTGGAAAAGGCAGCTGGTAGCAGAGACAGCAATTCAGGAAGAGTTCAGGGTGGCAATGGCTGCAGCAGCCAATCTAATTATGCAATGAGGGTTTATCATTTAGGGTAAACCAGTCATGATCATAGGTATAAATGTCCAATGAGTTCACTATGACCTTTAGAGTGGGACTATATTAAACTGTAGGGATGAGCATGTCACACGAAGAATCTCCAAAAAATGATGACCCCACTGTAAGGACTGGTAGAAGACTGCGGTGGATGTTAAAATTAGTGGCAATGACACTGCCATCATTAGCTGGCTACAGTTCATATGCAAGATGTACAGAAGCAGGTCAGATGGCTGTCAGAGAATCTGCTGTCTCTTTGTGCTTGAGAGAGGGAGGTTAATACAACTTCTTTTTTTATGAGCAACTGGGTATGTGCCAGTGACTGTAGAGTAATCCTGGCCTTCGTCTCGAAGTCTTATTCATCCTGGATAAAAAGTCCTCTCTCAGAAAAGGAAAGTCCCCTGCTATGGCTAATGCCCATAAAAGTCCTAAGAAAAACTGTCATGACATCCACAGCTGCAAGAGAGAAGCAGGCAGTGTCCCTAAACCAGGAGTTAGCAGGAGTCATCTATCAGCCCTTTCTCACTAAAAAGGAGTAAGAACTAGCTCTAAAATTTTACATCAAATTCTTGGGAAAAGCCGTGAAATCAGGACAAACTTATGCAAACAAACTGAAGGCCAGCAGAGACCAAGTCTTCATCTCCACATGACTCAGATTAGGCACCCCAGTACATTTAGAAGTCAACCTGTGCTGTGGATCTCTGCACCTGGAAAGGAATAACCACATTCGCCAGTACAGGGTGGAGGGTGGCTAACTGCAAATCAGCTTTGCAGAGGTGGCCCTGGGGGTTCTGCTGACCATGAGGCAGCAATATGCCCCTGCAGCAAGGGAGGCCAACACAGGCAGTGTTGTCAGAAGATCAAGGAATGTGATCCTTCCCCTCTTCAGCACCAGTGAGACTGTATCTGGAGTGGGCTCCCCAGTACCAGAGAGATACAGGCATACTGGACAGAGTCCAGTGGATGGTCTTGAAAATAACAAAAGGACTAAAGCATCTCACATACAACGACAGTCTGACAGAGCTGAGAGTTCTTAGCTTTAAGAGAAGGCTTAGGAGGATCTTCCCACATTGCATTTCTTATATCAATTATAAATTTGTGTATACATGCAAATATTTTTTTATAAATTATACATATTTATGTAAGCCCCAATAGGTATGTGGTGCAGAGCAAATAAGCCTGAGCCAGATTCTTCTCAGTGGCACCCAGAGTGAATGTATCAGGCAACGGGCACAAGTTGAAATGCACAAAATTCCATTTAAACATAAGAAAAAACATTTTTATTGTGCTATTGATCAAACACTGGAACAGGTTGTTCAGACAAGTTGTGGAATCTTCACCATTGGAGATATCCAAAATCCAACATGACTCTGAGGAACATGTTCTAACTGACTCTGCTTTGAGCAAAGGGGTTGGAGAGATACCAGGCCCTAGGTCCAGAGGTCCCTTCTGACTTCAACTATTCTGTGACTGCACAATAATCAGCACAGAAGGAGAAAGCCATATGTATAACTTCTCTGTATCTCACAGGAGTCTGACTTTGTTCATTAGAAGAGTCTGAAGCTGCCAAGCAAGCCTGAATCTATGGAGGATCAGAAGATTCCTCTTATCTGAGGAAAAGCTGGCATTGCAGCATTAGTGGTGGAATGTTAATGGGGGTTGGTAGGATCCTCACAGAGCCACAAAGTTTCAGAACAGGCAGGATGGGGAACAAACAAAACACCTTCCTTGAGAAACACTGGAATTGCCTCTGACTCTGTATTTTTTCAATGTTCTCTTTTGTGTAGATGAAACTCCAATGCATGGCATTTCCCAGAAGGCACATTGGATACAAGCCTTCCCATTCAAAACTTAAAAAGTTTTCAATTCTGTGACTCTTAGGGATATGAAATTCCTCCAGAGAGTAATCTAAAGGCCTTCTCTGCTCCATCACAAATAGTTATCCAGTGCCTGATAGACTCTGCTTAAATCCCAGAGACCCGAGAGAAGCCACAAAAACGTGAAGGATAAAAGACAAATCTAGGCAGTCAAATTTGTGAAGGAAAAAATAAACCAAAAAGAGCAGAACTGCCCAACTGAGAGCTGAAAGAACACCATCATGGGTCAAACTGCCCTACAAGGCAGGCCTGGAAGAGTTTCCACCACAGAAGACAAAGGAAAAAATATAAAAAAATATAATCAAAAAAGAGAAGGAAATTAAGGGTGATGCTAGTAAACTGGGAACAGAAGAGGCTAAGGAGGTAAAGTCATGAAAATCACTGGATGCAATCAAAGGATAGCATAAAAAAAATATTAATCTTGAGCCAAGATAGCTGAAAGAAACTAGGAAATGTCATTTACACCTCTGAAGTTGAATATTAGCAGCAGCAGGGATACTTATACTGTAGGGTTTTGCAGTTTCTGAGCTTGAGGGCTAAAAGTGATTTGCACAAAGAGTGGAGGTACACATACAGGCAAATACTCAAAACAGAAGCAATGAAGTCGACTTACAAGATAAGCAGCTCTGTAAATAGAAACACAAACTGAAATAAAGGAAGAGAGATTTAATTCCAGCTGTTATTTCTTCTTATTAATACAATTTCTTCTGCATGATATATGATTGAAACTTTACAGTGTTTTAAGACACCAAATATAGAACTTTTATTTTACAAACCTGAACGAAGTCAAATACCGTAAGTGGAAGTAAGTCATCCAGTATTGCTGTGTCTTTTGAGAATCTGTTAAGTATACCACCTATGGATTAAGAAAAGAAAAAAAAAAAAAATCAAACATTTCAGCTCCCACAAAATCCTCCACTTATTACTTTTATAAAAATTACAACTTTTTCTGAATACAAAATAATAAAGATAAGTACAAGATTTTTTTTCTAGTACAAGCAATTCCATTACAGTCTAATGGAGCTACAGCTTCTTTTCTCAGGGAGGAACCTGGTTCCACAACTTCTGTTTCAGATCTTGGAATCTCAAAAAAAAAAAAACCAACCCAAGGAAAATGTAATAAGAACAAACACAAACTGGACAGAATCAGAGGCATAAGGCATAGGGGCTGTCCCCCTTATGCAGGAGGATCTGATGACACGCACACAATTTGCACATCAGCATTTATATATAAATATTTAATGCATATTAAATAAAGGTATTTAGATGTATGAGTCTGTACACCAGGTTCTTAGCTTCTGAGCAGAATTACTGTATTAATCAACAAGTCACAACAGAATCAAGAACATAATGGGAAAATGAAGGTGTCCTATGTTGTATTGTCATTTACCAGTGTCTCCTGCAATCCAGTATGCACCAGTATGAAGGGCATGTGATAGGGATTCAACGTACAGCAGGAGATGGAAGTTGTTGCACCAGTTATATGATGAACTCCGTATCAACTCCAGAGCCAAATTTGAATACGCATACCATTATTCACACTAAGTGGTGCTTTATTCTATTTTAGTAGGACTACTCATGAAATAAAGCATTCTTTATCATCTACACCTGACTCCTTGTCACTCACTGCATAGCTGACTATCTTCCCTATTGCAGTTTTAGACAAAGTCTATTCATTAGAAGTTACTCTAGTTTTATTGCCTCAAACAGTTAACTTTTAATTTTCTCCAACTTACAAGCTGATACTTCAAAATCAGAATTGACAAATGAAATATGTCACACTTAAAGTGTGATTAAGGTTCATTAAACGATTCACAAATTACTTTATGTGGCAAGCTTTTGACATTCAGCTTGACTGAAAATGTAAATGGAAAGCAACAATATCCTTTAACAGAATGAAAACCATTTAATTGAAATGAAACCCATACATGAGTAAATCAGTTCCCATCTTCATTACCTGCTTTCCAAGAGTTGAACGTTGACATAGGTGCATGAAGAACTGCATGCACCATCTTTTGATGAAGAGTTTTAGAGACTGTTATAAGCGTATGCACAAGGGGCAAACCTCTGAAGATTCCCATGGCAAGCAGGGTATCTGCCACTCCCACGTAGATATAAATGATGTAGTAGCTACTAGTGTCTGTGACAATCACAGGAGGTTTGTCAGAGGTACTGTTTTCTGATTGTGTTGCATTTACTTTTGAGGCTGCTCTGTGTGATAGAAATTAAAAATAAGTGTATTATTGGAAATTGCAGCTTTTCCCCTTTTATTTTCTCTACTAAACAAGTAGTACTGCAATGTTCATTTGTTTTAAAACTATGTTAATGGTTAGCTATATTTATTTCCAGTAATTTTTTAAACATTGTCCTGTATGTATAAAATAGAAATTATGAACTACCCCATGTTTCATTAAGGAAAAGTTACACTGCATGTGTTCTGGAGCCAAGGCAATAGATACTTTATTCACCTCCTCAGATACCTTTGGTGATTCAGAAGCCTATCAACATCTGGAGTAATTTCTGAAATTAGTTGCAATTCCCAGAATCACAGAACGGCTTAGGTTGGAAGGGACCTCAAAGATCATCTAGTTCCAAACCCCTAGGGACAGGCAGGAACACTTCTCACTAGACCAGGCTGCTCAAAGCCCCTGCTGGCCTGGCCTTGGGCATTCACAACTTCCCTGGGAAAACTATCCCAGTGTCTCACCACCCTCATGGCAAAAAATTTCTTCTTAATCTAATCTAATCTAAATCTTCTCTCTTCCAGCTTGAAGCCACTATCCATTTATCTAAAACTGATGCAGAATTAATTATATATTTGTTTAAAAAATCAAGATCAAGAAGACCCCAATTTCTCAGTAAAAGATCACCACTACTTACCTTTTTAGAAACCATAACCCAGCAAGAGAAGCAGCTACCTGTGACCAAAGAAAATAGAGTCAATTTTTTGTCTTGTCGCATTATGTATTTTTCATACTTATCTTCTTTCACCAACTTTATAATTGTTTGTAGATAGAGCATTATAAATGCATGGAAGTCAAACTTTCCTGAAGCAAATACCTTGTCATATCTTCTCCTCTTTCCACAGTAATCATTTACTGCATCCCACCAGGAAAGCTACATTTAGACTCGTGTTACAATCAGGCTCTCAACTGCCCAAATATTCTTTTATTGGTTTTTTACCACGCTATTAGCAAAGGCTTGCTAATGCATTCCAAATGACAAGGAACATTCACTCTATGCTTTAACATATTTTAAGTTTTAAAGATTGATATTCCTTGATGGCCCTAAAAGAGTAAGTCTCTCAATATCTTCAAGGGCAGCTATTCAAATACCAGTGTCAAACCTTTAACATTGTCGGGTTTGCATTGTTGTTCTTGGTAGCTGATATCTACATTTAATATATCTATTGATCTGATATTGCTCAGCTGCTAGTTTTATATAACTCTCCACATAAACTATTTCAATATTTTTAAGTGAGGATTTAAAAAAACAATTTTGTTGTGAGATGCTTCAGTGCTCAACAGAAGCTTCCTCAATAACGCTTTTTCTTCTCTGTCCACCAAGAGACTGGAGCTCCTCATCTGGTCCACCACATTTCAGCCTGTCCTATTTCTGCCTATGATCTTTCTTCTAAGGGTTCAAGCAAAGTTTCTACCATTCTCTTCCTTCCCATGTATTTTTATGGCACTGGTACAGGAATGTATTGTGGTAACACCTCAGCAAATAATTAATTTTTCTCCTTGGGAATTGCTAACTTTTGCAGGTCTTACAGTAAATAACTCAAACTTGCCCATGACACCCTGATATAATTTATGCATTTTTAAGGATCAGGCTTATTTCACAATCTCCCAGCAGAATTCTGTTTTGATCTTGAACCCTCATAACAGAGGACTTTCCTTTTTTTCAGCTGTGAAGATAAAGGTAGGCAATACTGTGGACAGAATAACTTCACAAAGTCTTTCTGCGTATTTCCATTCATAACTGCTCTTCTCACAGTTCAGCAACCCCAGCCTCTGCATATTGCATCCAGGAAACAGTTCTGAGGCACTTAAGTGAGCTACACCACCCTCTCTCCCCGCTAAGTCTAGGAAGAATGTACAAATGATGCTCTATTTATGGTGGTATGTGTGGACTCACCTTGGAACCTACAATACAACCCAATCTATTCTCAGTCTCAAATAACATCTCTAGCATTTGCACGTTGCAGGTTTACGTAGCCATTTTCCACCACCATAAAAATAAATCTTACATGATAAGAACAGCCACACATCTAAATACTGTCATGCTTTCAGAGGTGGTTTTAAAATTTGGAATCTCAAACTAGATCTAAGCTCCAGGCTTTATTCCTGGACCAAAAGAACTAATTTACATTACCTGCCATGTAACAACAGTGTAAATTCAGGATACCATCCATCATATCCTTCTAGAAGTTTGAATGCCACCACAGGAGAGCTAAAAACACTTAACTGACACAATCAGCCAGAAACTATTCCTATATTCCTAAAGGATTCTTCTCTTATTTCAGTTCATATTGAAAAATGCCAAGAGAAACTGGTACCATTATTTATAAGTTGAAAAATGAACACAGCCTCTTTAATTTCCCAGTCTTCTCTCTGAAATATGTTCCTTCCCTCAGAAAAACACTTGATTTAGGATGTTAGTTGTAAAGGAAAAATGTGCTATAGATCCTGTATATATGCTAAAAATATTTCCTAAATTGGAAGACAAGACAACAAGCAGGTAATTTCTGTTGCAAGAAAAATAATCAGACTGATTATGGCAGTATGGTCAGATGTTCTTCAGCACTTTTTTTGGCAATGTTTTCCATTGTATGTGGAAAATGTCTTCACTGCATGCTGCAGGAACACCTCATCCATCGTTAAATGCTGTCACAGCCATTCAGCTCTCTGATTTACTCACCTCCTCTTTCACTAGAAGCAAAGCAACACATTTTTGAAAGCAATCTTCCAGAATTTATGTAACTGCTCATCTAAAAAAATCTAGTTATTGTTGTTAACCTCATAAAGCTCTGTCTTCTAAAGGGAAAACAAGAGACCTGCATAGGGCAACAATTCTTATTTATGGTACCATGCAGCAGCAAATAACTGAGATAATTCGAGTAGGTGGGTCTTCTGCTGCCGTTCACTAATCACTGTCTTTGGTGAGAAATGCTGATGTAAACTGTAGGAAAGTCATTGCAATATTCACTTACCAGCAGTTGCCAATAAGCCATACATACATGAGCTAATGTCTTGATGCTTTATCCATTTATATTTTTATCACAAACAACAGTTTGAATAAACATCATTTGTAGTAACACGACATCAAGCGCAGATTTTCTTACCTCAAGTAAGAAGACAGTCACACAAAAAATTAGAACAAAAATCAAGGTTTTGTGGATGGTAACATATCTGAAATAGGTATTCCATGTGGTAACAGTGCCCATGCTTTCAGCATCATCATTAAAGCACTCCTGTCAAAGATTTGATAAGACCATACTCAGAATGACAATACCTATATGAAAATTTCTGACACATTAATGTTGCCGTCCTTTCTGCTAACTCACTCTAAATAACTGAACTGCAGCATTCAAATTGGCTAATAAGGAAGGTACTGACTAGTTGTGTCATCTTTGATATAACAACACAGTTTAGAGATAATTTGAAATTTTCAGACAACACTGAAAGAAACAGCCATGATTTGTCCAGCACTGCTAGAAGCCCAGCAATGGTTAATCAATAATTATTTTCTTTCAAAGGAGATTATTACTGCAATGTTACAGTAAATTTCTAAATAGTCTGTGAGGTTTTTTTTTCCTGCCAAGATCACTAAAGCAAAAGAAAAATTAGGTAGCGCTTCAGCAAATTATGAGTTGAAATTTTTCTTGTAGACTTCTTCCCATCTAGGAAGCTACTTTAGATAAATTTTCCTGTCCTGTGAAAATCAGTTTTGAAAATGGAAGGACTTCATCATGACCAGTTGATAGTTATTAGAAAAAAAGGAATTTTGCTCCAGTTCTTGGTATAAAACTCAACCGCAATTGCACAATTCTCAACATATCCATAAAAACAGATTAAAATCCATCTTTCTCCTCTGATCATTATTTGCATCAGGACACAAGAGCTAAGCAGTCTAAAAATTTGGCAAATTTAACCAAATGCCAGTTTTAAAAACTGTGCTAGTGTTTCAAATGTATTTTAGTTTTTCCATGAGCCTTAATGTTTCAAATATCAATTTTATATAAACGTTTTAAACCAATGTTTTTCCATGTTATGATTTCAAATTTAATTTTAGCACAAGTAGTCTTAGATGCAGATTAAAGTGCAGGAGATTAAAATCCTCTATTGAAATCCTCTGCAGATACCATTCGAACACTATTAGAAAACAGGCAAAATTTTGGAGGATTTTGAGATTATATTTCAGCTAAAGAAAATTCACACATATTCCAAAAAAGATACTCCACAGAGAATGACTGTATGAGGAATGAGGTAGAAAAATATATAAGGTGTATATTGCACTCAGCTAGTACCATATCAAAACCCCAAGATGACTGGAAATTAACACACACCTTCAAATCCTCTTCATTGATTTCATCAGTTATGTCCAGGACACTGTCTCGAGACAAGCGCCTGGTGTAGATATCTATCTCAGAAGATAGGTTTGTCTGAGGCACCATAGACATTTTCCGAAAAGTTGTACTTCCCTTTTTGGGAAAGTTTGGTCCATAGTTCCCAGTGGTGCCCGTCATCAGGTTTAACACAGATTGCCTCCTCTGCCTTGGCAGCATATGGTCAGTGTTTATAATGTTGCTCCGAAGCAGATCTACATCTCCCTGGTCCAAGCCAGGTACCAGCGAGAGCCTCCTTTCTGATGAGTCGCTGTGGCCATCTTCTATCCCGTTAACTTGCATCCCGTTCCTCTGCACTACTGAGAACTTTCGACTTGCATTAAGGGGATTAATAATTATGGAGTTCTTTCTTTTGTCATTAAGATCTGATGTTTGTTTAAAAGATTGCTTCTTTATTTCATTCCGTGATCCCATGCCTTCCCCTTCAATGGAAAATCTTCGTAGAGTCTCAGTTATAATTGAATTTCTTCTCTCTGCACTGAACTGATCAAAAGAATCAAATCCCATCAGCTCTGAGCTGAAGTCTGGCCGTTGACCCTGAAGTTCAGAAAATGTTCCATAGAAATAGCAGCTCCCTTCATGTAAAATTAATATTTTGTCAGCGATTTTCAAATGTTCCAGTTTTGAAGTAACCAAGATCCTAGTTTTATTTGCCATCAACTTGCACACACAGCTATAAAACATGAAAGTTAAAAATACATTTTTTGCTTCATGATTAAATGCTGCTTTTATCCCTTTCACTTTCAATCTATTTGCTTTTACCTGCCCCCCTCCCAGTATGAGCAGTCATGGGTGTTCCTTCAAACTACGAAGGAGGTGATAAGGCTGAGATGCCTAAGGGGTGAGTATTTTATTACAGGAACCAAAAAAAGAAGGAAATTTAATCATTTTTGGGTCAATCCAAAAAGCACAGTTCAACATGAAAAAGAGATATTCATCTTAGGGTTACTTAGATCTTTTGCTACCTACTTCAAAATATTAGCTCAATTTCAAAACTTCAAACTTCCGGTCACTGAAAAGATCGTGGATGGCAGGGTGTGTCCTTAGTATTTTGAGCTACACGACCAGGACAAGCCAAAAGCCCCTGTCTTTGGCCAACCTGCTGCCAATCTCTTGGTCATTGGGCAGTTTCAGGTGACTATTCTTTCAGTGATTAGAAAAAAAGGCAAGTATAAATTTTTGTAAATATTTTTGGAAAAATTTATACTTGCAAAGCAGGTAAGTGTTTTAAAATGAAAGCCTCTGGTAGACAGATGCACCAGATATAAAGCCATGCACTCTGGGAGTAACAGATTATGGCAGGCTCAATACCCTGAGGTGAATAAGGGAACAGTAACCCACATGCCTGGCCCAGGCTTGCTCCCAGCACAGAACACTATCCTACTGCTAACACAAAACACTCAGTCATGAGAATCCCTAAAACTAAACATCCCCAAAAGGTATAATATTGCTCACTTCAGTATTTTTGTACTGCTATTAAATTTCTTTTCTTGGTTTTACTTTGTGCTGCTTGGTGGTATTCTTAAATACAAACTATCAAAACATACAGTACCTCTCAAATATCTCCTTTTCTGTGAAAATGTCTAAATGTCCAAAAGGAGAATCCAGGAGATACAAATCAGCATCTTTGTACACTGCTCTGAACAGGGAAAATGGAAATTACATTAACTTTCACAAGTCTTATAAATTTACACAAATATAATTTTAGAAGAACACCTTTATGGTTTTAACTCAAAAACTTGTAACTGATAGACTTCTTTACAACATCAATATGGTGCTGGAGTTCAATGTTAAATGTGCTTATAAGACGCCTTTCAATAAGGACTTTCTTTTCTGCAGACCACATTACAAACTAATTCATTTTTCCATTAATTTCTGTGCAATCAAGAGAAGCTATACAGCTGCCTTTTACACAGGTTACTCTAAAGATCTGTTTATGGCTGGAATCTGTTACTCCCCATCAGTCCATAATGACCATTTAAATGGGAATTTAGCACATATTGAAATGTTTGCTGGTATCTGAAGGAATATTACATATATGTAAACAAATGCGTGAAAATATCTAGGTCTCAACTCAGTTTTAAAAGCACTTGGAAATAATAAGTGTATTAGTGAACACCACCTTAAACAGGACCGTACAGTATTCCGAGTTCAGGACATCAAAAACTATTAGTAACATTAGGACCTTAAGCTGTATGTGCCTGGACATGGCTCACTGAGACCCTAAACCTGTGGTTAAGAGGGTGCTTTTTTTAAATCAATTTCAACAGAAGTTCAAAAAGGCCCTTTGCCTTCCTCTGTGAGCATGAAAATCACCATGTGATATGAATCAGGGTATAATTAGCAATGAAAATTTGGACAGCTGCATTTCGTTACTTTTTAAAGTACTCTAGAAGTTAGTTTTAAAATTATTATGTTAAACAATGTGAAAATATTTAGCCACTAGGAAAAAAAAAAAAATAAAAAAAAAGAACCTTCAATAATGGTATATTATGCTAATAAGCCAAGCAAGCAACTTCACTGAAAAATCCTCTGTCACAGTGGGTTTCACTGACCATACATTATGATGTAGTGGCTGCACAACAACAAAAAGTTCATACTGTTCTCGGTGCTTTCATCACAAAAAAGTTTTCAGTTTTTTTCCTGGAATAATTGTAGCACTCAAATCATTGCTATAATTTGTATGCTGGACTTAGTAGCTATGCATGACTGGCTTTAGGGTACGGGGCCAGATCTAGCTCAATCCCAGGGCACGCACTGTTTTTTTTTCCCTGATCCTTTCTTTCTCCCAGCTGCAGCTGCAGGCACTGATGGTGTTCTGTAAGAAAGATGGACTCGGGCAATTTCCATCTGCTTCTTAGGATGGCTGGTTGTTGGCACTTCAGCAGGCATTCTCCTTTCACAGGACTTTGCACAGAGTACACCAGGCATAGGCATGCCACCAGTCCAAGTGAATAACGTCCACGTTGCAGCATGCTGACCTTAGACTGGAGCCCAAGCAAAATGTAAAGCAGACACAGCCACTGTCTTTGGGACATTTAATTGTTCTAAATATAATAATTTTATAGCTGACAAGTTCTGTGACCCTCCAAGTAAAGGAGCTGTGACCATCCAAAAAGTGACAAACATGATTATTCACAGAATCTGGGAAACACTCCATGTAAACGTTGCATTTCAGATTAAAATCTACGTGGGCTTTGTTGGCTGGGGTGCTTTTGCTCTGAAAACTTTACCTGCTCTTCCCCTCCTCTCCTATCTTGCCACATAAAACAGAACCATCCATATGCCTCTTCCGTCCCACAAATCTGCTAGAAACATCCACACTGAAAGCGTCTCCATTTTACTGGCTCCATCTTTTAGCCTCACACACACATGCACATCTTTCACGGGATGCCAGTGTGGATCATCATAATGTGATTTTCCTTCTATCCAGCATTTCTGAGCATGGGAACCAGCACAATGTGCACTTGGCACAGAAGTAAATGGGGCCGTTTACACATCAGAGCTATCTTTACCAGATTTCTAATGATAGCTAAGTGATTCTGCTGAAACACATAGCTTATTTATAAGACAAACACCTATGCTATTGTTCTGTAGACCTTAAAAATTACTCACTAACATTGGAAGGTCAAACAGACAAGGCCAGACCATTATTCATAGGTACTGACTAGGCATTGCTTTTCACTTTTTCTTGTTATCACAGAAAAAGTGAAAACTACCACCAACACTTTTTGAAACGTGGCAGATTTTTCGCTTTTATTACCTGCAGAGAGGGAGAATGTCATTAATCAGTACATAAACTGCTTTGTAGAAGTGTCATAGCAGTAAAAGGTCCTGGAATCTTTCTTATTTGTATCTTTGTATGGATTTCTTCGGTACTTAAAAAGCTACGCTTAAAGATCTGAATCTTCAAATTGCATCTTGCATCAAGGAGGCAAAGACTCATTTTCAGCCGAGCCATAGCATGTGTCTAATGCTATACTTTTCAAATTCAACAAATAAATACTCAGGTGTATCACAAACAGAATTGCATAGCAAAACTCAAAACTCAAAAAACAAAAAATTAAGTTCCTAATATACCTGGAAAATATTTATTTAGCAGGACTTGGTATTTAAGTGCTTAGTCCTAATACTTTCCTTATACATGAAACGGTCTGCTACTTAGCAAAATACTCACCTTGCTAGTGAGATTCGTGCTCGCTGACCTCCGCTCAGAATGATCCCACCTTCACCCAGCACTGTATAATCTTTGTCTGGGAACTTCGAAATGTCCTGTTAACAAATTTTTTTTAAAGAATCAGACTTGTATTTTCCATATCCAAGAAACTCAGCCTGCAGACTGGGTGGAAGCACACTGTACAATGGTGTGCAGACAGGTTAGACAGAAGGTATATTAAAAAAAAAAAAAAAAAAAAAAAAAAAAAACCCCAAAAAG
>VZRU01004553.1:269535-342280 GCA_013398155.1 Pedionomus torquatus
GAGAAAACATACAATTGTATTTTGGAGAGCAATCATGAGCTGCAAGATCTGAAAAGCAAATATTTGTCTTAATTGCTAGATCTCCATAAAAGCAAGGAATGTGCCTTCCTACTGTATCAATCCAAGATGCTGTTTGCGTTTTCTGTCAAATAACAATGACAAATGCACTTGCCACTGAAAGAAGCAAACTCTGGATCTGAGCTATTCAAAACCCAGAAAAATTTATATTTCAGGCAGGTTCATTAAAAAAGACTTGCACAAAACTCCTGGCCAGGAATGCCAGAAATGCTCAAGGTTTGCAAAAGGTGTGGGAGCCAAGTTCCACTGCTTGGGCTTTAAGGCACTTATAACCTATGGTGGTGATAAAAATGAATCTTTAGCCAGTGATAAAAACAGAAAATACTATTTCAATCTCATTTGAGACAGAGAAGGGAGAAAAAGACATCCTTGTGCCTCACTGGCAGAAGCAGTCAGAAATTTTCTTGACAGGAGAAGCAGTGAAACTGAAGATCCATGCAAACCACAATCATTCTTGGAAGAGGAGACATGGAGAATGGCCTGTGTGCCTTAAGGCTGTCTAGTTTTTCTACTTTTACAGTTGCTCTAATAAAAAATATTAATTCTGCCTTTAAGCCTTACCTAGACTATGTCCTTAAGCCAATGCCACTATCATAGCATTATAGAATGAATCATAGAATGGTTTGGATTGGAAGGAACCTTAAAGATCATTGAATTCCAACCCCCCTGCCATGGGCAGGGACACCTCCCACTAGAGCAGGTTGCTCAAAGTCCCATCAAGCCTGGCCTTAAACACCTCCAGGGATGGGGCATCCACAACTCTGGGCAACCTGTTCCAGTGCCTCACTACTCTCACAGTAAAGAGTTTCTTCTTAATTACTAATCTAAATCTCCCCTCTTTCAGTTTAAAACCATTACCCCTCATCCTGTCACTACACTTCCTAGGAAGAGTCCCTCCCCATCTCTCCTGTAGGCTCCTATCAGTGTGGTGGTGGTAGTTTCAGGACATTTTCCCCAGAAACACAGGGTGGATCACCTCCTTGTGTCCCAGGAGACCTGGGTTTCCAGAGCGTATGACTCCAGGGCCATTTGCCATGCACAGAGCTGGATACCCCAAGTGTCCCAGAAGCTCCCAGTGCCCTGCAGCACTGGACTGCCTCTGCCTGTGTTCCCACGTCCAGTGCAGGAGCTCCTGCACTTCCAGGGCAATACAACCTAACATTCTTAGTTGAGTTGCTGTCTAGAAGTTCCCATTTCATCCAAAGTCAGGTATAATCCAATTTTGATCACCCCTGCAGTGACTTTAATGGCTAATCACTCTCTGCTGGGCAGCCCTTTGGCATTCCAAGCCTCTGAGGTTTTGCAGAATAAATAAATAAATAAAAATCTTTCCAGAGAAACGTTTCCTTCTTCCTCCCCTGCAAATTGCACTGACCTCAGGAACAGAGTGAACAATGCCATTCGGCCCTGGATCAGTGACAGATGAAAGGTCCAGCCACTCAAGGACTAGAAATTAACTGCCTGCTCTGTCAGGAAATGGGAGATTCTCCCAACTCTCTAATTTGATAATAGTATTTACTTCCTGACTGAGAGGATTCTGGCCTTAAAATCAAGATGCTTTTATGTATGGAAAAGCTATTGCAGGTGATTTTAAAATTTTTCTCCTATTAACTAGTTATTTCCCTCTTGTAAAAGGAAAACCATAAAAGCAAATCCCCGGTACTAATGTGGCTGCGCAGATACTGGCAGAAAGAGGGATGTGAAAAATAGTGCCAGCACCATATTTAAAGGAAGATTTTATGAACATGACAAAATCATCTTCCTCTAGGTCATGAAATATTTCAAGAGAACATGTGAAATTCTGTCATGAAAGCTTTCATGGGATTTATTTGAGATGACCTGCTCAGATCACTTGTGGTTTCACTATGCATGTGGGAGTCATATTATCTGTAACTTTGACGTTTACCCAGTATCTTCACCTGAACATTGGGATTTGCGTGGTTAAGTATCTAGATGTCTGACCTGATTTCAATTGTTTCCTGTTTCTGCCAGTACTGCTGCCTCTAATGGTGGTGGTGCCATTGCAGTTTCCTGATTTTACTTCTTCCAAAAATGTTCAGGTGAAGAACTGGGCCCTGTGTGTCTTCCCCTGCAAACAGGGTAAAATCCTAGCCCTAGTGAAATTAATTCCAGGGTTCCCATTGTTTTAAATGGTGGTGGGATTTCGTCAGATATGTTTCTTTGCAGGTGTGTCAACATGGAATTTTAATCAGACTTTTAATGAGTTCCCCTTCTGCTCTCTTCTACCCTTCACCTCAGGATAATACATGGTATGGAACAGACAAAGAACTTTTCAGGCTGCAATTACAATAATTAAAAAATATTTAGTAATTTCTTTCAAAGGCGTAAACAGAGTGATGAAGTCCAATAGACACACAATGGTATTTGTTGGAACATGCATTACCTATTGTAAAAAAGTACACAGGGCTGGTCCAAATACATCCTTGCTGTCATTTTATGCAGGAAGTGAAATCAAGCCAGGGACAAACCTAATATAATGATGCTAAACAGCACAAACCCCAGTATATTAATGAAGTGGCCACTGGATTTTCTCCTACATATCTACTTCTAAATGCTTAAACTGAGAAACCTCTTGGTAACCCTATTCAGAGAAGAAACTTCCTACAATTCCCACAGCCATTAATTACTTTTGTGAGTGCTTCTAATATCAGGTGCTAACAAATCTCCAGTTGCACACCCAAGAAGACAGCAACCCTTTTAATATCGGTTTGCATTTTTAACAGTGTAAACATCAGAGCCATTTACCTCAGCAGCAAAGGGATGAATCTCACAGAACAGCATAGACCAGATTCACAGAATCTACTTTTCATTGTATCTTTGGGCTTGGTATGGAAGAATATAGCTGAGATAGTTTAATAGTTCTTTGCAGGGTGAATAGGAATTATAGTCTCATTATAAAAGAGGAAACTTCAGAATAGACTTCACACTCCAAGTCTTTTCTGTTTATATCCAAAGCTACTCAAACTACTCAAGCAGTACTAATGATAGAACATGTGTAATTTTACTTATGGGGCCCCTCTTTCTTTAAATATGTCCCTAATGATGTGGCTTTCGATATTCCCTGTTCTACTTTCCCTCCAAAAAGATAAAATAGTCATGAAACTGATGGAACAGAGAAGCGTTTTTTACCCCCTCCCTTTCATCTTTGCTAACCGTTTCCTCTATTTGACTTTTTTCCTATACCCTCCATTTCTTTACCATCTCTATCCCCTTTCTTTTCTTCATTGCCATTAACAATCTCCATGTTTATTTTCACAGTTCCCAGAAAATGTCCCCATTCACATTCCAACCTGCCCTAGTGGGAGGTGTCCCTGCAGGGGCACCCCATGGCAGGGGGGTTGGAACTCCATGATCTTTAAGGTCCCTTCCAACCCAAACCATTCTATGATCCTATGATTCCAACCAGTTCAAACATCCTCATTTTCCTGGGCCACAGGCCAGAAAAGAAAAAGATCCCTTTAAAGTATCTCAAATCAGAAATTACATTATTATTATTATTATTATTATTATTATTATTATTATTATTATTATTATTATTATTATTATTATTATTATTATTATTATTATTATTATTTACGTGACTCTCCTCTCTCTGCTTATTATTACTGAAGTTGAAATTTTTGCTAGATTTCAGCTGAGCCGTTTAGGAAGGGTTCACTATCCAAAAGCACAAGTTTTGTTTTTGCAAGAGTTTGTGTCCTTGACAAAGTGTCGGGCTCACGCAAAACTCACACGAACGCTGGCAAAACTCACTTTCTCTGTGGTGAAACATTCCCATGGAACAGATTTTTGAAACATGAAGTAGTTGGTATGCTGCATGTGGTTAGGTTAAATGCGGGGTAAGGGAATTAAATATGATTCCAGAGGTGACACAGAAGATAGGACAACGTCCAAGGTAATCAGTCCAGAGCCCTGTACCTAAGACAGGGAAGGGGAGGGGAGAGCTGTCTTGACTGAAACAGGTTTTTAACTAAACTATATCAACACAGAACACTGCAGAGGGGAGTCTGTCAAACATATTCATTTGATTGCTGATAAACTTTTTGAAGTCAGTGCATTTGGGAGATTGAGTTTATTTTTGCTCCCCCACTATAGAGAAACTGCCAGTCTATTTACTTCCAGTTGCCTCAGGGAACTCACGGTGCCAGCAGCTTCACAGCTGACCTGCCCATGATTTTGGGCCACAGACAAGGATCTTAGAGGAGTCTGTTCATGCTGGTGGATCATACCAGTGCAAGGTGGAAAAAAGTATCAAGGCAGCCCGCTTTTGGGCCCATGTGTGTGAGAGATGGTGGTTGGAGTGGGAGAGTTCACATATTATGCGGACTTTCTACCTGAAAGAGGCATTTATGCTGATTTAGCCGTTTACATTAAGATGAGATAAATTTCACCTTGACATGCCTGTTGCTCTCTCCTGCTATGAAAGCAAGGTAAGTAACTTGTTGTCATGTAGTTTACACTGTAGACATATCTACCTTATGAGGTAACCAAGCTACCTTTTAGTATTCTCTTGTAGAGAATTACCTACTTCCAAACACTCAGTTCCAGACTTGAGTCCTTATTGTTCCTCTTTTCCACACAGTTTTTAATCTGCCAATATCCCTTGTGAAAAACAGGCAAAAAAATAGGGTACAAAGTTTTTCACTCACTGACATCATAACCTCTGGGCTTCCACTGATTTAGTTATCTGCCCAAAAAAAAAAAAAAAATCCTAGATCAACCAACCAACCAACAAACAACCCAAAACAAGCACAGATAAGAGGGGCTAGAGCAGTAGAGTGGGATGCAAGGATACGTGTTTCTGTTTCAGGGCATCCTTGACAGTGCAGTGCAATCATCACCCAGGGACGGATGTCATCCTTTTCAAGGAGATGTCGAACACACAGGAACACAAACCAGGGCTTGGCACGTTGGCTGTCTCCTTCTCTAGTTATTCTCTCCATAACCTAAATTCTTAGATGAAAATGAATCTCCTGCACACCCTGTTAAAACCAGCTCAAAAAACCACAGGATCTCACCACAGATTTCTTTAGTACTATTACATGATTTGATTTTGCATGGAAACACTTCCTCTATTTGCATGCCGTGTTAAACATTACACTTATGAGCAGCTGGTGGCTCTCAAATCAGAGCATGTGTTTACTTTAAGAGTGGTAATCTCTTAAAGGTAGTTTGCCATTATGTGTTTATGGCCTCTTAGGTAACTATTGAAGGATCAAATGAACTAACTAGGTGGAAAAGTAGCTATCTCACCTTGCAAAAAGGTAAAAACAGAAGTCGTGGAAGTATAGTTTCAAAACGAATTAATTACCATAGCCCTTCAAATGGGATATGATGCCTGTTTATTTTCTAACAAGAATAACTACAATGGGCCTGCTTCTTCAGTCTTCACTGGAGGAACGCATTCTCTTAGGATGATTTTATTCAATGTTAACAGCAGTTAGACAGGAACATTACTGTTTCATCAGTCCAAAGATTTTACTTTTTTAACTTAGGAAGCACTAAAACCAAACAAAAATCCCACACCCTGTGTCTAGGCTATTAACACCAATTTTTCAACCTAAAAATCTGAACATCAAGGCACTTTCCCTCCCTATTTTTCATTACATTGGTAATAAGGATTTTGCATGCCCAACTGGCTACTCCTAAAAATTCCCATTTATATTAATTTTATCCCTGGCATGACACTAGTACAACTCTTCAGTCTCTAGGGAAGTTACACTTGTGGATTTACTTCAAATTTAGCGGCAAGTTTCCCCAGACGTATAAACTCATCCAGTTCACATCTCCCAGTGGCTTTTGCTATTAAGCAATCAGAATAAGAATAAATGAATTGTGTATGCTGTTTTCTCAGTGTTAAATACTTGATCCTTAGTTTGAAGTAGTAGGGGAAATTTCACCTACACTTGCTAATTGATTTTTATTATTAATATGATGCAAAGCACCTGACAAAAAGGCTAAAACACCTTGTCACAAACCACACAAAGATAGCATAGGTTGAGGCAGCACCAATTCATCTTATCTTACTTTTCAAGGACCTTTAAGATTGCCTGTGAGGTCTGTCTTTAGGAAATGAGATCAGAATGCGCACCATTTACATCTCAGCTTCTCTGTATGACAGCATGCCAATATTTCAAAAGTAATAGATTTGTGATAACACCTGCACACCCAAAATTAAACCCATTCAAACAATATATTTCAAAAAAGCTTCTGAATAAAGGGCAAGTGGTAAGGACTAGTGATCTATGCTGGAATGGTTTGATATAGAAGATGAAAGCTTTCACTCCTATATTTGCAAAACAGAACTTTCATTTTAGAAGACATGTTAAATTAGGTATTTTCCCTTGCTAAAATACTTGCTATTTCTCAAAGAAAGGAAAAAAGAGGAAGAAGGCAATGGAGAACGAACAAGCAGCCCTCCTCCTATGTCTTTTTGTAAAATGTTTTTTACTGTGATGCTTCACGGAATGTATCGTGTTATTTAAATGTATTGGCATTCTCTGAGTTCAGCATCACACAAAAATAAGGACAACATCTACACACCACTTACATTTCACTACAGCCATACGTAGCTTATTCTGAGCTTTGGAAAATAGTTTTTGCCAGTAAGTCTGCTTCTATAGGATACCATGAACTCTAAGTTAGCTCTTAATTACAGTCCCTCCATTTCATGTCCAAATCTGTCTTTCTGTTGTTCTATCACCTTCTGCTTTTCTCTTCTTAAACTCTGCCCATTTCCACACTCCAGTGATTAGAACCACATTTTAAAACATGATTTTACCTCCTCTGACACCCTGCTTACCCCCAAAGGGAAAATATAATCAAGAAATGTAATTATAACCAAGTTCTGAATCATTTACACATATAAAGAGGGCTACACTACCATAAAAATACTCATAAACTGTACAAACAGAAGTTTAAAAAACACCTCAGACATGCTTTTACTGATGCAGGTAGAGATGCATGTTAGAACCCTTCTCACACTTCTTCAGTATTATACATTTAAACAGTGTCATCCTGAAACTACGACAAGCAGTGGTATTTAGACCTGACAAACTTCCCTCACTGAGCCTTCAACACCAACTAACTTTCACTGTGCTTCCTTGCAACAACTCAGATCTCATACACTTGGACAGGGTGGCACTGTAGTGGCCCTTGCCCTTGGTATCCCTGTGAGACAGAAGGCTACAGAGCAGAACTGTGAGGACCAAGGACCATGACTGAAACCTATGGCAATATGCTGTTACCACACATGTGCAGTCAAGTGGGACTATACTCAGAGGAATACCATTAAAACACATGCTTCCCATACACAGGGTCACAAAACAGTACCTACCTACTGTGGAACATGACTCACTGCATCTCACCATTCATCAGTCACACAACTTTGTGATGGGCTTTTGTTGCAGACAACAGCTACACGTTATGCATGAGAAAAAAAGATGCTTGAGAGACGATTGAGCCTGTAAAACCAGGTATAGACTGAGATCCTAAGATAAAATGCACAACACAAACACACTTTTTCAAACTATCCTGGCAGACTATTTATGAGACATGAACAGTCACGATAATTTTCTTTTAATCTTCATCTTCTGTTTCATGGTACAGCATCATTAACAGGTTCTACTGACCCAACTGGAGGGTAGGTGAATTGCATGAAGACAACAAGAAAAAGAAGCTGAAGGCAGAAATGTCTTAAGCTGTGTATACAAGTGAAGGAAGTACAACACGTAGCTACCTGAACTAAAAAATGCCCCGTTTTAGTGTTCTAAATTGCTATACACCTGTGTAAGATCAAAAAGAAATAAAAGGAAATCCTTTTGTTGCTCATAGTTTCATTGCTTTCCAGTAATGTTAATTGTGAATATCCATTCAAGACAAAACCATCTTTTTAACCTTCCTTTTGATGGTTTCATACACAAATAGAACAAAATGTAAAGCTGCAAGAATATCTTATAGAAAAACATTAAAAATGCTTCTTCCATCCAAGAATAACCTACCAAAGCCCACCTATTTTATTAGGTAATCGTTAATATAACTAGATTTGCCATTCTTGAGGACTTCACAGAATAAAAATCAAACATATAACAAATTCTAACCTCTAAATAAAGATTAGATTTCCTATACAGTGAAAATTTTATTCTTGGACACCAAAAACTATGGAAAGCTCTGTGCAATATTTAATTGTACTTTCTATCTTTCCTAATTACTTTGAGATAACAGGTAGGTTACTTTTTGCAGTACTAACACATCTATTTGCATCAAAGAAGATGGCTTTGGATTCACAAAAAAAGGCTTTGTAAGCATGGAACATGGAAGAAAATCTCAGTTAGCTGCTGTTAAAATTTTATGCTAACGGACTTTCAGCATTTGTGCAATAAGGAAATGATCTCTCTTTTATCGCCAATCTTTGGTTCACTTTCAAGAGCCCATATAAGAACTAGACTCAGCAACAAGCCTACATTCAGATGGACTATATAAGTACCTAGAAAAGTTTTGGAGAAGAGGGCAAAGTGAATTCTCTTAGGCAAAAACCCCTCTGGTACCTCTTCTTTTTGAATGAGAACACACATAACCCCAATCCAACAAAGCACTAACCCTTGTCATAATAAACCCCTAAAGGGTTATGCTGGGAAATAAACAGGGAATTAATATCTGAAATCCATCTTCAATCTGCCATACTAAGTCCTGTCCAGTAACTAAGATGTGAAAGCTAGCAAGACTAGAAAACATAATAATAGCACTAAGGTAATGCATTTGGCTTTCTTCCAGACCATCCTGCGTCCTCTTCAGGCCAGCCCTATTTATTGAGCTTCAATCCAGAAAAAAATATCCTTATAAGTATCAAGCTTGATCTTAAATAATGAGCTCTGCTAGGAGGTGAAGCATATCATTCTGCACAGAGTTGCACCAACACAGATCAAAGATTGCTTGATTGAGCCTGTTTAGAGAACAAAGCAGCTGCAGCCTACTGAGACACAGGGCTGTCCCATCAACACTGAGACATGAAGCTGATCTACCAACACCAAGCCATCCCTCCAACACCAAGACACTGAGTCATCACTAAACACCTTCTCCTCTAGGAAGCCTGGGACAGGAAGTCTCTTTGGGCAAAGAAACCTTTGAACTGCTGAAGCCAGTTGTTTCTTTGAGCTTTGGCATTAACTACAACTTTTACGACCAACTACTTTTAACTACAACATTTTTACTACAACTTTTAAGGACTGCTGTCTTCAGAAAGCCTGACACAGAAGTTGTTAATTCTCCCGTCTTCAGAAGTTTTCAAAGAAGATTTCCAGCAAGCCACAATCCAAACACAAGCTGAAATGGCCATAAACACATAAGAAAAGATTATCGCTTAACTATACCATGCTCTGAGATAAAACACAGTAACCTTGTCTTATTTTTAAACAGACTGGCTATTGTTTTCTTGCTTGACTGGCACTAAAGGAAAATATGTTTGACTGTGTGGTCTAAAGACAGATCCTATTCAATGCAGTTAAATATTCATTGTTTTCATCTGCACGTTACAGACAAAATGCCTGATCTTAAGGCACAGCAATAAGTGTGGAAAGGTCTAAAATGCTGGCTCCTTTTGCACCTTGCAAAGTCAAAATATATCTTTTTCTCGAATACTATCTGGCAATATCAAGCATACACAAGGACATTTCCACGTCATTGTACTAATTGTAGGCTACATGTCACAGAAAGATAGATCCTGCAATAATTTCCAGTGTGAGAACTTTCAATATACACACAGAAAACCCCAACTTTAGTCAAGATTTTCCTCTAAATAATTCAGGCTTCTGGCACAGAGTTGTAATTATCCCCACGGCCATTTTTGAAGTGACAAGGAAAGGAGGAAAATAGCTTAATTTCTATTATTGTAAGGAAAAGCTTCCTTACGGAGAAGAAACATGAAAAAGAATTTTGTAGGAAAATTTTTTACATCATTTCTTTAACATTAATATATTTACCCAGGTTTCTATTAGCAAGAAAGACTGAGAAGGCAGATGCCTTATAATATCTGAATCAGCTTATTTAGCTCCTTTTCTGTAAACTACCAGAACTGGCACCATCAGTATATTTCCCAAGGAGCTGGCAATAGGCTGATTTGCAATTCCACAAAATTGGGGCGCCAGGCTGATTTCCTTTAATCTCAGAAGCATCTCACTTATTTAAAAATCCACTCCCTGATGTTTTCTGTTGGGGTTTTCATTTAGATTGGGTCACAGGTCTTAGGAGTCCTAGATGACTGACCTCTTCTAGTTGGCAGGCTTTGATGACACTCTTGTATCGGTATTCATCATAGGATACACCAAAAATTATATTTTCCTTTATTGTTCCAGGCATGATCCAGGAGACTTGAGGTGAAAAGGATATCCTTCCACTGTGTTTAATTTTACCCTGTGAAGGCTCCAATTCTCCCATTATCAACATCAGAAGAGAAGTCTGAAAAATCATTAACACTTGGTTAATATTTCAGCGATACATACAACTGTAAGAAATCCTAAACAAAATGAGAGTTGCTCTGCTAAATCATATAAATGGAACTTTTGTCTTCTAAAGAACATCCCTTTAAGTACTGATCTAGTGCAAGCTGCAACGAGTGGAGATCTTCATGGTACACGTGGTTCTGAAATGAGATTTCATTCAATGAGCAAGAAAAATTGTGTAAGAGATCTTGTTAAAAAGGCATGCTGCTGCAAAGTAGGTATTTTTAATTAAACTTCCAGTAATTTACAAGTTAAAAATGTGAATATCTGTGAGATACATACAGACATAAGGTACTAGTATTTATGGAGAATGTTATTTGATTTTGAACATTATCAGTGACTACTTTGTTTGTTCTTTGTACAACACAATTCATATTTACAATTTTGCTAGTGTTCATAAGCCTTTCATCTGTATTGCCTTGAAAAATGCAATTTCTTTGTGTACATGTATACAATTACTAACAAACTGCTCAGTGAATTTTCCTCTGTAACTGTTAACTCATTTACGTGAATACACGACCTAATTATATTTACTATTTCCCTTAATAAAAGAACGGATTGCAATTTCAGTACTGACATGTTATAATTTCTAAGTTAATCAGTAGCTTGTAGTAACCTTGTCACACATCACTGGCTACTAGATCAAAGAATAGAATTGAGAAATACAAGGAAAATATATGTTACAGAGCCATTTCAGTGGTGTTCTTATCACTAATAAATAGTCAACAAAGCTGGGACGTAGCAGCCAAAGATCTAAAAATCTGTGTAAGTCACAGATTCATGCTGTTAAGCCCAGAGATCCTTTGACAGGTTATACAATATGCAGGGGGAGTATCACATTCTTTCCATTATACCAGGTTGTGAATTTTCCAGAAAGCTGAGTAAGAAGTTTGTGATCTTGCAAAGGACAGCCACTCAGTATATTTTGCATACTGGATGTTAAACTACTGTATCTTGTGTCATGTAACATAAACAGGGAAAAAAAAACCCAAACCCCAACCTTATCTAATATTGATGCAGTACTCAAGAGCTGATGTCAGGCTTCATACAGGTTACAGATAAAATGAGTGTGCAGTCTGGTTCACAGGCCTGACCATTCCTGGAATATACAGTAACAGCCTTACGCAGTACAAAGGAAATCTTAAATTAAGAGGATATAAAGGAAGCAGAAATTCTTCATTTATGGAGGGGGAGGGGGGAAAGCGTAAACTTTATTTTTCATAGATTTTTCAGATAATAAGCCTTTTATCT
Source organism: Pedionomus torquatus (assembly GCA_013398155.1). Lineage (NCBI taxonomy): Eukaryota > Metazoa > Chordata > Aves > Charadriiformes > Pedionomidae > Pedionomus > Pedionomus torquatus. The sequence goes on from VZRU01004553.1 coordinate 281,382, forward strand.
TTATTGCCTTGAAAAGTGCAAGTTTGCTGTATGCATATGCTCATATGAACTGCTCAGTGTAATTGGAGTTTTCCTCAGTTTCCTAAGTAGCTGAATAAAGGAGATATTCATACGTCCTTCGGCACTTTCTACTTGACATTTTTGTGTTACAAGCTTTAGCAATCCTCTTCCGAGATTATCAGCAACATAGAAAATTATTTTGTTAATACAAATGTATCAAAGTAAAATGCACTTCAGCATATCAGCTTGAGGATAACCTCATATCTTCAGTCCCTTGCTCTTTCCTATTGGCATCATTACTGAAAAATAGTATAGAAGCCTTGATCATATTGAAATTGATGGGTCCTTTGCCATTGACTCCAATAGAGGAAAGACTTTACCCCATGCAAGTGAAAGAAATCTATGTTCACCAATAATTTGTTAAATGGGAAAAGTTGGCAGAGACATAACGAATGTTCCATTTGACTTTCACATCTCCTCAGAAATTCCACTGAATGTGAAAGGCTCATCTGATTGCTTGTTGTTCAAAGTGAGTAAGAGTACCACAGTTCAACTCATTTTATATTAATAAGGTTAATCGGATGTGTTATCTGCAAACTAAATGTATCAATATCAATTACATTTTGAGGTTCCAAATCATAATTAATCTAAACCACAACTTTTCGCAGCAAACCAACAGCTGCAGTTGCAGCAGCACCTCTCCCGGTTTTCACATGGGATTCAGGGAGCCTGTCTCTCCCTGAGAGAGGCACTGTAGGAACCAGAGCAGAAGTGACCAGGTATACCAAATGTTCAGGGCACGCATCTTAGTTACCTGGCCAATCCATGTCAGGCTTGTCAGGTTACTGACAATTTAGTCTTCAATTTTTTCCTTAAAATGTTAGCAAGGCCCGGGGGGGGAGGGGGGAAAGGAAAAAAAAAACCTGCCTTCTATCAATCACACTGAGCTATACGATATCTGTTCTGTGTTTTCCAGTTTACTGTTTTACAGGCAGTGAGATTCTCCCCAGAAGCATTAACTTTAGGTTTCAGTCTGCAGTTTTGAAGCAAATCTCCTTTAACTTCCTATGGAAAAAGAGTTTTGTCATTTTTGTCATTTAAATTGCTGCTTCTTTATAAAGTCTGTATCCTTGTAGGTAAAAAAATATTCAGCAAACCCTTTCTCATATTGCCCGCAGAGTAAAACTTCAAATAAGTGCTGGCCTTTTGATTGAAACTTACAGTTTATTCATACCTCTTCCCACAGCCATCATTTTTACAGTGAGCACAGGATAGCAACAATACAGTGACAATACAGATAACACCACAAGATCATTCCTTAAAACCATTAGGAATTTTGTTGAAACAACAGAAATAGAAATACCTTGCCTGCTCCAGTAGATCCAGAAACAGCCAATAACTCTCCCTTCTCAATCTTGAAATTTATATCTTGAAGAACAGGAGAGGCATGAAGGGGAAAATTACTGAAGAAGAGGTTGTTGTCAGTGCTCGGAGCTTTGCTGTTGTTGTTTTCCTGGTTTGCTTTTACAAACAGCTCTCCAATTCCCTGCACAATACAAAGATGCGTATTTGTATGGAAATAAAAAATAAATATAGCATGCATACGCAGACATGTATATCACACTATGGACTTATGAAAACATACAAAATTACTTTTCTGATGTCACTTTTCCTATCTATAACATATTTATTTTATTCTTAAGAACATAGTTTTTTAATGTATCTGTTGAGCTTTCTTCTAACAAGAAACCTCAACAGATACATTTCATTGTTTTTCATTTTCAAAAACAATGAAAATTTGCCTACTTCTAGAATTGCTTTCCAATGTTTATACATGCCACAGCCTGATACTGTCTTCAGGCTGGCTTAAGTCAGAAATAACTACTTATTGCAGACCTTAACACTTGGTCTCTTCCAAAGTTTCTCAACCATGGATAATTTGATACCATGCATTAATTACTTGTTATATATTCCTTGCCTGCTGATAAATGAAGCCAGTTAAAACAAAGGAGTATAGGCTACTCTTCTTAGAGAAGACCAATGCAAACATCAGTAAAAAAGTTACACTCTGTGTTTTAGTTTAATTTGGGTAAAAGCACCAACCTCATCCCAAAAAGCTGTTACTTTGTCCAGCTCAACTCCAGTGGTTGTTAGATTGTACTCCAGGGCTTTATATTCTTTTTTCAGCAAGAAGTCCTAGAAACACCATGAAAGCAGATGAGAGGAAACAGTAAGGGACAATGGGCATATCACACAAAGCAATATATACTTGCCAGCACTGAACACTAACAAGTATTTCTGATGGTAGTATCACATTATAGTGTCTCAGAGAGAGGCATAAATATAACTTATAAAGCATCTTTTGGATACAGAGGAAACATTTTTGAAACTACCAATTCTTTCGTTGCTGGTAAAAACATAACCATCAATGTATTTGGTTCTGGTTTAGAAAGAAACTTGGCATTTCCTTTGATTTCAGGACTTGTATCAAGGAGCATCATACCTCCGACCTTAATAATTTTCAAATAAAACTTTAGTTTTGGAGCAGGATTTTGTAGGTTCTACTCTGCTAAACAGCGAAACAAAGCAGCTTGTGCTGCTATCTCCCTATTCCAAAACTGCAAGAGTTTAAAAGAGCTAGAACAGCCTGTATCAATAAAAGTAAAAAGGCAGATAATGATCCTGGGCAATGCAGCACTGAAATAGCATATATTCAAATGAAGCAAGTCAGCAACCTGACACTTGTGTTACTTCTGGGGTAATATTAGGAAAAAAGAGAAAGTCTGTGCAAACGTAGGAAAGGTAACTTCTCCTTTCCATTATTTTGTTAAGGGTATGCAGTTGGTAGGTATCATCTACTCTAAACTATCTTTTTAAATTATGTGGAACCAAGTAGGTCTACGGGGACAATAGAGTTGACAAATTAAGCTGATAGAGAAAGAAATCAGGTCTCTACAGTAAACTTGCAAATTCCCCAAGTAGCACAAACAAAAGGGAAAAAGCAGATGATTGAAAGGACAGGAACTGAAAAACTGGAAGGCAATACACCCCACTTTATGCAAAAAAAAAAAAAAAAAAAAAAAACCAAACAAACAAACAAACAAAAAAAATTATAACCAGCCATTCATAATAAAGTCAGGGGAATCACCCAGCAGAGCTGCTGGAGCAGGGATAGTCAGAGAAAGCACACAGATCCTGAAACACTTCACGTTCTAGAAAACATGAGTCTAGCTACAGGGAAAACACGATAGGCCAGGGGACATACATATCTGGCCTAGTGAAAGCTCTAATCTGATGAGGAAATTATACCAGAGAAATGTCTGAGTGGTTTGTTATTTTTGTTTGTGTTTTTGTGACAAGTAAAGGGCACCAGTGTTCTTGGATTCTGTGCAGTCTGTCTTTGAGGTCCATACTGAACCTGTCACAAAGAAGTGATTATTTATGGATTCCAGACCTAATATCCCCAAACACAAGCCTTCAGCAAAGTGAGGGCAATGGTACAACTTGGCTTGCAAGTTCCGTGGCAGGGCATTGGATACACTCTTCCAGGAAACAGGAGAGACAGGGTACCTTCACTAGCACCTAGGGAATCTGAGAGCACAAGGACTGCCTAAACTGAGACCCAACAGAACAGAACAGAAAGGTTTGTGGTTTGATTTTTTTCGTTTTTTGCCCATTTGAAAAATCATAAAAATCCAATCCCTGCTCCTTATTCTACACTAATATTCAGATTTCTGATTAAGGTCTTTAAGTTCCATTCTAGGTATTTTTATCACACTAAAAATAATAAACTGTATGTTTTACCAAAAAACGCCTATAAATATGTTTTTAAAAAAGTTTCAGATTTGACCCTGCAACAGGAAGAATCCTTTTCCTAAGGAGTGATTTCAAAGCAGCAGGTAAAGCACACCGAGTTAATGAGCATTCACAGTGATTTGACTCTGCACATAAGTCTCTCATGCTGGTATATGAGCAATTCATCTCAGTAGGTAGGGTGCATAATAATTATTTGACCGGTACCTTAATTATGTTTACTACTTATAATGAATGAGATGTACATTTGCATAAGATGCACAATCTCCTGCTGTTCTTGCCACTAATAGCTAGGAAAACAGAAGATCAGTGACTGCAACTACTGGAAGCCATGCTATATAAAACATGGACTAAATTTGTATTTCCTTTTCTGAAGGAAACTGTCTCCTAAGCACCACAGTTCATGATATATTCTTATTAAGTTCCTTATTCTGCAATACGAAGAACTAACTAACTGCTACTGTTTCAAAAAAAGCAGCATGCAGGTAGCATGAGACTCCTGCGGTTATGCTGCCTGGGGAACCATATAACAATATCAAGATTTATAATGACATTTCATGGTGTGTAGTCAAAGCAACATACAGTATATTCGGAAAGTCTGCATAAATACTGTGCGCTTTTGTTGATCAACTGACAAGATAACATGCTATAAAGAACTAGCTTACGTACTTGGGAAGATTTCAGTGTATGTGCCCTACCTGTATTTTGGTTATTGCTCCAATAGAGTCATACCAGGTCTGTACGGACCCGGGAAACTGCCTGGTCACTGTCATTCGAAGAACAATGCAGAAGGAAATGGTGGTAAATATTTTTCGGAGAATAATTCCTTTAGTCACAGCATACGGAAGTACAGCTAAAAACACCACAAAAAAGCCTGAAAAGAAGAAGGCTGAGCTGTTTAAATATCTCACATAAGCAGCTTTTCGGGTTAGCTTCAGTTCAGTTCTGTTAAAAAAACAAATACAAATAATTAGTATAGGTTTCCACAGTTTACATCTTACAAATACTTTGGATGGAACTGATGGTAAAACATTAACTTTGAGACTCATTCATCCTTATTTTTTTTTAATTGCAGTTAAAAAGCAAGATTCAGAACAATTTTTGGATCTAAAAAATCACCGTACCCAAATTTTGGCACTGATGTTCAGAGATGTGAGACAAAATGATAATGATCTATGTCATGATTCAGATAGTTGAAAAACCACAAGCCTCTAGAATTCCTGACACAACCTTAAGCATCTAATGCTGTTGTATATGACACAGTCCCAGAAGCGTCAGCCCACACTCATCTGGTCACCTAGATACATAACTCCTCTAGAAGTAAGACACTTTGAAACACCAGGTTTGCTATACATGACCATAAAAGCCACGAAGAACAATCCCCAACTCAATGATAATGTCATCTCCTTTTGTAGAGCACCCTATTACCAGCTTCACCCGTGACGTAAGGTGTCAGTTAACTGCACCTTGAAGACATGGACGGCAGGGACTCTGCTGTCCCTCTTCCTTTCTCCATAGCAGCTGAGTCTAAAATGCTGCTTACTGACTGCTGTGCAGTCAGGAATGCAACTGGCGATTACTCTTAGCTGCTTCCACAATGCCTATGTACCTTAGCGCAAGCTATTAAATTAAAAGAGAAATAATTCAGGGAATGTCATTCATTTTCTGAGTTGATAGCCCTGACTCACAGTGCTGAAGCTTTCTGTTGATGCCTTGCATTTTGACCCTGTTCACTTCACATTCCCCAGGTGCCCTGCAGCTCAGCTTTGCCTGAGCAGGACACCTCTGCTGCAGTGAAAGAGAAATTGCTTTGCTGAAAGAGCAATTAACCGGGGCTAGAGATGGAGCCAGACCCCAAGTTGCCCACTAGAGTGCTCTAACCACTGGGATACTGTGCAGAAGTACACAGTCATATTGGTAATGGTAATACTTTGTGTTGTAAGGCTAAGCACCATAATCTAGTAGCAAGCGTCTGCATGCAAAGTCCATCCCGGATTTTGGAGGTGTGTGGAAGCCCCTTTCAGCTCCACACTATGCATGCATGAGACTTCCACATCCATCCAGCATCTGACCAACTTTTGTTAGCCAAAGTGTTTTTAAAAGTCTGACAGAAAATCTGAGCTCAGCCAGTTTTGGAAGAGGGTGCCTATCACTTCTTATTAAGCCTCTATTTCACAAGAGAGGCCTGAAGAAAGTGGCCAGGCATAGAAGTCACCACCACGGCAGTAGCCACTGCTCTGGAGAAAGGGTCTTGAAGTCCCTCCAGAACTTGTATAAGACTGTGGGGTGGCAGCACTGAAAAGGGATAACAAAGAATTTGGGGTTTGGTGCTCATCCAGTCCTACACAAACGCCCAGGCAGAAGCTACCAAAAAGCCCTCCAGTGCTGAAGCACACAGCCACTTCTCCAAAGGGAAAGAATCAAAGCACTAACCCTTTTGAGCAGGCTCTCAAGTGCCAGCCACAAGCTGACCCAGTCACAAGCAAAAGTTTTCCAGAGGAGGGTTTATCTGTGACGAAGGGTTGAGAGCTCTGTAAACTAAGCATTCCTTTGGGACAGGTCTCGCCAATGTAATATGGTCACTTGGACAGAGATGTAAAGGACACTGTGAGCCTCGTGAACGAATAGAGTGTAGACTAGTGTATGTCTGGTTTTGAAGTGATGTTGCAGGAGTCAGTAAAAATACATGAGCTTGAGATTCTTTATACAAAGATTTATCTTCTGCTGACAAAGTATAGACACTTCAAACCTTGGACTTCACCTTCTCCAGTGCTATGCTATGGTTCAGGGGAACAGTTTGGCATTGTAGCTTTCTACTTCTCTGCATACATTGCACAGCCCATAGGAGTGCAGACACCTGTTACAAGCAGTTATTATCAGTGCAGTCTTCAGAGGGCCCATATTGGCCCCTCCGAAGTGTCACAGTTCCCCGAGGGAGTTTTTCTATGTCAGTGTCACACCTGCAGAATGGCAAGCCCTGGCAGCTCAAGTCTACCAGAGCAAGGGCACAGGTCTATCTAGTTCATCAGAGCTGATTAAACCCTGTTGCATCACAAAATGTCAGCATGTGGAAGCAGTTTGGTAACAACTGGGTTATAATACAGGCATGGCTTCACACACAAAGTCTTAATTCCAATCAGCTCAGCAAGCCAACCGATTGGGAGGCCATGCAGAGCTGGCTCAGCAAGCAAAATTCAATTGAAACTCTGACATTCCTGGGTTGACCTGCTCTGATGACGTCTTCACCAAGTGAGCTGCTGGATCACTCAAAAAAAATAGGGTGTTTTGGTGCAGAGAAGTAAAAGAGAGATACTTCGATCTTGCAATATTGCTAGCATTCTTGTCTTTTAAAAATACGTGCATAATATAATAAAAATTTAATTCCAGCATTAAAAAATTCACTGTAAATTACTGTAGAAAATAAAGACCATAGAGGATGGTCCTATTTCCAGGTTTCAGTGACTATTTTGTGGACTAAAATTTGTTTAATTCATTTCTACAGGATTTGCTTATGAGATGCAGTCTCAAATTTCCTAAAAGCAATGCATGTGACAAGTGACACCAGGGGAGTCCTAACCTAGTTCCATCCTGAAGCTGGAACTCATAGCCTGGACTCAGACTGTTATCTCTGTTTACAGTAAAGTAGTACAAATTTTAAGATCTTCCTTGCTCTAAAGGTAAAGAACACTTTGCTTTCCCTGGATTGTCTTTCAGAAAGCAGCTGAACAAGAAGATGTTTGTGTAATAATATAATTTCATCTCTTTTATTTATATGATAATATCACACTCATATTTCTTCTATTTCCTTTTATTTCCCCAATCACACACCTGGCACAGAATTTTAATTCTCTGTAAAGGACTAAACAAACACACAGCTTTAGTGCAGTGTCACCCATCGATCAATATGTCACTTCTCCTCCCTTCCCCCAGACCTCCCTGGTGGTAAGGAAGTCCTCCTCCTCATAGCTCTCAGCTAACTAGGTCTCCTCTTTTACCTTCTTTCTGCTTCAGATCTGGTAGTTCCAGTTCAATCTTGGTATTAATTGAAGAGATAAGCAGTCTACAAGGCTATCTACAGACAATAAATGTCAGTGGAATTGCGCAGGGTGAATACACAAAGCCATGCTACTCTAATCCTTTCACAGATTGCCTGTAACATTTAAAACCAGCTTTACTGCACTTCTCAGAAAATGGCTGCAGAGGACTCATACTATTTCCTCCACCACAGAAAAGGAAAATCTGTAAAGCCTTAAGTAACCACCATCACAAAAGCGCTTTTTATTGTAAGGTGAGGATAGGGTTGGCCAGAAGCAAACACAGATGCCACAATTGTTTTACCTGCACAAGCTAACCATTGAAATATCATTATAATAAATGAGGAAACAAATAAAAAAAAAAATCTCACTTCCATAGTTAACTTGACAAATTGGGAAAAAACCCAAGCTGCAGTGTGGGAATGCATGGTCAGTTTATGGAGGATTAATATTTGTGTGTTTTAGTTCTTAACTAACAAGACCACAGATGGTGTTCGTAGCCACCTGATCTTTTTTTCTAAGCACGTAAAAAATTTGACTAGCAAATGAGAACACTTACTCACGGATGCTTTCAATCATTTTTTCCATTGCATCTTCCCAACAATAGGCTTTAACTGACTGTATATTTTCAATTATTTCTGAGGTGATGACAAGTCTCTCATTGATCTTTCCTGCCCTCTTATTCCTACAAAGTAAAAAGGCAGTAGGTCAATCTTCATCTTTTCCATCCTGTATAGTTAGTTTGTATCCAATTATATCTTATGAAAACACTTTCCCTATATGCTTACACTTAAAATGTTTATTATAACAGTATTATTACGAAGAATGTGAAAGCAATTATTAGAAATCTAGTAACTGTTGTACTAAGGAGAAAATACAAGCTCTAAAAAGAATAAATCAAGACACAAACAGGGACTTTTAATTCTACAAATCAATTTACTACACATCAGATCTTTCATTTTGTTAAATTTAGACAGCTGCTGCTAAATAAGTAAAGGCTTGTTCATGGCAGAGCCAACACTCTTTGGACTCTTCTTTTCTAACTCTGTCATAACGGGAAACCCTTAATCAAGAGGTCTAAATTTCTTAAACCAAAGCATTTCAGGAAAATATATTGAAGTAACTGAAAACAGTTTCATCACCTGTATTTCATCATCATTTGTCCCAACCAGGCTTGGAAAAAAGCCAGGACTACTAGAAGAGTAAGCCCAGAAAACGCAGAAGCTTCTAACATATCCCAGAGCAGTCCCATCAGCAGTGCCACTTGTAACGGTGCAATCCATACAAAATGAGCCAGAGCAACACCCTGTGGAAGCCCATAGCAAAAAATAGTAATAATAATACAAGTTACAGACGTGCTCTGAAAACTATGAAAACTACATGAAAAGGAAGAAGTCATTAAAGTGATGCTTTGAAAAATGTAATGAAGGATATTTCCAGTAGTAAAACAAGTTTATAAAAGAGGATTTGTGATCCTGAGCACATAGCATTCTGGGTGTTGATTATGATGACAGCACAGCAATAGATGTACATTCCACACCTAAAGTTTGATTTTTTTAAGGTAAAGTTCAGTTAGCAATTGTCTCTTAGCTATGTATACGCATGAGGAAAAATCCCAGCTTTGTAAAAGTAAACAGAATTTGCCACCTGTGCTGGCTATTTTAGTACTGCAAGATGAGAAAAATATACAGAAGAATCTTTTGAGAGTAATTTAATCTGACACAGGAGGCAAATGTCACTTTGGTGAAGAGAAGACTGTGGTGTGAACACAGCTAATTCAAACCAGATTGCTGTCTACTTCAGTCACGTTCGTCCACATTGGGGAGATTATGGACTGAATCCTGCAATCGGGCTGCCCAGGGATCTGTGTCACTGCAGCTACACAGCTGCAATGACAGGGCACTTGGCTTGGCTTCTTCACTGCTATCTGACATTGCTCTACAGAGTAATACAGTGCTTAAAGTAAATACAGTCTATGGTTCAGCCATGTGTCTACAGTCTCTCTGATCTTGCTTCTTTCTTAGGAAGCAACCCTCGTACTACCAACAAGCCAAACACAGAAGTTCAGAGAGTTTCCAGTCCCCAAAGCCATTGGCAGGGATTTACCTCTGTGTCATTAATAAAAGAGAAGTTTTAAAGGAGACTCTGGAAGTATTGTCCAAGATGGGTGTGTTTGGTATGATTCTTAATAAGGTCTCGCATTGACATTTATTCACACTTTTAGGAGAGTGAGTAATAATGGCCACAGGATGCTGAACATCATCACGTGTTCAACAGCAGGAAGAGACGGAATCATCTTAGTAAAAAGATACATTGGTCAGGAAAAGAGGATGGAAGGATTGAACCAGCAACTTCTGACCTCTCTGAAACCAAGTACATAACCCAGATGTTTCCTGGCAGGTTCTCACTGGACTCTAGAACAAGCATGTTTTTAGGGTACATTTGTTTCTTAGATTTAGTGTGCTAATCAGATAGGAGAATGTCTCAACTGGTTTGAGTGACATAGGACTAATTTCTCTTTCAGTAATTTTACTTTTAAGTAAGGACTCTTCTAATGCTTGGGAAAACTGCTTTCTTAAAAGATTTTAGTGTCTGAATTTGTGAAAATATTTACTTTATAGCTAGCTATGTTGTGTGGGTTTCAAGGTCTCAGTGTTTTTGAGTTAGCCAGGTGCAGGGACGAGGGGGAGTGAGATCTGGGCATTTGACCCAAACTGGCCAACCGGATTATTTCTACCACGAACATCACACTCAACAAAGACTAAAAAGTTTGCTGAGGAGTTTCTTCTCTTTCGTGATGGCAGTGATCCCGAGAACTTCTTGCCCCGGTGCCAGACCCCTGAGGTCTTCCATTCCTCCAAAACCCGCAGGGCTTGCAGTGTATTCCGACTTTTGCTGCTCACTGCTGGGAGTGCACAGCTTCTACTGATACAATTGGCTGAGTATAATATCCCTATATTTTATATTGGTATCAGGATCAATATTAGTTGTTTAGTATTATCAATGTTAAATTTTTAGTATTATTGCATTAAATCTGTTTATATTTCAACCCTCAGGTTTCCCTGCTTTCTCCTGATTCCCCTTCCCAGGTTGGGAGGGTTTATCAGGTGACAGAATAATTGTCTAAATGGCAATAAATTGTTGTGGGTTCCTCAAACCATAACAGGGATAAAGGATGTTGTAAGTATCAGAACAAGCATTTCCATGACTACATGCTAACATATTTTCTTGAGACGGTGATTCATTTTATATCTACAGTGAGTACTGAGTGCAGTCTGTCATTTACACTCCTTCCTTCCTTAATATTTGCCATGAACAGCTTGAAGTACTGTATGATGGATCACCAAATGGATTAAACAGCCTTTGACGTACCTCATCAAATTTGTTCAGGTTGTTGGAAAGAAGACTGACCAATTGCCCAGTACTTATTTTATCTAGAACTCTGCTTGACAGTTTTAAGATCTGTAAAATAAAACAAAACCATAGAAAAATGGCCACATAATTCATCCTCATAAAACAGAATACAGATAAAAATAACAGGCAATGGTACAGTAGTATAAATAACAATTCACTTATCTGTCTATGCTATAAAGTCTCATTAAACTTGTTATTTATGTTACTTAAATTTAATAGAACCATTAAATTTCTTTACAAGTATTGATTTATTGACTTAGTCCTTGCTTTCTGTTGCACATTTTATGTATATAGACATATATGCAAATGCACGTCTTAATTAAGCATGCCTGCTGTGTGCTGCTGTGCATCCTCAAATATCTCCTACTGTGCTTACCCTGACAAATACTTTTAAAAGATGTTTTCACAGTGAGCTTTATACTAGAGTAACTAACACATTTGTTTAAATTAGCTGCTTTTTTATTGGTAACCAAACACCTTTCTAAATCTTTGAACTTGTGAATATGCGATGCATAAGTATCTGTTGATTCCTCATGCTACAGAGATCTCACATAGTATCATCCAAACTCAGTCCCTTCTATGCTGTATTTATTTTTTAAATCTTCAGCTCTAATCTTCTTTTGAAAATATTCCTTGGCCACCAGCGTATGTTATTTCTCCTTTGCAATAGATCTGCATGACAGGAGCACAGTGGTAGAACAATTACGGCATCTCAGCAAGTCAGAACTCACACAGAAGCTGACTTCGGTCAAACCAGCTGTAGATGAGTATTTAATTCTTTGGACTTAGGGAAACTGAGAGCTGTCAGAAATTGATGTTAGCCACATTATTCTTTTGTGTATCTTGTATACAAAACTATCAATCTTTCAATAAACTAGCCTAAAGATTACGTAGGCTACAGACAGAGGTTTGGCTTTGAGTGTAAATGAAACAATTACCTTCTTATAAATCAAGCTAAACATAGCTATCCTCATTTGCATTCCTATATGCTGAAGACCAAATATAGCAGGCTGTATGAGTAGTGTCCTCACAAGGAAGAGAAGGCACAAGCCAATGCCCAGGTAGTAGGCTATGGATCTTTCATCAGAGTTGTCTGGATCATAGGAAGCTATTATTCTTCCCAGCAGAAGAGGTTGTACAGATTTGGTGACTTCCTGTAGGTGGAAATGAGAAAAATAATTTTGGTCAAGAGTGTATTCATTTATTTCAAAATGGTTAACATTTTCATTTCAAGCCCTACCAACTGAGATTTACAACTTTACATCTTAAATGAGAAAGCCAGGTCTGTTTCCTGTGCCAGCCACACAAAGTTGCAGAAATTGCACAGGAGAACTGACAACTCACTACTGTCTTAGTCTGTGATGCTCCTGCAACTCCACCAAAGTAAATGTTGTTTGCAAATTTTGTTTGATTGTTTTCTACAAAAGTGACAACTGAGATTAGCTTCCACATTTACTTTTCAGGCTTGTAATGGATTAGCCAAATCACATGACTGAAGCCAGTTTAGCAGGCTGGATCTCTGTTTTAGCCCCCAGGGAACAATTCTCACTGCACTGTACTGGACTTACAGGACACAGGAAGACTCAGAACTCCTGAAATGAACACCACCAGCACAATACAGTGAGGATACAGCTAAAACATAAAGAAAATGGAAATAGCAACAGAATCAAAGTGTAAACAATTTGGACCATCCTACTTAACAGTTCCAGACATTGTACCCTCTGTTGTAACAAAAGCAGGATGAGAAGGCGCAAATGGTAGGAGAGGAAAGTCTAATAAAAGTTCCGGAAAGAAGCCAGTCCCTCATGCATTGGCAGCCCCAGCACTCCCCATCCTGGGATGAGCAACGTAGTAAAGAACCAGAGTAGGAGAGGAAAAAGAGACAGTATCAAACTCCTAAACTGCAAGGCATCCAAACACTCTGCTGTAGCCCTGACTTTACCTTAGCTTGCTACTACGTTCATCCTCTACCTCCTTTGCTGTTGTAATTAAACCCCAGCAGCGTTCTCTCAACTTTGCCTTCCATTTCCTTTCATGCCTTCATCATTCTCATACTCACTCCTACAATCTCATCTTTTTCCATCTCTGCCTTGTCTTCTCTTCCCTTCCCAATCCTTCCCCAAAAACTGCAAAAAAACATCAGTGTGCTCCATTCTAACAATGTGCTTCATGTTCTGCATGAGCTTATGAAGGCTACGAAGTATGTTTGTGCTCCTTTGCTTCATCATTACATTCACTGAAAAATACCCAGTACTAAGAACTTTCATGTGTGTCTCCTTACCCTTCTTCCTATTGTATCTAGGCAGAAAGCATCTGATAACTTCAAAATTAGCAAGAAACGATTGAATTATTTTTTATATGGATGTGTTAAATTCTGGCAAAAAAAGTTCTGCCTTCCAGCAGAAAACCACACAGACCACCATTCAGAGGTTCAGAGAGAAGCAAAGTACTGAAGTTCAGCTGTAATGTATGATAAATAGATCGGGGCAAAAGAACTTCAATTTTTTTTCCTTCTCCTTTGGGTTCCTTTTGGTGTCTTACACAAGTGCTTCTACAACCCCTCTTGAATGTCTCTGTTGGTGGAGCTGACATTCATCATTCATTTTTTTCCACAGAAGAGATGACATTTACATCTCAAATAGCATACCTGTGCTACACACTACATTTCCCAAATTAAACACCACTCTGCCCCAACACAAATGCTGCAAACCTGCAGCCGGCTTTAACAAAGACTTCAGTGTTATTAGTAGGCAAAGAGGGGAGTGTTCATTAAAACACACATGACCCAAGGCAGCTGTGCTTAGACATATGCATCCTGAAGTAGCAAACCAAAACTCCCCAAAACCCACCAAATACAAAACAATCGCCTCTCAAGGACAATGCAGTGCTTTCATACTCTCCAGGATTCCAAGATAAGCTTTTATATATAGGCTTAAAATAGCAAGTTATTTTTTTTATTTATTTACACTTATTGCAGTGAAAATGCCACGCTCTGCTGCTGTGTTTGTTGTGACTATAAAGGTATTGCATACATGCCTAGCTCGCTGGAAAAAAAGAAAGGTGATTTATGGACTGAGGGTAGAATAATGGCTGGCAATAAGCCAAATCATTTGCTATCTCATGGGGTGTAAAAATCCACTGGTTTACAGTGGAGATTTATCAGCTTACTTACCAAAGATATTATTATCTAGTTTACATACAAATGAAAGCAGGACTACCTGCTTTTCATTTTTCCTCTTGTGACCTCGAAACTACCCACTGATATAAGCATGGTGAAATAAACTGATCAGAATGACCTGCATAAAGAAAGGATTGGGATTTGTGCACCTTACAGAAAATCTGGTCGTCAAGAGTTGTATTTTTCATTCTCCTGTCCTTGTTCTTGCCTCTGCATTCATCACAGACTATTGAAAAACTCAGAAATGTTCCCCTCACAGAAATCTTAACCAAAAGAATAAACATCTGAAGAGAAATATGAGTATGACACAGGATACTGCGCTAATCGGACCTGGTGTGGCCATTCTTACGCAATGAGAAATTTTACATTACGTGAATCCCCCATATGCTCAATCACTCTGCATCTGAAGACAATAATGCACATCTCTGTTTTGGCATGTGTCCAAGAAGTGCTTCGGGACTTTCATATCCCTCCCTGCCTCCTCACTCACACCCGTGACCTATATGCGAGAACTTCAGGAAATCCTCATTAGGGTCCTTTGGGATATGATACTAAAACCATTTCTAAGTTGATGTTAGCAGCTGCTGTGCCTAAGTAGAAATATATATTTCATGGGGATGAATAGAAGAGAAAAATCTAATCAGAATCAAACTGATCCCCAGAGCAAAGTACCCCATTTCTTAGCTAGCATCATACTAAAAAAGTAAGATTTTTGTTTCACCGCCATATCACCCTTCCTTTACATTGCAAGACACATCTGATGAGGTGAAGCGTGGAAACTGTTTTTAACAGCAGGGGAGCAGATACATTAAGCGCAGTATCTCAACGTGCCTAACACAACACTATTTATGAGGGAGAGTGATACAACTCTAGGGGGTCAGAGCGCAAGTGTCCAGCCTGGAATAACATCATTACCTACAGCTCACGAGGGGAAAGGGAGAGATGGAAAAACTACTAGATCTAATGAGAGCAGAGCTGTGATGCCAGTTGCAAGACAACTATACAAACAGCAGGGATGTCAGCCGAGTTTAAACCACACTCCAACTAAGGTGCAGTGAAAACAGCCCAGGGATTAGAGAAGAGTTGAAAGGAAAGTGGAGTTCAAAAGAACACACAACTTGGTTGCACCTATGCCAATACGGCATAACATCCTGTCCCCATTCAAATTAATGGCAAAGCTCCCATTAATTTCCGTGAGCAGGGCCTGAAAAGAACACCGGCAGCTTTAGCAGTGAGTTTTTTCTCTTACAGCTTTCAATAAAATGAATACTAATGAGAACAGAATTGAGAATTTAAACTAGGATTTAATCACAGAATTGTCAGAGTTGGAAGGGACCTCTAAAGATCATCTAGACCAACTCCCCTGATAAAGCAGGATTGCCCAGAGTACATTACTCAGGACTGCATCCAGGTGGGTCTTGAAGGTCCCTGGAGAAGAGGGCTCCACAACCTCCCCAGGCAGCCTGTTTCAGGCCTCTGTCACCCTCCCTGTAAAGTTTTTCCTCATATTTGAATGGAACTTCCCATGTTCCAGCTTGTGCCCGTTGCCTCTCATCTTGTCTCTGGGAACCACTGAAAAGCATCTGGCTCCATCCTCCTTCAACCCACCTACCCTTCAGATCCTTATAAGCATGAATAAGGTCTCTGCTGAGCCTTCTCTTCTCCTTGAATAAAGAGTCCCAGCTCTCTCAGCCTTTCATCATAAGGGAGATGTTACAATCCCTTAATCATCTTTGTTNCCTCTACTGGTGTCTGGCATTCTTCCTCCCCAGGTGCAGGATCCTACACTTGCCCTCGTTGAACCTTGTTAGGTTCTTCTCTGCCCAGCTCTCCAGCCTGTCCAGGTCACACTGGATGGTGGCACAGCCTTCTGGAGTGTCAGCCAGACCTCCCGGTTTAGTATCATCGGCGGACTTGCTGAGAATACACTCATCCAGGTCACTGATATTTCCATGTTCATTGGAAAGTGCAGAGTTTGTTTTCTATAGACTGAATTGCACTTATCTTTGATTTGTTAAGGAAATTGAAAAAAAAAACACTAAACAAAGAATACGACTGAAAAATCCTGCAGGTCTGTCCTCATCTGGTCTAAAATTGAACTCCATTAAAAAAGCCCACATGGAAAACCAACCCTGCACATTCCCACGCATCCATGCCCACACACATGCTACTTGCCTGTACTCTGGGAAAGGAAGTTACCATCAAAATTGCCTGCAAAAGCCCTTGGACTCTGCTTAACTTTCAACAGGAATGCATTACTGCAAAAGTTTTGGCTGGCAGACTCTGCAGGAACATCTATTACAGTGCATGGTAGGCTCAACTTCTAGTATTGCTGGGTTTTTTTCAAATACAAACCTGGCATGAATAAGGAGTCGTTAGCTTGGTGAGGAAAAGGGTTAAAAAATTAAAGGCAATAATAAAATGGCAGGAGCAAATAAAAGGATTTGGTAGGAGTCCACCAAGAAAGGGTCTTATCCCAGAGAAGAGCTGTCAAACAGGGTGAAAGAGTATAGAGAGTAGGGCTATTACACAGCCCCTTAGCAAGAGGTCCTGTTCTAGACAGTTAACTGCCCTCCTTCAACAAAGGTGAACCATTAATTGACTTCCATCCTATCCACATTGCCTCCTGCCAGCCCTGCACAACGCTCAAACAGCCAGAGGGTATCCCAGGGTTTGGTACAGAAAAGCCCTCCAGAGTGAGCACAGACAGCACAGTAGCCATCATCTCCTCTCCTTTCTCCTTGTGCAGCCCTTGTGTACAGAGAAGGCAAGGACAGCAGGTCTCTTCGAACCAGATCTGCAGCAGTGGCGACTTCAGACTGAGGCGAGTGGCAGCAATAGGAGACCTGAGGTTCTTCACTAGTGGCAAGAGTCCAGCAAGCTGAAGAAACTTAACTGGGAGAGAACAAAGTTGGCTTGGGAGCTAATTCTTCATTCCACTATTTTTAATCACAATTTGTATATGCATGTGTGAGTGTATCTACCCATGAGAAAGAAGCAAAAAGATAAAATGTAAATAACTTTTTCACTCTAGGTTTTATTTTTAAACTCAAGCTTTGGTACTGAGAAATTTCAGAGCTGCTCTTCATGAGCTACATCTGGCAGACAGTCTAAATGTGATTCCAAAAGATTAAGATCTATAGAGGTCTGCATGAAGCAGCAGGACACATCCTAAAATTTCTACAGACTACAAAGAATGTGAATGTTTCATTTTAAAGGAAGCAATTTCCATTTTCTTTAGAGAACTTCTTCCTTTTTCTATAGGCTATTTTACTTTGTGACTTTCTGATTTTATAACTGATACTCATTTCCCCTGGACATGGTGTTCGAAGAGAAAGAAGTCATCAAATTTTTCACAATTCTTTGAGGAAAATCCCATCTGAAGTGAAATTGTAGTCCATTATTAATTATCCAAATCAAATCAACAGTGATCTAAACCAAAACATATACACTGTTAGCAGTCCAAATGAATACACTTAGGAATGTTCTACAGGATTTTCATCCCAGGACCCTAAAATATTTGTCTATTTTGTAATCTGCAAGAACAGTTTGTCTTTTACACAGCCATGAAAACAGGAGGGAATCCATGGAAATTTATTGGGGTGGAACAATTCCAGCATAAAACCAGCAGAACTCAGACTCCAAATTTGATGCTTAACAAGAAAAATGCTCTTTGACTTGAAACACTGCCTGATACATTAACACTTTTCCCCCTTAAAATGTTCCCTTTTAATGCTGAAATGTTTGTGTGTAGTTAAGGACTCATGTTTTAATTTTCAGGATATTCTTATTTATGTTTCAAGTGCTTTATACAAAATTATTAAAATTTGGGAGTGTAGGCGTCAGTGTGGTTTCACTTAGCGTACATCTGGCATGGCTGCCAAAGAGCCGATTGTGATCTTTCTTCATCTACCTACTAGAAGATCTACCTTAGTTTGAAATTACTCTTCTACAGAGGAGTCAGTAGCAAGTTCATGGGTGTGATGACACACACACTGCTCTCCCTCTCCCACCGGGGAGAAGGGTCATCAGGGCATGAAGGTTTGCATTTCTGTAAGTCTGCTATTATCTTAGAATAGTTCCATGGGATACTCTAGAAAGGCAGAAGAAAAGAGAAGTTTGCTTTTACAACAAGCAACATGAACTTCAGGGACATTGTGGGCTGTTTTCCCACAGCACTTACACTTTTCTTCTTTGATCTTGAAAGCACAGCTAAACTCGATCACATTCAACATGAATGCCAGTGGATCCTTTCTGTATCAACCTTTCAAAAATAAAAATCTGACCTAGAGATCCAACTCACATCTGAAAACACTGACTGACTGAGTATATCTGTCCACTTCAGGCCATTTGGACTATTATAGCTGCAGCTTCTGATGCCACAGAACTTTGAAAACAGAGAACCATGGAGTTTAATATCTCACTTTTACTCCTAAATTGCAGAAACTTGAAAATAACATGGATATTTAATGTGCATATTGGTTAACAGGAATTTTCAGATGTTCAGTCTGGCTATCCAACACACCTAGTGAGAAACCATCAATAACAAACCATTTTCACAGCTTCTAACCCCAGTGATAGGATTGTCAAACAGGTGGCATTTGTTAAGTCAGGATAATCTTAACACATTGGAAAGGTGATAAAGATAATTAGTTCAGACTTTCACATCAAGTTCCTGATAATACACTTTAAAGCACTAATAGCAACAAGATGCAAGCATATTTCACAGTTACATATGCAGAATTGTTACCACTAAGGAAGACAACTTGTTTATTGCATATATAAACCTGAATAAAGTATTTAACTATGAAAGTGGCTGACAGTCATTTTCACAAAATTGACTGAATCATGTGAAATTTCAGTCATTTGTTTTAATATACAGGTTAAAAATTCCTTAGCTACTTCTTAAATACCATAGTGCAAGAAAATAATGATTTTAGTTCAGCAGTGATACCTAAATTCAGGTGCTCTGCCTGTACTTGGAGAAGCATATGCCAGCACCTGGCACTGAACATCTCAAAATGATTAACTTGTATGTTTTAAAGACATTATCAGAAAACACTTTTTTTTTAATGAAGGTCTGTATCTCTCTGTATCCATCATCATTATAAGCAATACACACAGCAAAATCTGCAGCTATTCATAGGTTTCTGTATTAATTTAGCAATCCCTAAAACCTGAATCTATTTATGAACATTAAGTTTATTGAAAAGAAGAACATATCTTACCCCTAAATATAACAATATTCCATAGAACATAAATTTCCAGAAAAAGCATCGTCGAAGAGCATTAATAAGTTTGGGTTTTTTCTTTGAAGTTGCCAACTCTCTGTCCCACTCTCTAAAAAGGAACCAAAAACAAGACCATTAAGTTGTGCAAGCAAATACATGGGTCTACAGCTCTGACATACTT
The DNA here is from genome assembly GCA_013398155.1 of Pedionomus torquatus. Lineage (NCBI taxonomy): Eukaryota > Metazoa > Chordata > Aves > Charadriiformes > Pedionomidae > Pedionomus > Pedionomus torquatus. Next base: position 301,233 of record VZRU01004553.1, read on the forward strand.
CAATTCACTCAAGGATATCCAAGGAGATTTAGCCAAGGCAACTAATGAAAGAAAGCTTTGCAGAGACCCCAAAGACTTGGCCTTCATTGGCTTGATAGATCAATAAAAGTTCAAGTCTAGTTCAGCCACATATTTGGCAGTTTTAAATACTCAGCCATACATCACCCCGCAGGGAATTAATTCATGAAAAGGTCACATTGTATGTTTTAAAGAAACCTGCTGTACTTAAGACCAAAGCACAAATAATAGGCAAATAAGTGTTTTGGAGATCTTCCAGTCTGCAAAAAAGAAAACACCAGCAAAGCACCAAAAATGTGACTTTTCTACTGCACAGCCTTATTTTTAACCTGTGCTGCTGGAACAATAATTTTCTGTTTGATAATAAATGCTGATCAGAACTAATGCTATATATAAAAAACAGGTTTAGTCAAAATTCGGCTCACAGATTAAAGCACCCCTAAGAATTTCCTCACCTCTTCTCTTAATTTTTTCAACAGGATATTAAATAACCAGAATATTCCATTTCTAAACTATCAAAGTGCATTAAGCATTCCCAGAACTTTCCACCAGTTTTGAATACATATGTCACACTGAATTAAGTTTAATTGGATTTGCACAATAGTGCAGAGGTTAGCTGTCCTGGCACACCAGGGAAAACTACACTGAAGGCCGGGGGAGACAGACCAGATTTAGGCACTTGTATCCGTAAGAGTCAGTCCCAAGCAGAGCACAGGATTCTGAGCTAGGATCCACTGAAATGGGATAAAGAGAGGAAGCCTAAATGGGGAAAGTCAGGGCATGATGTCTGCAGAAGCAATTAATCTATTAACAGTGGTATCAAAGGAAATGAAAAATGTTATTTAGTTGAATTAAAAAAAAACAAACAAGGTTTTACAAGGACATTTTCAAGAGAAAGAACACCACAACAGGAAACTAACGTTGCAACTGTGATCAACACAGTAGTCAATGGACAGATGTCACAGGTACCTGCATACTAATTTAGAGCATCTAGGTGATACACCTGCCCCAAGCATCCCAGTCGGCTCCAAAGGATAACTGTGTGCTGAACAGGCTCATACTTAAGCCAGTCAATGGGTGCAACCAGCTTGCAACCAATGCTGATTAAACATTTTGTCCAACCCCTTTTTAATGAAAATTGCACTGTGATTCCTGAAACAAAGTTATTCCATGAATTTTTCATACCTTTCTAGTTTTTCAGAAAGATTATCAGCAGAGTCCGCAGAAGGGATTTGATAAATATCTGACAGCTCCAACCGTCTTCTGTAACCTTTTTTCAAAATTGGTTTTGTCCATCTAAGCAGAAGAAAAAAAAATAATTACCCATTCCTGAAGTTAATTCTGGAGTTGCACCCTGAATATTTTGTTCACAGCACTCAAGTATGTCTATGTGCGCACACACACACATATATACACACACAAGTATAACGTAATATAGTGCAGCTCTGTATTATATTTACAAAACTATATTCACAAGCATAACATCAAAAGAATAATTGCAAAACTGTAGCATTTTATCAGTTTGGGGGAAGGATCGCACCCCAAAACTTCCTATTCAGTCAGTAGCAGGCAAATGAACAGGGGATTGGGACCTTTTTCCTTTGCGTTTCCAAACATCTATTTTGTCAATATAAATAAATAATATATCAGAACTATAGTAAATTGGATGTATAATTTTCATTCCCATAAAACAAAAAAAATCTTAATATAGCTGGAGTATTCCTTTGACAGCTTACTTCGGAGTACATGCTTAACAACAGACAAGCTCTTTCACAGGACTCCTCATATGATCGTCATTGAGCCCATCAAATGTAAATATTTTGGCTTTCTTTTTTCAAACGTCTCTTTTAAAAATTTAATATGAATTTAAAAGGCACGCTGAATTAAACTAAAGCAGGAAAAAATTCTAGAATAGCTACTCTGTAGAGAAAATATTTATAAGCCTTTACTAATTGTATTGAACAATTTGGCTGAGGAAAGGCCTATGAACCCCCAAGTGCCAACTTGTACAAAATTTTGCAGCAGCTTCTGTTCAGAAATCCTTTCCAAAGCATGGGACCAAAGCAAAACATAAACAAACAACCATAAGAAGCAATGGTGTATTTCAAAACTATTTGAGTTTCTGCTTTACTGCCATTGTTAAAAAATATTTCCTTTAAAAAATTAAATGCCTGCAAAAGAAGTCATTGGTGGCCAACTCTTGTCATGTTTCCATATGTAAACACAGCTTGTTAAAAAACCTCCATGATTTATGATTATTGATAAAAGACATGATCTCCAAAAATTGCAAAAGAAATGCAATAACGTTTGGCATGGTCACTTAGAAAATACAGCTTATTGGAGATTCTTACCTGTATCATATGCACAAAATAATCTACATTCTCAATTGCAGCCTCTGATAGTGCAAAGAGAGTGATACACAGGCAAAAGAACATCATTAAGCAGTACATGAGTGCAAAAAGACCTCAGCACAACAGTCAAAGCTTATTTGTGCGCAACTGTGTGCACACACATGCACACTCTGACATTTACTTTAACAAAATTATGAGTCCTATGAGACACCAGTCTATAATCCCCATAATTTAGCAAAGCACAAAGATATTTCCCAAGTGAACAGTAATATCACACCCACTGCAACGAGAATGTGTTCTAGGGAGTTAAAAGATAATAATTCATTTCTGCAATCATACTATGGTTTCAGATGAATCATTCAGGCTTTACTTCAGGCTTTGACACTGCTGTAGCTGAGAAATAACACACAATTTGTGGTATGTTACAGTAAGGCAGCTAGAAAGGACCACTTCGGAGAGTCATTGGTAAAACATCCATAAACTTTATTACTACTGAAAATAGGGGTCAATGTTTTTAGGGTTGTAATAAAATGGATTAAAAGAAAACGTTTCCATTTAAAATATTTTTGGGCAGAGAATGGCTGGAGAGCAGCCCTGAGGAGAAGGACTTGGGAGTGCTCATGGATGAGAAGCTCAACATGAGCCGGCAGTGTGCGCTGGCAGCCCAGAAAGCCAACCGTATCNGACTCTTTGTCAGGAAGCGTAGTGATAGGACAAGGGGTAATGGTTTTAAAGTAGAAGAGGGGAGATTTAGATTGGATATTAGGAAAAAATTCTTTCCTGTGAGGGTGGTGAGGCACTGGAACAGGTTGCCCAGAGAAGCTGTGGATGCCCCATCCCTGGAAGTGTTCAAGACCAGGCTGGATGGGGCTTTGAGCAACCTGTTCTAGTGGGAGGTGTCCCTGCCCATGGCAGAGGGGTTGGAACTCAATGATCTTTAAGGTGCCTTCCAACTCCAACCATTCTGTGCTTCTGTTTTAAGAATTTTATGTAAAAGTCTTTGATGGCCACTGCAAATCGTAAAACAGGTATTGATTTGTATTTTGACATCTCTCATGGCAGAAAGGACTGGTTGTTATTGGCTTAGCACACATCTTGCACAAAATGGCTAATGCCTTTCCTTCAGGAACAGAAGCTCTTGTGTACTGAAAGTTCTGTATATGCAGATATTTTAGCAATGATAAAATGAATACAAGTTAGGGGATACTAAACCACTACTGCAGCTAATGCAAGTAAGCAACAATATTTTCTAAGCAACCTCTTTAATTCCCAATACTGTAGCTAAGAAATAACCTTGCTGAGCCCCTTAATAATGCTTTGAGACTGCAATAAGCAATTCCCAACTTGTCTTGACAAAAGAGCTTTATAATTTGATGCCTTGTATGTTTTGGGGAAACATTTTTTATTGCACTGTTTCCCTCCACGTGTCTGATTTTAGTTATACTTTTGATTAGCACCTACCCTGGCCTTTTGCCACTGCCTGAAGTAGCAAAACATGACAAAATTTAGAAAGTGAACAGAGAGGCTGTATGACCATTTGGGAAAGGCAGCGAGCTTAGCAGATCTCCTGTACTCCTAGAAACGATTCTTGTTCTACTCAGTTTTTAATCAGGTGCACTTACCAGTGCTACATAAATTCCATGCTCCCTAAACCACCCTCCTCTCTCAAGTCAACAAGTTTGATACAGACTTGGTGCAGGTCCTTGTCCTCACCTCTCTGCTCATTGGGGCAGCTGCAACTGTGGTAGATGAACTCCTCCATCCAGCTAAAGGAGCACTGCTGACACCTTGCCCCAGGAACCTTCTAGCCCGCAGCCAGGTCCCTGCCACAGGCTGCTGGCAGGGCTCACTCAGAGATGTTCATCTCCCAGCGGCCCTGGCTGTGCTCGGAAGTCCCACCCTAACTGGATCTGGCCAATTTGCGAGCTGTGCCAAGTGCCTTCATGTTGGAGTGGGAGCCGTGGGAGGAGTTGGCCTGTCATGTGCTGTTTGTCTCAAGGTAGATTTTCAACAGCTGCTTGGGCTGTGCTGTCAGGAACTGTGGGAGACAGTTCTATACCAGAACGCATAAAGATCTCCTAAAACCAACCTTTTGCTAGCTTCCAATAGCATCCAGTCTACCATTATGCTCCAGATTTTTTGCAAAGTTTGGAAATGTAAAATGGCTATACATTTATTATATTGGCAATATAATCTGTAGTTATCAATCTTTCTTTATCATCATGTAATGCAGCTCAGTCGGAGTTTGTCAATTAATATAGCTCTATTATTTTTTGGCTTAACAGAGACAATTTGCCGTTATTAATTTTGAGTTTTTTCTTCTTGTGATTGCTGAGAAGAGGAAATTTCTTTTGAAAGGAAGAGAGCAAGAAGGAAGGGAAACAGACTGGCTTTACAGCATTACGTTAGCAAATGCCACCGGATTACTGCCTGGCATTTAATGAACTCTTTCACAGAGAAACCTGTAGTGCTGTCAGAGTTTTGCCGCTAACTAGGAATGTTATTATGGGTACACACACATGAAACCCAGCAGGGGACAAGTTTCAAGGGTGTACAGTAGGAAAGAAGAAAAGAAGGAAAACAAGTTCCACCTCTATTATTGATTGCCTGTAGCAAAAAATATCTCATGAGCTTGATATGTAAATATCATATGCAAAACACACTGTTTTAATACTTCTTTTCTGGTAGATTTCTAATGACCATTTCTTTGTCATCCTCTTTAGCAACATATAATAGATCTCTTACCACAGCTATTTCTTTCTCCAGCATGTTCAGCCTCATCCCACTCAAGCAAATTGTACCAGTAGGACAGATGTCTTTGGGTTTTCAGAGAGTATTAACACAGACTGTTAACTTGTCAATAGGATTTGACTCTCCCTTAAGGCTGCTTTGCATGTCACTGAAGACAGAAGAAGCCTCTGTGTTGCTAAGCCAACTGCCCAGATCTTCCTCCCGGGAGTAGGGACTCCCTGGCTCCATCAGGCTCTCCAGGTCAGGAAACACAGGGTGTTGGGACAGGGACAGATCAGTGGGGTTTTCCAAGACCTGCAAAGCGGAGCAGATCTCCTGCAAGGGTCTCTGGTCAGGCTGGTACCATTCCAGGGGGTGTCCTGTGCACAACACAGCAATATCTACTGTTGCAAAAGCCACAGTGGCTTCTCTTCCTTCTCTTACAAAGCACTGGCACCTGTGTGCAATGTAGTTAACCATAGTGCCTGCAGCTCCTAGGGAACAGGACCTAAATCCTGATGGAGACCGAGTAAGAACAGTGCCTCTGGCTTTATCTTATCCCTTCTTTCAACAGCTAGGGGGAGGAGGGGCAGGGAACATAATCAAGCCATGCCTGTGATACTTTGGAGCCTAAGTTTTGTGAGGTGTTTGTAGACCCATGAATTCCTACTGATTGCAGGAAAAGACTGGGGCACCAAACAGATCTCAGACATTCCCAAAGGGTCAAACCAGACTGTCAGAGGCTCTGCACTTCCATCCTCTCCTGAAAGATACCAATCACTCTGGTGGTGGAAAAAATTGTAAATTGCTGTTTACTTTATACTGGAAGTGGCAGCTCTGCTACACTCAAAACTGTTTCTCCAGAAGAGCGTCTGCACCACAAGCCCTTTTCTCTGAGCATCCTGCAATTCAGCCGTTACAGGGCGACTCCAGCTCTGCAGGATTCTTGCTAACAGATGGGTCAAGTCAGCGCACCCACAGAGAACAACTGCCAGGCACCACAGCCTAAATCCTGCCCCTTGGTTACCCTTCAACATAGTCAGGCTGCAGCTATTTTGCTTCAAGTGCCCAAAATCTATGTTATATATTCAGAAGACTATAATAATCCTTTAGTGGTTTCCCATTTAAAAACAAACAAATGGAACAGTCCGAGTTTAATATTTACATCTAACTATTGCGGGCCATCAACAATGCATGGTAAATGCAGACCCTACTAATTCTTGCTTTTTTTTGTTGTCTTCCTCCAGAACACAAAAGTTAAGATTTAAATTTCTTCACTAATAAACAATTCTTTCCCATGAGGTGTTATTTGACATGGAAAATATTTAGCTCCTACAACTCTGCTACTAGCTGTGAGCAGCACCATTTTAAGAATAATCAATGTTCTGCTGAAACCCCAGGATTTCAATAGTGAATCTTAATTAGGATTACTCCACAGCAATTCTCCAGGAAGGCTGGCTTTTTTATGTCCAGTTTTTGCAAAGCAACACTCAGTCAGATTATTATCTACTCTCCAAATCCTTTTTGAGATTCAGATTTTTGGCAGAAATTTAATATTTTTTCTTTACAGTCAATAAGATGGTCAAAATATTTCAGTTTGCAGAAGTACCAGGAACTATTTTTGAGAGAAAACAAAGAACATTAGGGGTATGAAGATATTTAAGTTGTGTGAGATGACAGGATGCATTCAAAGGACAGAATGCATTCAATGTATTAAAATCCATCAATTGTTTAGATACCAATTTAGCACTCCACTATCTTAGCCATGCATTTATAGATACATTTCACAATAAATTGGTATAAAGTTGCAGAGCAGGTGCAATGGCACTTTCCAAATCTCTAATTTGTTCTAACCACAGCGACTGATATGTAATAAAGTATAAAAACCTTTACAAATTGGTGAACACATTTTGTGGCAGTTCAAACAGAGGAAAGGGAGGGTGGGAAGATTTTTTTTTTTTTTTAAATATTTTAAATACCAAGTATCAAAATAAATCACCACTAGAGTAATAGGGAATTAATCCTGAATTAGAGGCTGCTTCCCTTACTACTTGCTATTTGCCATCTTCTCTGTATCCTGGTATTTGATGCTGTTTCTTCTCAGCCTGATCCTTGCAAGTTAATGAGAAAATGTCTTGTATCATCTGATTTCCAAAACAACCTTGAGCTTTGAGCAAAGCAACATTAGTATTTGTTTTCTTTTTGTTTTCTTTGTATTTATTACCTCCAGAGAAATAAAAGCATCCCAGATTTTACAGATTAACTTTAAACTAAATTGAAACAAGCTAAAGGCTGGATTGAATAATAAAGGTTCGGACCCTTTATTTTAAAAGCTGAAATAATAAAGTTTATAGAAGATAAATAGTGACATGGGAAGGTACCAGAAACCAAATACCTTTCCCAGCTGTCACTTAGGATTTTCTCTAAAGGCACAACCTTGTCCATGGAGTCAAGGCATTAGTACTGCAGCAGGCGACCCCCAAGCACTGCCTTTCAGGATCGATCCCCTCTCCCACTACCCTCTCTTGAAGGAAGGATGCTTATTCATATCTGACAGGCAGGAGGCTTTTAATTTCAAAGGCAAAAAACAATGCCATTTCAAAATACGTCTTAAAAGCCTCTTTATTCTCTCCTAATTTTAGGAGCTTCATGACAATGTAGCCTTGGTTAGCTGCTTGCTGACTGTGAAAATGCTCATGCAGATCCTTTTGCTTACATGTAAACACAGCCTGTGCGCCCTTGTTCATCTCACCAAGACGTACCCCTCTCTCATGGAAGGCAGTTGAATTACAAGTTGACATTGCAAAATTTTGCAGTGTGTATCACTAAAGTCATCTTCTGTGCCACACTTTAATTTAACCTTTGACTTACTTATTTTAGAGGACATAATGTGACATGTTATTACTCAGATGTCAGGTTGACACCACCCTGCTCTTCTCATAATCACTATGCCTATGTACACTATACCTATGAACACAGGCTGCAAAGCAGGGGGATGAAGAAATAATGTAAAAACAAAACAAACAAAAAACCACACACACACACACAAAAAAAAAAAAACCAAACAAAAAAAAAAAAAAAAAAAAAAAAAAAAAAAAAAAAAACAAACAAAAAAAACACTACAAAAACCAAAACCCATAGGATAATGGCAACCTGTAGAACTCTCCTGCAATAAGTCACACTATTCTCACTAGTCTGAAAATTAGCATATTCAAAAAAACTAGATATTCAGAGACTGAGACTCTTGTATTAAGAAGTGACAATTGTTAGCTGTATAAATATTCTGAAGTAACTTTGTCACGCCAGAAATACCCCCTGTGTGATTAAAGTCCTGGAGAAGAGATCTCAGGCAGTCTGCACCAACTCTACCACAGGCTCACAGGGCAAATCACAAACCTTGTATACTTGTATACTCCTTGTATACTCCACTTTCTTCTCTACAGAAATAATAAGGAAACTTCTTTTTTGCCCATCCCTTCTGCTATCTAGACTTTAAGATCTTCAAAATAGACTTCCTTATCAAATATTTTCCAATCTTTACTACAGTAGATTTCAAATTTCTGTTAGAGCATTTATAAGCCTTTATAATACAGAGTAATAAAGTTACTTTTCATGTCATTGCCTACAGTATTAAAAAGTAATTCAAAGATTTGGATGAATTATTTTCTATCCCACCAAAATCAAATAAGCATGATTTTGATCATGCTAAAGACAGAGGAGGAGGAGAAAAAAAAGGTGCAGACAGGTCTGCAAATCTTTCTAATCGTTAATCATTTCATTTTGAATAACAAGATGGTAAGCCTTCTTCCTGCAGGAGGAAAAGAAGCTCTACATATATTTCAGAAACTCAGCTGGAACTTGCTAGAGGCAGCTGTGCTGTAGAGGTATAAAGCAGCCAGAGAAGGGCACTGAGCTACACCTTTGCACTTCTTGTTAGACCAAAAATGCTGTGCCAGACAGAGCCAAGGACACAATTTAGCTTTATTAGAGAAGGTATTCCTGTGGCTGAAATTATGTCGGAGTAGAAGACTCAGCATCCTTTCTCCAGTTCACTTCAAGTTTCAAATTTTACCTTGGAAATATTAATAGAAGTCAAATTTCCAAAAGGAGTCCAAAACTTGCACGTGCATCTTTGAGCCATTTGGGGGTTGACTTTCAGACGCTTGCTGTCCCAACCAGGTCTGAAGGGCTGGCAGCCCAGCAAGTCTCCAAGGTCCACTTGTAGCAACAGACAAATGACCAAGCATCCTCACATCATGGAGCCAGAGTCTGTGTGGCAGCTGCATCTGTGCTTGGTTATCACTAACAACCAGGATTTATGACTACCTGGGTTCTGTGAAAGGCAGGTCCTCAGGACTAGACCCATAAGTATCTAGTATATATGTGTAAGTGTCTAAGCCATCCCAGCAACTGAGCCAGCACACTGTGCAATTCAATCTGCCTGCTCGGAGCTGACAACATACACAGAGGCTCCCTGCTCAAAGTGGAAAGATGAGCAAGATGCTACAGCTAATTGCTGATAGGGAATGCTCCAAATATATGTTGGATATCACAGTTTCCAGACACCTGCCCTCCAAAGTTGTAGTTCTACACATGAATTAGGTCTGTAAGCTTCCTGTACAAAACCTGGTATTTTTAGGAACTCAAGACAGTTTCAGGGGAAGTTCTGAGGACAGATGTACACACATTAAAACCCAAACTTCTCCAGGAAAATAGGCACATAAATCCTTCTCTATTCATGAATCAAAATCCTAAGATACATAGTTCATGGATAGAGCAGGGATCACATAGGGCTTCAGCTCCTTTCTCTGAAGGGATTTGAACTTACTCTCATGAAAACGCCTATTCAAACCAGAAACTATCTTGATAAGACACTCTCAAACTTGCAATTAAGACTGAATTAAGCTAGAAACAGCAAAAGAATAACTATGAGTGTAGTTATTCATGGACTAAGTACTTTCAAAATATAAGTCTTGGATTTTGTTATCCACTCTAAAAGCTTCATTAAAAGTGCCTTCAGAACAGAAATGGGGATCAAACAAGTTTCTTACCCACTAGACTACAGAATCGCCCTTGCTCTTAGGCTCTAAAAAGATTAGCTGATCAGAGATCTAAAACACACCTTTGCTAACACTGGTTAACACTGGTCCTACTTCCTAGAAGAGGCAAGATGTATAACTGAATTCCTTTTCCTACCACTCCCAGCACACACATGGCAAAAGAAGGAATCCAACATTTATCCCCTGCATGCTAAATGGTCCTGGGAACCACTGGACAGCTGTATAAAAAGGCAGCAGGTTACTTTTTCTCTGGTTTGGAAAGAAAGCAACTAGATCTGGGCTGAGGGATTGATCCCACTAGAGGGCATAGCACAAAAACTGGCTTAGTTTATATTTCTCATCTGGATTTAATAATTACAGACACCACACTGCTTGGTCCTGCCAAGAGAGTTGTCAGATTTGGTACTTACCAAAGCAAAAGCATACACTTAAAGAATTGGGCAGGAGCACAAGGATTGCTTTTTGTATTTAAATATCAAAATTTGCATGTAAAACAAAATTTTAAAAAAATAATCAGAATTGTCCCAAAGTTGCAGCCATTTCTGAAATTCCAACAGTAACTCTGTGTTCCTGTACTCAAGATAAAAATTAATTAATTTATTAACTTGCCTTAATAAAACCATAACAATACTTCCTGGTGTCAGTTCATCTACAATAAAAACTAGGCGATTGTAAAGTACTCTGATGTTTGCTACAAAAGATGAAAAGGTGCCAGTGCCCAGATAAATGTCGTGCACGTGTTTGGGAACAAAAGGGATCATCTCTGAAAATGGGAATTTTTTTTTTTTTTTAAGAAGCACCAATAAGGAAGATAAAATACAAAAGAAACCCTGAAACACCAAACAATTAGTACCCAGTGGTTTATGTGTCAAACTAACGGAAGATCCCAAATCCCTTGTCTTCACACTTCATTTCTTAACCACTAAAACGCAGTTTCTAAACAAAAATTGTTCAGATTTTAGGATGGAAGTTGATTTCTAACATCTAAATACTTTCCATTGTGACCATCCCAAGCAATTATTTTATTTTTTTTTCCCCATCAGTGTCTCTAATCTTGGAAATCCAACAAAAAGGTAACATTTTCCCTAAGATACTAATCCTTGTATGCACATAATAGTTTCTCGCTTTGGGGCAGAAAGAATTAAGAAAAAGTGTTCAAACAATACGGAAATGGGTCTCAACTATTCACTTATGAGCAAGGAGCTCCATTATGACTTTAACACATTTAAACCTATCCCTCCAGCCCAAACAGGAAGCAACAAAACCTTGCCAATAGGTTACAGACATTGGTATCAAGACACCGATAAGAGCTTGTCCAATATTAAATAATAATATTACACTTATCGGCAAGATTTCTTGAATAATAGCAACGAATACTTCAGCATCACCTCTGCTACTGTGACCTTCAACTTATTGCATTATATTCAGATTGGTACTTCACATAATTGCACAGAGCCTCCTGCAAAAGTTGCTTCACTGAAGCATTCTGCTATGTTGTAGTTCAAAGCAACTATTTTGCCATCATTGGAAAGAGCAATCTTTTTCCATACACACCTTTTTGGCATATGGAAACCTTTTTGGTTTAGATTTTTTTAAAAGAAAGAACAGATGACTTGTTTCAGATTTAATGCCCTTGAGTTCTGTCTCACATGTTTTCGTGGAAGTAAAGCATATACTTGTGAGAAACAGACAGTAAAAGATGATGTCTCAAAGCTCACTTGCTGCAAGGTATTTGCCACCTGTGGGCATGACATGAGCCCCTCCCAGACCAACAATCAGACTGGGACCTAACAATACTAAAACATAGACATGTCCTGGAGTGCTTTCCTAAATACAACCAGTATCAGAAACCAATGATGTGTGTAGATTCAGGTAAAACACTAACAAAATATTCTGGCATCTTATAAAACCTTGTTCCAATCTCACTCATTAATCACTACGTCGTGGATGTTTCCAGCTGAGTGGACAGGTCTCTTGTTACTGGTATGTAGCAAACGCTTCTGACTTCGTAAAGCTCATCAGAAATATTATGCCTCAAAGTGTTGTGAAATTCTGATACCTTGACAAATCTTTGCTCTGAGACAACTTACCTTTTAATAATCTTTAATCCTGATCTACTTTGGTAAGAGAGAAGCTGAAGAAGTCCTTGAAGAAGGGGTGGATTTTAAAACAAGCTAACATATTTCAGAGCTATAAATGAGGAATGTTTTAAGATTCCTTATATATTTTATTTTTAAGAGAAAGACATCCTTGCTGAAAATTTGGATGTAATGCATTTTCTTATCTAGTGGCTTATTATTTCATATAGTATTTGTGAAGAAACAGAGACATTCACAGTGTATGTGGTAAAATGCAACTAAGCAGAGATTTTATTATTCACAGAAACATCATTCCTAAGGTATTAGAGTCATATTAGACACTTTATAGATGTACACACACAATTTTGGCTATTCTTACCCAGTGAACTGCATGTTTACATTAAAAGTCTGATTTTTCCATGAAGCAGTATCAGTACAAAGTTTTGTAAAGAATTTTCTTTGCTCTAGTCAATATTCATCATAAATGTCTCTTTAACTTTATATACTTATTTATTACCTCTTCAGTTACGTTCAGATAGCTGGCACAATATAATGTATCAAGTATGATAGGCATGACTCAAATGTCATTTAATTGACTTAAAGACTTTGATCTTAAAAGAACAGGTCAGACCCACAGATGGTTAATTATGCACTTAATAAACATGCACCACTTTGTCTGGTTTCAGCCATGGGAACTTTAAGGTAGGAATCAGAAGTATATTTGCTTTATCTTACTGGGTTTTTTTTCTTGACGCCTTCAGCATCACAGGTTCTAGGAGAGCACTACTCTGATAAAAGCTTTACAAATCAATAAAATGAAAGAGAACAAGTAGCCCCTTGACCAATTAAGTTAACATGCAGCATTAGTTCCTCCAGATTTGTATCTTGTACTTGTCAGGAACACTGACCAAAGCTTCTTGGGAAATTTGTAAATGCTTACACTCCTGTCATCCACACTCCCTGGCTCTAACAGCACTCAAAAGCAGGTATGGCTTCTTTCCCACTGTAGGACACCTCTAGGAACCTCACCTTTACCTGGGTGATTGTAAAACTTTAGGAACTGGTTATGTTTGGGATCCTTCCCTGCTACCACACGTGGATAAAATGCACCAAGCCGGGGGAGGCAGGCAAACAGAGAGATTCATACAGACTCACTTCCCTTAAGAAACTTAAAAAAAGGGTCCAGGCCAATCTGCTGGGAAGGAAAGCTATCCCAAAAGGATCAAAAAGTGAGTTAAGAGCCTTCAGTTTCTCGGCAGAGACCTCAGGCCAATGCTATAGTTTTACATCATGTGTTTCCATTTCAGGCACCATGTTCACATCTTACACAAAATTTCCTCCTTCCCTTCCCTGCCGTGTGAAGGACTCTCAAGTAACAAAAGGGGGAACCAGCACCCTGGCCAAAACAAGGGGTGTGTGGTCCAAAGCCAGAAAGATTATTTGCTCTTTCCAGTTGGCAGTGTCATTTCTAGCAATGTCACATAAAACATGTTTAGGCTTCTATATTGGCTTATAAAGTATGTTGTGCTCAGGTGTCGGTATTGGCTTCTTCTCTTTTTATTTGAAGTTGTGAGAAAGAAAAGGTGTCAGGTATTTTGCTTGCAAGAGAACACTTTCAAGGCTTACAAGGAACTGTTTCCAGTAAGATCTTACATTACATTCACACACTGAGCAAAAGCTAAACACCCGAAAAGCCAACCAGAAGGAATCCTTGCTCTGAGAGCATTTTCCCCCTGCTCACCTCCTCCAACACACACACCCACCCCGGCGGGTTCTCACAGTTAGCAGTGAAATAGCAGATTAGCTAGTTGAGCAATTTACCAAAGGTTGCTCAAATTATGTCATAAATTTATCTGTCCAGGTCCAGCGAGGGTTTATGACACCTGGCAGACAAAGCCCATTCCTGGTGCTAAAACCCCGGCAAAAACAACAATTAAACAAAAAGAAAAAAATAAAAACCCAAACAAAAAAAAAATTCTCATCATTCGGCAGCAAACGAGACTCCCAGCGCTCCCCCCCAGACCTTCCCGAGCCGATTGGCACCAGCGCTCGGCCCCTTCTCCACTGAGCCGGGGGGCACAGGAGCCCCCGCCGAGCCCCCTGGCACCGCCGCTTCCCGCCCCGCTGCCCCGCCATGTCCCGCCGCGCCGGGGGCTCCCACCTGAAGAAAAGTTTGGAGAAGATGTTCGCCTTCTCCAGGGGCGACCTCTGCATGGTGGCCGGAGCTGCGGTGCGGTGCCGCTAATCGCTGACGCCCAGCTGGCCCGCTCCGCTCCCGCGGCTCTNCCCCTCGCCCGCCCGACGGCTTTCGGCCAGCCCGTTACCTCCTCCTGCTCACCCCACGCCTGGTCCGCAACTTTCCCCCAGCGCTAAGTCTCTTACCCGACCGGGGCTGACCCCGCTCCGGGACAGCGGGGGCAGCGCAGCGACAAGAGACCCGCTCGGGGCGCGGAGACCCCTTCTCCCCTCCGCAGCTCTCCGCGCCTGCCTCGGCTCACCGCCTCGCAATCCCCGGTGCCCAGGAGACCAGCCGGCGCCGAAGCCGTGTTTAGCGGGGCTTGGCCGGGGTGGGCACGCACAGCCCGAGCCAGAAGCCCCCGAAGCACCCCCGGGTGCCCCTGCACCTGTGCGCGGTCCCGGGTGAGCCGAGGGGACAACAAATGTATACGGCCAGCGCAGCAGAACGCTCTTTAAAGCACACTTGCTTCGGTTTTTCAAGTTTCCTCCCGGGCGCACAGCTACCTGCACCGGGAGGAACGGGAACCGAAGGTCTGTATTTAGGAAGTTTAGCCCAAACGCCCAGATTTAACACGAAAGCTGTTTCTGACGCGTTGCACACGTGCTGTACAGACAGAAACACCGCCTTCAGAGCGCCCAGTAAAAAGCGCGTTTAAATGAAAACAAAGATGACAAGAAGCAGGATTGAGAACTTGTGACTCAATTCCGTATAAGACTCATTTTTATTTATTAATTTAACGTGATATTTACAGAGCCCAGATTCCTTTCGCTTCTGTAACTGGAAAAAAAAATCCGGATGGAAAAGGTCAGGCTTTCCTAAGCGGGCAGCTCTTCCCTCTGAACCGGCTCCCTAAGGCGGCAAATGCGCTTCTCTGCGCTTACAGATCGCGCTACAATCTAACCAGCTGTTACTCTTTGCAAACTTTTTTTTTTTTTTTTTTTTTTTTTTTTTTTTTAATTTCACCGCTTCTCGCTACACCCCACCGTGTTTTCATATTTTCATAAAGAATTTCTCTCTGCCTTGGCAATCCTCCCTCGCAGGCTGCGGATAACTAAAAAGTGCCCTCTTACCCTGCCACCGCACCGGGCTCCTTTGTGTCTCGGATCTCCCTCGGATCCTTCCCGCTTCTGCTTTATTAATGACAAAACCAGTCAGAAACCCGGGGCAGGCAGGACTCCAGGAAACTGTCCGCACTTTGTCATGGACTCAAGACAATGCGTAGAGGCAGGGCTCAAGCAGCGCGGGCTCCGGGACAGCAGCGCGGAGCCCTTCGGCATCCCGCCACCTAGCGGAGCCGCACCCGGGCCGGCACCGGCCACCGCACCGGCCACCGCAGCGCACCCCGCGGCCGCCGGGACGAGGCAGGACCTCAGGGCCTTCGGTGCCGGGCGACAGGGAGGCAACCCGGCGGTGACAGCCGATCACGGCTCCTCCAGCCCCGCTGTGGTCAGTCATCAGGACGTTTAAGTAGGAATTCAGATGAGGATTCAGATCCCTCCTCTGTTGGACCCGGCGCAAGGCTGTGACTCCAAACATTCCATCCACCTCTGAAGGAAGTTCTTTGGGTAGGCCCTGGCATGCAGATCACCTAAGTGTCCAAAATTCCTTCACTTCATTTGACACTGTGGTAAATGTAGTTAAACCCAGTTGGAGGCCAGTCACAAGTGACGTTCCCAAGGACTCATCATCAGGGCCGGTTCTCTTTTACATCTTTATCAATGACCTGGACAAGGGGCTCGAGTGCACCTTCAGGACATTTGCAGATGATACAAGGCTGGGCAGGAGCATCAACCTGCTTGAGGGTAGGAAGGGTCTACAGAGGGATCTGGAAAGGCTGGATCCATGGGCCAAGGTCAATGGGATGAGGTTCAACAAGGCCAAATGTCCGGTTCGGCACTCGGCTCACAACAACCCCAGGCAGCGCTACAGGCCTGGGGAAGGGTGGCTGGAGAGCTGCCTGGCAGCCAAGGACATGGGGGGGCTTAAGTCGACAGCCGTCTGAGCATGAGCCAGGAGTGTGCCCAGATGGCCAATAGCATCCTGGCTTGTCTCAGAAACAGTGTGCCCAGCAGGACTAGGCAAGGGATCACCCCCCTGGACTCTGCTCTGGTGAGGCCAGATCTGAACTACCATGTTCAGTTCTGGGCCCCTCACTACAAGAAAGACACTGAGGTGCTGGAACGTGTTCAGAGAAGGGCAATGAAGCTGGTGAGGGATCTGGAGCACAAGTCTTATGAGGAGCAGCTAAGGGAGTCAGGGTTTTTTAGCTTAGAAAAAAGGAGGCTGATGAAGACCTCATCACTCTCTACAGCCACCTGAAAGGAGATTGTAGCAAGGTGGGGGGTTGGTCTCTTCTCCCAAGTAACAAGTGATAGGATGAGAGGAATGACCTCAAGTTGTGCCAGGGGAGGTTCAGATTGGATATCAGGAAAAAAACTTCTTCACTGAAAGAATCCTCAAGCATTGGAAAGGCTGCTCAGGCAAGTGGTGGAGCCACCATCCCTGGAGGTATATAAAGGATGTGTAAATGTCATGGCTTAAGGACATGGTTTAGTGGTAGACTTGGCAGTACTAGGTTAATGGTCTCTTCCAACCTAAATGATTCTATAACTCTATGAAAATGGTAAAACACTAGTTTAAAGACAGACTGGAAACAGTCTCTTCTGAGAAATACACTCCCCCTTCTTTGCGCTCTTTTTCTCTCTAGCCTTCAGATCTCTGGTGCAGGCTAAAAAGGCAGAAACTAAGCACAGGATTAGACTTTTTTTGTAATTCACATCAGAAAGTGAGGTATGTTAGTAATTTAAAACCTTTCATGGATCAGGTCCAAACTGCTTAAAATGTCAATGGTGAATGGAGTGGTTTTCTTAACTGCATCTCCCCATTACTGTTACTACCAGAGCTCAATTATGAGCATTTGTAGCAAATCTGGGACAAAGACGTCCCATCAGTCATTGCTGATTAGGTAATTTTTTACCATAAAAAATTCCACCACCTTTAATTTGTCAAGCTCTCTAGATCCCTAATTTCAGACATATCTTCTCTAAACTTGGAATATTTCTTTGCCTACCTCCTTAACTACCAGCTACAGCTATGTTCAACACCACCAGAACCTGGGAGTGATTACTTCCCTGCCCTGTGATTTGGTGGTTTTGCAACAAACTCACCTGCTTTCACACACACACACTCCGCAGTTGCAAACTCTCCTAACTAGTTGCATTTTACAGTATTGTTTCTTGCCATTTTTCTTTTGGGCTTCTGACAAGTTTCCACTGATACTTTTTTTTTTTTTTTCAGTGAACACTTTGGGGTTTCAGAGCAACTGTTATTCCTAACGTTCTCAGGGATCTTGAACATACACTCAGCAGACACAAATGTGAAACTCATCATTAGCATTACTGTGAGTAGGAATAAACCGTAATATTTCTATGCTCTCTAGGGACTGCCAATTTTAGTATTGTCTATTAATTTCATTTACCTGATCTTCTTTTGCTTCTACAGAAATGCAACCCAATTATGACAACAGCTACTTTATCCTTTAATTGGATCCATATCTGTCATCTATCTGACTTTACTCTGTACCTCTGAAGAAAATGTAGTAACGCTGAGCTACAACAGAGCCGGGTGGCATGTAAACAAGAGGATGAGTAAAAACTGATTTCTTGCACCATCGCTGCAGTAACTCTGGCTACCATACTTGTTCAGGGGTACCTCAACCACAGAAAGAACAACATGCCATGGTCAGTCTGAAGTCACACACCTGGGAAACAGACTGGCTGGTTAGATGCTTTCATGTTCATGGTAACTTAGAGTGATCATCACCCTGGGGGCTGTAACCCTGGCCTCTCCCCTGCCCTTGGGTACACCTTTCCATTCCCCTCCAGGACCACCAGACCGAGGGCAAAGTTGTACAGACTGCTGGTCTAACTGAGTCCCACCAGAGTGGTGCACTTTCAGGGGGATCTGAACTTAGGAGAAGGAAAACTCACTGAACATTGGTGCCAAGGTTAGTAAGGTATGAACCCTACAGCAAGGGGCAAGGCAGAGAAAGGCAGAGCAAGGGGAAGACTGCCTTTGGCTGCCATGGAGTCACCAATGGACTTCTGCATTCCCTTTCTTAGGTACATTACATTAGGGCTCTGGGGCTTTTTTGGCTTTTATTCAGCTGCTGATTACCAAGAAAGGTAGAAGACATTAATAATGTTTGAATCTTTGATTGGCTAATATACATGGACAAAGGGATAGAAGTTATTAGTAGAAAGTACAGTCATATTAAATATCTTCTCCTTGGAAAATGAAGCTAAGGAGCTGCCAAAAGTAACACTAAGTCCATGATTTTGTTGCTTAAAATGAGAAAGTGTTTTGTTCAGTCTCATAATTTAAATTGTCTGAAAACTTAATTATTTAAAATAACCCTGACCAAAAATAACCCCAAAACACAAACACCTCCCCCCCCCCAAATGGTCCTTTGCTGCAGTCAAGGTGAAGTTTTTCTTTGTTTGGAGGTTGAAGCAACCAGACCTATCTATCAAATTTCTAACTAACTCCTCACATATTCCAACTCTTTTAATTAACTAGAAACTACTTTGGTTGCAATCTTTCATTTAACACAAAAGCAGTCCAGTTTATTCTCCCGACTTTTTTTTGTTTGTTTGTTTTTAAATAAAAGCAGACTTGATCCACAAATCTGACGACGGGTTTTCCCTCAAGCCTCCCTGTGCCCAGTGAGACTCCAGCACACCTGGGTTCACTTCCTCATTCCAAGTGATTTAAAAAATGGTGTGAGGCCTTGCATTCAAATGAATGCTCTAAGATGTATGCCCTTCAGTTACAGATCAGGTATAGCTCCTCAATACCTCTTGTGAGATGGCTTAACTTATCTAACTTTCAACTATTTTTGGGAGAAGGGAAAGCAGTGTGGCCACATTTCCACAGGGTAGGGCTTTACTTTACCCCACAGTTTTTCCTTTACAAAAAAAAAAGAAAAAAATTGCTCTGTCTTAGAGCTGCTCACAAACCAAGGTAGAGACAACCTAAAACAAAGGGTTCAAAATAGTAAAGTAGTAAAAATGAAAGAACTTTGTTAAGTACAACTTTATGTATAATTTAATATTCAACAAAAGCATTCTACCTGCTGGCACAAATACCTATTTTTAATTGTTGAAGTCCCCACAGTACACTCTAGTTTGTGGATAAATTAGCAACGTCTTGCTTGTCATAGTGCTTGTCAATTTTGGTTTATACTGCTATGAATTCTAAAGAGCTTCTCTATTCCCAGGAAACGTAACAAAAACTGAATCATAACCAAGATAAAAGCTACAGCAGCATTCATTTTAAAAACCTAAACTATTAACAGTTATTTACCAGGCAAATTTTAACACCACATTTGTAATACTTTTAGAATACAGACAGACACAATATTTTCTTTTCAGATGCAGAAGATGCCAACTTGGACATTTGTTGGATCTATTTACACAACCAAAAACCTGTATCCCAATGCATTGTCTCAATACTGCTAAAATTGCTTCAACCGATGCTTTCAGTATTTGCAGATTAACACTATTAATCTGTGCACACTGGACACTTTTGGCAAGCACAGTCATGTATGCTTTCCCACGCTGCATCATCAGTATCTGGCTGGCATTTCAACTCATAGTCTCGATAAATCCCAAAAACACAGTTAAATATTCCAAGGAAACTAAGATCGTCTTCTAATGGGTATGTGATCCTGTGATCCAAGGTACAGAGCTGGGAAGTAAAGTACTGTGAAAGTACCAGAACTTTCATTCTGGAGAGGCAAAATGGGCTGAAGACCACAATTTGATAAGCTCTTAAACAAATATTATGAAAGGGAAAATTCTGATGAATACATCACAGGTCTGATGTGAGAACAGAAGAATAGCTGTGGGTTGGTGTTAAGTGCAACTCATGCTGAATTTGCAGAAGCTGATTCTATACACCCTGCACATCCAAAGCATTTAAAATTGCATAAAATTTTCAACAAAAATTACAACATCACACTAGAAGGAACCATCAGATGAAAGTCAGACATGTTTATAAGCTGCCACTTGGTCTATAAAGTTAATAAGAACTGCAAGAATACCTTTTTTAACTGGAAGGCATTTTTATACCTTTTGAAATTGTTGATGCACAATAAGGAAAGCAAAAACGTATAGGTTCCTTCAGAAGCACAGAATTCTGTGACAACTCATTTCTGTTTTTACTGATGGAGGAACCCCAGTGGATCAAAACTAGTAAAACTTCTGGATCTGACGAAGAGTCATCTTGATCTACCTTGCTACATGAGCTACCAAAATACTCACTGAGGACTTGCTGACTAAGCTTACATCAAATAAAGCCCTGAAGGAACTAGAGGCTGAGAAGAGGAAGTTTAGACTGTGGCCTTGATTATGTAAAAATGAGTAGCATGAATTTCTTAAGTATGAATTCTTAAAGATTTGCTAAAATGGTGAAAGCCCTGCTGGTAGTAACCCTCATAATGCTAAGATTTATGGAGGGTTTTGTCAGTTTGGGCACAGCTTAATCAGAAGTTGGAATTGTCCTGGTAGATAGGACACCTGAATTTTTATTAAAAAAAAAAAAAAAAAAAAAAGCAGACACTGTTGACAAACATTGAAGCTAATGAAAAAAGTAACTTTGAATCAAGATGTTGCAGAATAGAACAGTTATTTGATGGAGGGGCACACTCAAGCACTTCACACAGTAAAATACATTTGATTCTTTGTAAGCTGCAGTAGAAAATGAGCTGCACAGGGTTTTATGAAGACTTAGGTTTGTTTGCTTTTAGTCTAGAATAAACGTGAGAGGACTTAAGAGCCTGAGAATCCAAGTCTGACAAGGTTGCAAGGTTTATGTTTCCAAAGATAGCTTTAACTTCTTCCTCTTTGTACTGTCATGTAATAATCCTAGAACAATGACATTATTGAGGTTGAAAGGGCAAAAACCCAAGACTGATACCTTCTATGACTTAATAAAAGGCACACATCAGCAATCTTAAACAGTTGAGCAACAAAGATTATTGAATCACTTAGTGCATAACAAAAAGTGCTTAATTATTTACAACTGTTTAAAAGAGAGAGAGTTTGAGTTCCTAACAGAGACTGAGATTGGATCTTCTTTACCGGAATCTTACCACAAATATGATGCAGTATAAACTCTGCCATGTGAATCCATGCAGTGCAATAAACCCTTAACCGATTGCTTTTTCAAAGTGTGCTTAGTTTGGTGTTTTCTATTCTTGCCTGAAACAATTTCATATGGGTCCAAATATTTTCTGAGCTTAATGGAAAAAAGTTTGAAGCGAACACCACCATTACTGAAGTTACAGAACTGTACACCTTGGTCTTTTTTTCTTGTTTTGAAATAACTTAGAATTGCCCCTGCAATTGGTTCTGCAGTAAGGAAGTTGCCTCAACCTTCAGAATAAAAATGAAAAACAAAGAAGGCATAACCGACCCCCTAAAAATATCCAAGGACTTTGAGCTCACTGTGGTGGGAAAGGAGGCAGACAGTGCTCCACATGAAGATACAAGGCTGAGTGGCATACAATTCCCTGTTTTCCAAGCACTTTTCTCAGTGTTCTCAGCCCACTTCCATCCCATTTCTAGAGGACATGCTGAGATTCAGGTTAGTAGGTTAAAGCCCCATGTTCGGTCAGGCTTCAGAAAACCTATAATGTTTTCAAGTACAAAAGAACAAAGATTGGGCTTGCTGACTGACATTTTCACAAAGGATTTTCTCCCAGCCAAAATGAGAAGTGATGTCTTTTTTTTTTCTTTTTTCTTTTTTTTTTTTTTAATGGCAGCTGACAGCAGAATATTAGAATATTATGAGTTGCTGACTTTAATTAAAAACCTTTCACATTGGGCACAATGGAAAATTTATGAGGTGAAAAGTGTTTCTCATCATGGGATCTTGAAGCCACTTGTGCTAAGCCAAACAGGTGCAGCTATATTTTAAACAATTAAGATTTTTGATGACAAAAGCAAGACCTTTGGATTTGAGTAAACTTATGTAAAGCTGTGATTTACAAAAATGATAGTAAGAGAAATCCATCATGATATAGCTATGGAAGGTAACTGCTTTTTTTTCTTTTTCTTTACAAAATACTTTGTGACTTTCCTGCAAGAAAAAAACCTTACATTACAGGAAGGTAAGAATCATGTTGGATAATGATACCACAGCACAGTTGTATCAGTGACAAAAGAGCTATCAGCCTTCAAGAAGTTGTCCACAGAGCTGCTTGAAATAAGCATTCCTCCAATTAAGAAGAAATCCACGAGATTTGATAATTCTGATGGCACTTTTTAATAACAATTGCTAAAGCACTAGATCATAAAACCTGATCATCAAACCTAGCCTGCTGCTGTTGCAAGTAAACCTGCAAAAATATCCAATACTGCAAACCTTCAGACGCTGCAGGCCAAAAAATACATCCCAGAACTCTAGAAAAAGTAAGGCTTATTCTAAAATACTGGCTATCACAGTTACACTGCAAAAATAAGGGAGCAAGAGACATTAAGGGCATATAAAACAACTAAGGTGCCTGAATTTTCACTTAGTTATTTAATAAAACCCAAAGATTTACATACAGATGATATGTATGAAAGGCAGGGGGACTGGAACTCAATGATCTTTAAGGTCCCTTCCAACTCTAATGATTCTATGATTATGACTGATATGTGAAGGAATAAAAAGCTAATCAACCAAAGATTAAGGAGTTTTGCAAAGACTGAAAAACATCAGTGATGAAATTCACGCCCCACCAAGTTGTGACCATGAACTTGAACCACGATTTCCCACATTGCAAGAGTCCTACCTGGGTTTGAACTTGCTTTGCTAAAGCTGTTCCACTTGAAGACAGCCAAGCACCCGCAGTCATGAGATACTTTGTGGAACCCAAGATCCAGTCTTTTACTTGAACACTATCTTTGAAATGAAGAACGATGAGCATTTTTTTCTGAAGGGAAAGTTACTCTTGATAGAAGAAGAAAAAAAAAAAAAAACAAAACCCACAAACTGGGCACGTGTCTCAGTTTCTTCCCACAGCAGAACGGGAGAATGGATAATCTCACTGGGTTTTTTTGGCATGAGACTGGACACAAAGGGGGTTGATAGAAAATAAGAAAAAGAGCATTGAAATGACAGATTTAAACAGTTCTAAAGAGTTTATAGGAGGAAGCATTTTCAGATTAGACCCTAGAATCCTTTAAAAGTTCACTTTTATGTTCCTACCCAGGGCATTCTATAATTAACTAGCTACAATAAAGATTATTATATTGTGTAATGTCAGCTTTAAGTGGACAAATGTTACCCAAATATGCTCATAATTACCTCCCAAAACAGCCAATATTTGCAATATGTTTAAAGTAGATTTTGAAAGAGCCAGGTATACACAAAAATAATTATAACTCACACATCGGTTTTACTATTTAAGAAATGGAAAATATTTGCAGATATAACTGTTTTCTTTCTAACTGCATTTATCACAGAAATTAAAAATAGGAATTTAATACTCTACCCTTGGATAGACTTCTCCCTTGCTGGCATACAAAAACTTAATTTACACTTCCCTGTGCCAGTATGAAAGGAACAATATGATCTATTCATGCACTCTAATGGGTTATAAATTAGAATAACCATTTAGGGGAAGAACCAGCTGTGGGTCTAATTGTAGCCAGCACAATCAAACAGGATTGGCCAACACAAGGTGTAAGTCTAAGTTATGAAATACAAACTAGTAATTAAAATATTTCATTATATTATACAGAAAAGTACCAATTTCTCATCAAATACTTGTTTCAGTCTCATTCACCTTTTCTCAGAAATAACGCAACAACAGAATAGAATTTAGAGAACAACTAAAAAAATTATTTGAAATACCATATGGGAAAGACAAAGGATACCAAGCACTTTGTTTACACTTTTGCACAATATATAAGCAAGGGGAAATGCTTTTGTTATTTAACACATAATTAAGCTGTGAAAGTCAAGGACACACAACTTTGTTAATCTTACAAGAGCTCAGGACACAAACAGATATTTACATAGAGAGGGAAATATTTAATGCCTTCACACTTCTTGTTCATCAAAAACTGAGATATCTTTGTCTTAAGACAATATCTATATGAATTTAGAAGGCAAGATCTAGGATATGCAGTCTATCACAAAACATTCTGTTACTTACATTTTCGCTGTGGCATCCTGTACAGGATCCTGGCTGGGGTTGGCAACAACAGTAGATTGGTCTGCTATATGTATTTGGCTGCATATAACTAAAGAAATTTTTATTGACACAAATTAAGACAATCTTGTTCTGACCAAAATACATTACTGCTTTATAATCTCCTTTTAGAGCTAGAAAATAAGAAACATCGTCTGATTACTAGCAAGAAAACTAAAGAATAGGAACACTTATGCATCCATTGGCCATACAATAATTTCATTTTTTTAAGTCAGAAAAAAAGAGGTATTTTCAGTTTAATCTATTACTTTATAAATTGTTTTCCCTATTATTGCGATACTACCTACAGTCAACTAAATCAGGATTCTGCTGAACAAAAACAAAAAGAAAATTATACCCTCTTTCCTCAAACTACTTCCAGTTTGAAGGTAAGATACAACAAAAAAATGAGACAAGCTTTCAGATTCTGAGAAAACCTGTAACAAGAAGCGGAAGCAGAATGCATATTAGATGCAACTCTCTCAGCTCATCCTTTTCCCCAACCTCAGCCAGCTTTCTGCTTCTCTGAATAATGCAGATTTTGAAAGAGTACGTCCACCCAGTTAGGGCACACCTGGGAGGATGGATACAAGGATGTATGGGATGCATAAGACGACAGAATTCAGAAACAGTATACATTTGTAATTTTCAGAAAGAAGAAATTAAAGAGAGGTGTGTTGTGATTTCTTATTTCCTTCCTTAAGAGACAAGATAATTAAGAACACCGATAAATAGACCAAAACTAAAAAAAAAAAAAAAAAAAGTTGTAGATTGTGTTCTCTGAACTCCATATAGATGCTGATAGGAGAGCGGAAACACTGAAGGCTAGCAGAAAGGGAGTAACAGAAATAATTAACTTTTATTCTTCAAAGATTAAGCCAGGAAATGAAACAAAAAGAGAATTTTTAAATGAGTACCATGCTGAAAGCAGTTAAAACTCTACTAGTATGGCTGACACTTCATTTCATGCAGGTATTGATGGAAAAAACAAAATAAACAATAAAAAAGCCTAACAAACAAAAACCAAAGCCTGAAACTAATATATTTGTCTTGAGAAATGTCATAGGAATACTGAATTCTGAACATATGTGAAGGAGGCTTTCCTAAGCCATGAGATACTTCTTTACCATCCAAGGACTTTCTTGTCTAACTACAAAAGTCTGTATTCTACTACAAATGCCTGGGGGAAAACTCACTCTCAAAACACAGTCTAGAACACCAAGTGCCTACACCCAGTATAACACATTCTCTATATCCAATAAGCTACCGGCTCAAGTTCATCATAAACACTCTGCTTCAGCAGACAGGAACAGCAAACAGATTCCATTGCAAAAAGAAGGCAGCCTTTTAAAAGCAAACACAGAAAGCATAACTTACCACTATTGAGACATAGATGACCCTCAGCAATGACCTTCTTAACGCAGGAACCACCAGTTGATCTAAAAAGCAGTGAAAAAGGAATATCCTCCGTGTAACAGAACTCATGAGAAGGGAATGCTGAAATTGTCTTTGTAGCTGTATCAGTTGTAAAAGCATAGAGACCAATTGATTCCACTTGTGGAATTCCTAGGAATATATCAACGAGAAATTAAATTCAAACAGGTGTGGAGCAGTGCTGTTCCAACAGGGGAGCAGTTAGTGAGTGAGACTTCCCTGACTGATCCATTACTTTCAGGTACTGAGTTTCTGCTTAAAAATATGCTTTGTGTTCTTCTAGGAGGTTGACATTTTTTCTGAATCATTCAGCCTAACTTTTAGCCAGGATCCACGCCCATCAGAGGTTGCAAAACCCAGAAAGCTTCAGATATCATTTATCTAAAAAGAGCCCTTACATCCTACTTCCGGTAATTTTATATATTTTTTTTCAAGTACTGAAAGAATGAAGGCAGAGAAAGGTAAACAATAGTATATGTAACAAACCAAATGGGTTGTTCCCTAAGTTTCCACTGAATCTAAGTAAGATAAAGCACATGATACAAAACCCAGCCTAATCAACAGAAAATCTCTTTTGTCTTTTAATCGTCTCTGGATCAATTAGATCCATCAGTTCCACATACAAGGCCTTTGATTAAATTTGTTTTCAAACAGTACTTTCAGTGCTGTTAACAGAACACTATATTAAATGGAAAACACTGCCTTTCTTTATAACTAATCCACTGCTCTCATTATACTTTTGCCATTGTTGTTTTGATCATTAACTGTATCACTAGAAGCAGCTTAATAATTACTCATTGCTTCTAGAAGCATAGCAAAAAATTCTTCCTTATTCCTCAGGTTTTCTGTAAAAAAAAAAATTAATCTTTTTTATACCAACACCTGTTGAAAAAAATTAATAATTATTTAAAGAGATAGTTGCAGTTTTAATACAGTCTCCCAGAAGTATTGCAACAAATATGACAGTGAGTTTAAGAATTCAACAGAGCAATTAGATGTTTAGGTTGCTTGATCCTAGTACAAAATCTCATCTGTAATGAAAAGCAGTCTCTTCCCAGAGGCCCTTTCCAATAGCAATGTAACAAGACACACACTACTGTTTTGCAGAAAAAGTCCCCAAACCAAGGTCTGTATTAATCACTCTATGCTCAAATTTAAGAGTTCCTCACTGGACCTGCTGGGAATTTATTCAATGTGAAATCCTTTAGGTGATTAACACTATGCACACATATCTGAAAATATTAATCCTGTCTCTTTGTAAAGACGTCCAACAGACCTCTCTAATATTTTTATATTTATAGGAAGTAAGGCATTTCAAAGTCTATTTTAGTGTTGTAGACAAAATGGCTATTTTTGCATTTATATAGCCATATCTTTATAAAAATGGTGTAATAAACTGGGAAATTATACCTTTTCTTAAGGAACAAACTTTTTGGTGGTATCGAGCTACATGCTTCCTCCACAGTTACAAAGCAATCGTGATTGTAGCAAATCTTGAATGTCTAACAAACACATCCTCAAAACATTAAACAGAATACGTTACATTTTAACCGGCTGCCACTGAAATCATTAGACGCGTGTTCAAATTTACAAGGTCATAAATATCTATTTTTTTCCCATTCTTTCTGGAGAAGATTGTTTTGTGACTAGATAGGAAAATAAATTTAAAAAACCTCAAATATAAGAAAGAAAATAGACAGCAAAGGTACAAAAAGGAACACCTACTTCTTTACTCGCTGCTACAAACAGGAACGGTGTTTTATGGGAGGATAAACTTCAATGTCAACAACTCAGTGTTTCAGAACCAATAAATCTGTAATGCAAGCAAAATTATCTTGATAAAGAGGAGAAAGTGTGTGAAATTATAACAAAAAATATAACAAATACACAAGACAAAGGACATTGTATAAGTGATGTGGAATAATGCAACATAAAATAACGTGTAGTAAGGGAAGACTGAAACACCAAATAGGAAGGAAAAATAAAAATAATCAAGGGCACAAATAAGAAGCAAGAACACCTCCCTAGTTCTGTGTAAAATACCCCGGGAATTCAGATTCAATAATTGAACAAAGGTGAGATAAAAATCCAAATAGGGTTGTGAAATGTATAAACAGAGTTAGGGTATATAAGCCATGTAAGGTAGTTATGCCTTTGAGTTTGGCACTGGAGTTACAGCTCAGCTGAAACACTAAGTCCACTTACTGAACCGTATAGACTAAGAAAAATTGCAGCCTGAGAGAAGATTTACAGAGTGATGGTCTTAATTTTTTAACCTGTAAGACCTAAACCTTCAAATACTTGTAAAAATTGATGATTGATCCTCCTATCTACCTAAATAAGAACTATAATAACTTGCAATAAAGAGGGCCAAAAGAAGTCTGCCCTTTCCAAAGGTAGAGAAGCACTGATGGTCACCCTCTCAAGTGAGACAAGTTACACAAAATATCTGTCAAGAAACTTACAGGTATACTGCATTTTGTTTCACTGCAAGGGCTGAGCTAGATGATTTTTTGAGGGCTGTTATGACAATTTAATGCTGGATTTTGAGAATTCTTCCCCCTAGTCAGTTACAGCTTTGTGTCAAGTATATGAACCCATGCCCATCCTCAATCTTGTTTCAAGCTTTAAGAAGTGCAAACAAAATGCACTACCAATGTGCTACCATTCCTACCCCTGGCACATATCTAAAAATTGCAAGTATGCATCCAAAGCGCAAACAGTTTTAGCTCACCACATCTCAAATTTACTGCCCTCACATAGTCCATTTAATGAATTAATATCAAAACAGGGTTTTCTAAAAACGTCAGAACACAATTCTAAGTGTAGATGGGATTTTCAGACACCTATCACTTGAGCAGTCTCTATATCATGTATATGTACTGCAAGGACCTACAGGCATAATGTGGCCATGACCGTGGCTCAAGAAACCTTTGTTCACTCCCTGGCCTAGCTGCAGAAGGTAAAAGAAAATCAGTGGATGGGTAACTACACATGTCGCTTCAGAAAGTCTTTAGCTTCTGTCTAACTTTGCAGGTTGCAAACCATTTCCTCTCCTCAATGGCTCTACGTTTCAGAGACACCTAGACAAAAAGAATTTGTGTAAGAATTTACGTTAGGTGCCTCTGCATTAAAAAAAAAAAAAAGTCACTTGCACTCAAGCGAAACCAGGCAGAAGACCTTCTGTTGGCAGCATGTAAATAAATTACGTCAGCAAAAATTACAAACAAGAACATTTTCCTTGATCCAACATAATTGTTTATTGCTTTCTCTCAAAAATGAACAGTCTGAAATTAGGCAGTATGGATACTAGAAGCAAGTATTCCCACTAGAAACTATCTAGGAACTATCATTTCACGGGGTAACTGCCCTTCAAGCACCCCATGCACTCTACAGGAAATTCTTTGCTCTTACCCTGACACTGTATTCACTACGCCACCTTTTGTCTCAGAGGTCTGGAGAACAGTTGGAAGCAGAATACCTTGGTTCCATTCCAAGAAAGATGAAAGCGACAGACAGGTCTAAACAAGTATGCAAAAGGTGGAGTTATAATGGTGTATTTTGGGAATATATACATTCTCAATACCTTCTCTTATGCATTATGGTCCCTGTGCAATTTGGGCTCTCCTGTTCTAGAGTTGCCAGTTAATAGCCATGACATGACATGAAATGCCTCTTTGCTGTTGACTGTGACACAGTCTTCTCCACACAGTCACTTGCAGCTTTGTAATCTCAAAGCTATAACATTAGAATGTGTTATGAAATGATCAGTGGATGTCAAGGGCAAGTAAAAGAAAGGATTGTTTTGTTAATGCATAAAATAAAAAACAAGTAAAAGTAACAAGTAAACTGAGTAACAAGTGAAAGTCAAACATAAAATCATATTTACATACCAAAAGTAGGAACAATGCAAACAGGAAAAAAATTATAAATTAATTCCAAATCATTTGAAAGTGTAAATATCCTTAACACTATCTACTTCCAGACGTAACAGAGAAATCTAATTACTTTTTTCTAGGCTAAACCTCTTCAAACCTAAATTATGCTTAAAAGGTCAGGTTAATTCCTTACAGAATTAGTTTCTTTCAGCAAACACAGCTGTCTGCTCATTTATTTGTAAATACTTGTGCAATGCTGTTTAGGTAATGTAGAACAGGTTGCCCAGGGAGGTGGTTGAGGCCCCTTCCCTGGAGATATTCAAGGCGAAGCTCCACGAGACCCTGGGCAACTTGGTCTAGCTGGGGGTGTCCCTGCGACTGCGGGGAGGTCGGACTAGATGACCTTTTGGAGGTCCCTTCCTGCCTGGATGATTCTATGAGGTCTGAATATCATATTGAATGCTTTTTTGAAAATGTGTTTTTCCAGTGTGTATTCTTGATACAGGACACCAAATGCACATATAGAAAATTATTAAATTAAACTGATTAGGATCATAAAGAGTTTACAGTCATATTTAATAGTTTTGAATGGAGTCAAGGCTTATAGAAGAAACAACTTTCCTGTACTTGCCACCTAAACCTATACATGGTTTTTAATTTCAAAAGTTAGTTTAAGGACTAGGCAATTTCTGTTACAAAGAAATGACTAGCCAGAGAACACATGCAGACCAGTGACATATTTCCTTTCCTGCTGTGTCTTCCCCTATCTCTGGACACGTACAGATTATTTTAGACCACTGTGCAGAACACACATTTTGGAGCATGTAACAGACTACCACCCTCCATTTTTTATGACTAAAGATGAAAAAATGGAACAATCATATCAATTATAGAATAGTTAAGAGTTGGAAGGGACCTTAAAGATCATTGAATTCCAAGCCAGGTTGCTCAGAGCCCCACCCAGCCTGGCTCTGAACACTTCCAGGGATGAAGCATCCACAACTTCTCTGGGCAACCTGTTCCAGTGCCTCACCACCCTCACAGGAAAGAATTTCTTCCTAATATCTAATCTAAATCTCCCCTCTTCCAATTTAAAACTGTGACCCCTTGCCCTATCACTACAATTCCTGACAAAGAGTCCCTCTCCAAATATATAATTTTACAAATATGGAAAATAAATTTTGTTATCTCTCAGAACTGGAGTTCTCTGTACAACTGTGCCAGTTACTGCCATCTCCATGGCTAGCAACCAAATTTCCACTGACTACAGATAGTGGTATTTTTCTGTATTAGAGGCAAAATAATGTCTTTCTTCAGATTGCTGTAATACAGTACAAAACAACATCACACAACTTATGTGCCTCATACTATTACTAAAATTAATAGTAATCATGGTTTTCCTGCAAGCAAGCCTAGGACCAAATTATCTTATTAAGAAGCAAGCAACAAAATTTCACTGCAGGAGAGATCTATGTGACTTACTAAAAGACTCTTATCTACTACTTGTTAAAAAACATACTGCATTTTATTTTTTATCTCAGAATTATATAATTTCTTTAATTTGAAGATTTCAAGGTGCTTTGCAAAAATTAACAGATTAAAGTAAGCACAAGCAGCATGCTGAACACCACTGAAAAAATGTCATCCCTTGAATATCTAGCATTAAATACTTTTTCTGGTGTGCAAGCATACACGGCTTCTATGGAAGTCAACAGAAACCTAAACATCTTCATGCATCAAACTGAAGACTCTAAATATTATTTATATGTGGGTACAGAAATCCTAATGTAAAAGATCAGTAGCCAGTCATCAGTGTTGACATACAGCGCAGTACCACTTTAAGCAGCAATAACTGGTACTCAATGCTTTTGAGTCACCCCAGACTATAACGCTGATGTTTCTGGCATTCAATACCAATGAGGAAGCTACAACTTCAGCATGAATGATACATATTTTCTAGAAAAAGCTATTGAGGAATGATGGAAACATCATTTAAAATATAATTTTTCATTACGCTTAACCACCATGCAAGCGACTTTCTGTAAATATTTACAGAACTACAAGCATTTGAAACACAAAATAATTGTCTACTGCCTCATTCTCAGTTCCTGTGTTCTTCTGCTCCAGATTGCAATTCTATTCCTAACATCACAACCTAGTGAACATTTTTAAACTGTGTTCTCAATATAGTCCCTTTTTTTTAGCACAAGTTCTTTTTAAATACTCAGTGTGTAAAGGCCTTCTTAGTTCAGTATAAACACAGCTTAGGAAAACATAATAATTCCATTCTTAATGTACTGATATGACCTTATTTTAGCCAAAGTAATGCTTAGAGATGCATTTTGTTTTTTTAATGTTATCTTGTAAGGAAAAAAGTATATAAACATGACTTCTTGTTTGTTTCCAAAAGCCCTATCAAAACTGTTTTGCAGCAGTCTCATCACAAGAAATTAAGAGACTGGGTGGAAAAAAAAGGGAGTAAAAATAAACAAGGAAAGGAAAGATGTTATAAGTTGTTTACTTTCATTTATCTTTCTTCAAACTTAGTTACTGATGTAAGAGAGGACTCAAGGAAAAAGAGATGACTTGTTACAAAACGGAGAAAATCTCGAAAGCTCTTCCAAACAGTCAGTACTATTGAGTTGCATCACAGTCTGCCTTGTCCACTGGTCTCTTCTCCTGCTAACCCAGGGAACCTCTAACCAAGCCCTCTGCTTGGTAGAGACCAAATGTGACCTCTACTCTCAGTACAAAGACCAACTCCCCTTCCTTCCCTACCTTTTCTTCTTCCTCATTTGGATAAGTCTACATGAAAACTTAATCAGTACTACATAATAACACAGCTTTCTTGCTGTGATGCTTTTGAGCTCCTGGTAAAATTGAGCAAGATCAACTGGAGAGGCAACAAACTCACTCACACAAAGGAGGGAATGAAATCGCATGCCTTGTTCTTCATAGTTGGGATGGAATGGACAATTAAAAGTAGGAATGAACAGAAAAGCAAAATAGGTAAAAACAAGGTGAAAGAGCAGGATATTTGTACCTTTGTTGAAGTCTTTACACTTCATTTTACTACTTGGATCTACATTGTTTAATTTTGACTCCAAACCTAGTAAGAACTAGAATATAAATATTTCTAAAACCTATTCTGTGAACACTTCAACGTTTACTTTTATTAAGTAAAATAAAATAAAATAAAAAATATCACACTGAAGTCCTTTATTTGGTATTTTTTCCCTACAGCATTATGATACACCCTTTAATTATACTATCACCTGTATCTAAACTTGCCTATCCCACTCCAGATAACAGGAATCAGATACAGAGGGAGCAAGCCAAACAAACAAAAAAACAACCCAAAACATGCAAAAGAGCCTTGCTAGGACCATTCATTCTTCAAGGACTTTCCTGAACTCAGAATCACAAATTTGATAACCTAACATCCAGATGAAATACCAACTTCATAGGAAAATAAGATTTAAAGGACACTGTCTTGTGTCCATTCTTCTAGATGATAACAATACTAAGAATGCCAAAGCATCACTGATGCAAGTTAATTCTATTATGTCAGGAGTTGGGTAAACCACAAGAAACTGCCTAAGCTTTGCTACTGCTGGACTGGAATTCCAACAGCTTGCCAGTATTCTTTAATACTGTTGCATCCACTTATATTGAAAAATGTGAGAATATTGAACTTTATCATGAAACATATACTCTGTGTGTTTGCTAGAAGGTTTGTATTTAAACAAGCTCATCAACTAAAACTTCTGATGCCAGAACTCTGGATGCTTCTAATGCCAGAACATAGATTTATTATGAAAATAAGCCATAAGCAGTATAAAGGAAGGATTTTAATGTTGTGATATTAATCAGGCATTCAGTAAGTAGCTCTAATTGGAAAGAGAAGATGGGGATTTTTGTTCACCCCTGCAAAAATCAAATTCATTGAATTATGTGAAAAATGTAAAACTTTTCTGAAGAAACAAGTAGTTGATTAAAAAATATTAAAGCACCTACACACTGGGATTTTTTTTCATTCTGTGAGAGAGGACATTGATTTATTTATCCTGAGAATACAATTCACAAAATTTAGGACAATGGTTTAGAACAAGCGTGGAAAAAAACTACTACAGAATGCTATTCTAATTGAGGAAAGGACTGATCTTCTGTTAAAAACAATGACTGTGAAACTATCACAGAGGAATATCCCATTGACAGGACCAACCGGTACAGCAACAGCACTAGAGAAATAGGTTCTGATCACAGAAAATTACCATTCCCCTCTTTTCTCCAAGTTATGACACATTACTTATCCACTTGTGATAGATATAGCGATACTGTAGTCCCACAACCCTCATACTATTCCTATGATGTTAATCTCAATGTCTCTTTTGACACAATGCCAAGTGGTAATCAAAATATCAAAACTTACTATATGCTTTTAAGTAAAGATACTAACAAACAAAGAAACAGCGTGGTGGGGAGACAATACTCTTGACTGCTAGGCTCTCTATCTGATAGTGGCTCAAGTCATAGAGGGACATACACCAATTACAAAAAACCTTCTACTTAAAATCACCAGTCTGAGCTCTCTGCCAAAGAGGACTGTGAAGATTCTGCAGAAGTTAGCCAAAGGGTTAACCAGAGGTTATGACTGGCTGATGTCGTCAAGAAAATCTATGCCCATGAAGCATCAGTGCAAGCCACATGGTCCCACTTCCCCCTCACATACATCTGGATTTCAGATACATTCCATGATAGTTTGGACAATCTGGTTAAGGGACCGGGTATTTCAAGGAGGCACATAGGAAACAATTATATGGGTCATAACTATATATGTTCACTGCAAAGCCTTGGGGCAATTTTGATTCTACAAGTTTACTGCAAGGTAAGTTTTGTAGGTAAGTGTTATGAGAAGGAAATCTAGAGTAAATAGCTATTTTGGCAGCTTAGCTTTGACATCTGCATTAACAGAGAACAAATATCTTCAATAACCTGAATAGTTCAGGATAATTAAGACTCGGCATTTTTACAATACCAAAGTGGATAAAAACTCTGAGAGATTCTGCACAAAGTAGACAGAAGGTATGGCTTTTAATATACTAGTGCCTGCTGATAATTCTGAGGTTTCACGCACTGAAACTAATGGGACTAATAAAAGGTTTTTGTACCAAGAGAACTATTATATCTATGGCAACAGCAACTTGAATGAAGGAGTTTATCAGTGTTTGGAGACTTGGAGAGAAAAAGATACAGGTACGGGATCTTATGTAACAACATGGTTCAATAGGGGCACACAGGAGGCTGGACTATGGCTATTTAAATACTAGGGATTTACTAGAGGGAAGGAACCTTCTTCTGCAATCTCAGTAGTCCTTGCTTCAGACAGCGAAATGGTGAAGGCAACCCCAGTTCATAACTGCTCACACCTGGCTAGTAAGGAAGCCTTATGGCCTCCCACTATTGGGCCAGCTGTGACAGAGTAGCCAGAAACAATCACAAAAGTCTCTTCCACAGTTAAACATCTGTGGACAAAAGTCTGGAGAGTAGTGTAAGAATGCAGGTATTAGACATTTGGAAAACAGTGCAGCATCTTTGGATGGTTTTCCCATAGAACACGTTCCAAATATTGGTGTTTATAATAATTTTAGTTTGTATCACTGGGAAGTATACTGTGATGTGAACAGTATAACAACTACCCTCAAACAGAGGATCTTAAACCAAATGTAAAGGAGATGCTGGCTTTGCTAGAAGAGATGAATGAAATAAAAGGAGTTTCTAGCAAAGCCCATTTAGCACATCCTAGGAATTCAGGGAGGGGTTTGACAGTTCCTGTCAGAAAAGAAGCTGTGAAGCTTGAGGAGCTCTGAATTACTGACATCACTTTGGAGAGCCAGCAATGCAGACCATTATGTAAAACATCATCCTGACTTTACAAAAACCCAAACAAAACAAGTTCAAGAAGACAGTATGTATGGAGTTGACACAATGCCCAGTGACTACTGATGAGCAGACTCAGAAAAAAAAGAGATAAACAGAGACTTAGTATCTTCTGGTAAACCTGTGAAAGCAAGGTGGTTCAGCATGCAAAAATGGCAATTTGAAACACAGCAAAGCAAAAGTAGTTTCTGATTCAATCCCTTTCCAATAAGACTTATTCTTTCTGAAGAGCAAAATAAGAACATGGCAACCAAGAAAAATATTATATATGTGAATATACTGAAATTTCTGGATAACCTTCAACCTTGGTAAAAGTGATAAAATGGTTTATCAGAATAAATGGTAAATGGGGTAGAAAGTTCAGAGCACCACTTGATTATATAAACAGCCTTTAGTGTACTCAAACACCTGAGTTCCTAAGAGACAGGGGTTACTGTCAGAAGTGGCCACCTGAGGATCAACACAGAGTGAATAGGCTGAACCAAGAAGGTACTCACCATTCAGGAACAAGATAACAAAGTGGGAGTTCTGCCAGTCAAGATTAAGGGGAAGAAATAGCATAGAAGGGAGGAGAGATAGTGGAGGAATGAGGAATTTCCAGAGAGAGGATGCATCTAGTAATAGCAGGAATCATCTGACACAGACTTGCTATACAGATGAAATCTTCTAAGTCATATGGAAAGAAGCTAAGAAGGTGCCTGACTGACACCAAGAAAAACATTATTTTCAACATCCTAATTTCTGTTCTAGTTTTTTTTTATAGATTTATTATGAAAATAAGACATTTTCATGATACTGGCACCTAGAAGATCCTGAAAAGGATTCCGGTTTACACCATACCCATGAATTCCCCAGTAATTAGTTTATGCGCCCTCATTTTGACACTGATTTAAAGCTTCTTCCAAGAAACAAGAAAATTTTATGAACAGAAAAATAGTTGTTATGAAATTTATACTAGAGCTTTTGGCAGCAGATTGTAAATCTACTATCTAGAGAGATTTTGCTAAGTGGATAGGATGAATACAACTGTAAATAACAAATAATAAGCATCAAAACAGCTGAAATTAAATGCTTTCCACGTATTCCAAGTCCAT
Organism: Pedionomus torquatus; assembly: GCA_013398155.1. Classification (NCBI taxonomy): domain Eukaryota; kingdom Metazoa; phylum Chordata; class Aves; order Charadriiformes; family Pedionomidae; genus Pedionomus; species Pedionomus torquatus. Next base: position 338,298 of record VZRU01004553.1, read on the forward strand.
TAGAGCAATGACTGCAATAACAATGGATAACTTAATTTGCCATGGTGCAGCAGCTCATACCAAATCTTCAAGATGGCAAAACTAAAACTGGTTTAACACAAAGGGTGATTTCACAGATCACAGAAAGTACACAGATCACTTCAGTGCTTTTTACAGAATAAATGTTGTACAGTCAGGAGTCAAAGTTTGTAATATTAGCCCTTCTTTGTACTTGAAATACCTTAAAAATAAGAGATGCTACAGATATATACAAGTCAGCCTAAAATTCATCCAGGACAACTTAAACTACTGCTAAGTACTTTTTCTCCACATTTGTTTCATGAATGTGACCTGAGACATTGTAATCACCTGTGCTACTTTATGGAACATTTTGTAAATTATGTAAACTCCTGTAGGATGTCCTGCCCTGGTACTTTACCATCTCCCAGCTAAAAATTTACTGGTAGTTTGGCAATTCAGTACACCACCAGCTATTACTCCTCTCTGGGAATGAGACCCTCACAATTACTAAGTCCTTTCTCTTTGGAACACCCATTGCTTGCACAAGGACTTCTTTCCTTCTCTGCACTAATAAATTAGTAGACCACAAAAGGAATGGGTTCAAGACCTTTCATCAGGTGTTGCACAGTCCAATTAAGTTTTGCCAAGTAATAGCTACTTAACATTAAGAATCACTGAGTTTTTACTCCAAGTAATGTTACCACAGGTGAAAATTACAGAAGAATACTACTGAATATTACTGAAAGGGCATACTCAAATGAGCAGTGATATTATATATATCGCTACATATATATAATATACTATTATATTATACACTATATAATATATATATATACTATATTATATTATACACTATAATATACATGCACTATATAGATATAGTGAATATTACGTAAAATTCCACTAAAACGCTGTTAAACCTCTAAAGTATTAGCTGCTACTATTGGAGTAGTTAAGGTTTACAGAGTGATTCTCATAAAATTCACCCTTGCTGTTTCTCCTTCCAAGAACATTACATTCTCAACAGCAAAGCCCTTAAATATTTGCTGATTCAGCCTTTTGATCTGAAACAGAAGAAAGAGAACCAGTATTATAATATTCTGGAATATTCTGGAATATTCGTTTGAATACAAATTTTTAGTTATACATGCACAGTTTTATTTGAGACAAAACATGAGGCATAGATAAAAATACAGAAGGAATTTAGACAACTAAAGAAAAATATTTAATACAAGAAGTCATGAATGAAGATTAAAAGTCAGCTGATTAATAAAAAACATGCTGGAACCTGAATGCAAGTATTTCCAGCAAGAAGGGTGGCTGAAGACAGATGGCAAGTGATTTAAGGAAGTTCTAGTGTTCTGTGCAAAAATGGGTTCTTAGAAAAATCTTGTTATTTACTGCACCCTATGATTGTTATCCTTACCATGCACTGTATTTTTAACAGATACATTTAGTACTGGCTGACACATAAGTACATGAAGCTAGGCTACACACAGACTAGGTATTTATTTTAGAGTTGGCTTTTAGTGCTTATTCTGATGCCCCTTGTGATACAGGAAATTATCCTGAGATGTTTTCACAGCTTGAGCCACTCTATAATTGCCTCCTGCATGTAAAATGAATACTGCATAGCAATGAGGAAAAGATGTTGGAAACTGCTCCTATCAGAGTAAGTAAAAATATACTGATATTCGGCAAACATGAATAACAACCAGAACTTACTATATTGTCAACCAAAATGAAGACTCTGCTTAGCTGAAAAATGAAGACAGACTTCAAGGTCACAAAGGAACTGAAGCAAGAATCTGAAAAAGAAGAGGGAGAGTCCACACCAACAATAACATCAGATTTACAGTTCCAAGCAAACACACAAGGACAAATCACCTGCTATCAACTCCTGCATGATCAGTATATTCATATTTGAAACAGCTATCAGGTACGCTGGCTGCAAGGCTCTTCTGCACTGGGAAGCTTTTGAAAGGGGGTTTGCTTTGTAGTCCTAGGGACTAGCAAGCCTGTTACTGAAGGTGACCTGCTTAAAGAGAGATGGCCTTTGGAAAAAGCAGCAGCATGCAGGTTGCATGTGAAGTGTCTCTTGTGACATTTTAAGTTGTGCATGAGATGATGCACAGAGAAAAGGGAAGAAAAAAAACGATCTCAGACTTTGAAACTGAAACAAATAAATCACAATTGTCAAATATTAAATACTCTGTAGTGTATTGAAAGTAAGGAATCTACAGACAGTAGCATCACCAGTTAGAAACAGCTCTCTTGGGTCAATTGTAAAATCTTTGGAGTTCAGCAGCTAGGGAATTCTAGTTCTATATTCTAATTCTACTAGCAAGCCCCAAGTTCAGCAACGTGGCTGAGCCAAACAGAATATTACGGAAGCTTGATCCCAGATATGGAGACTAGAATGTTGAGGACCGGTAGACTCAGATAGATACAAAAAAGCTACGTGACAACACCATAAATTCTGCCTTTCCTCTGCAAGCAGAAAGTGACACGAGAAATCTTCAGGCCAGCGATCAGAAAAACTGAAAACTCTAAGAATAAGTTTATAAGAACTGACAAGACTAGAAAAATGTTTCATTATTATATCCATTAAATGCTTTATCTTAATTAGCAAATTAATTTAAACAGACCTTTAGTATATGCAGGTAAAATCAAAATAAGCACATAAAGCTAAGCATTTATATCAAGGTATATTACAGTTGACTCAATTTTAGCATCTTTTGTTCTAGAGAGGCTTTTTGCATTTCTATCAAGTTTCTAGAACTGGAAGTTTCTTTCATGGGAGTTAATTTAAAATGTTCACCTAGCTCTACACCAGAGTTCCTCAACTATTAATAACTTGACTTTCACAATACTTTTATGCAAACAGGTTGTCATATTTTACAGACAAGCAACTAAAATTCAGAAAAACAGCTGTTAAAGATATCAGGAGTGCACAACTGAAATATGCAGACCACGGGTTTTTTTAATACGTGTCATTTCTATAGCACTTGGTACGTTCTAAGCACAGCTCTACCTAACCTGCAAGTTCCCAATGTGGTAAAAGTTGCCTCACATGGTCTTTCACCAAAAACCAAACAAACCAGAAGAAATGTTTCACAGTCACATTCTGATTGAGTGATTTTTTTTTTTTTTAAATTAACTTCCCAAAAGTTATACTCTTATACTGTCACAGGCACAAGGGCTATACTCACCATTCCATACTAGCACCTGCTTCTTTTTGAAGAACAGACTTTTTCCCATCTGTTTCATTCAGTGGGAGGTCAAATTCATTTCAGACTGGGGCATGGCCTGCCCTGAGCTCAACAAACAGCTTTGCCTGTGGATTAAATGCAGTTTCCTCACCCTTTCTTCAAAGAGCTTACTGTGAACCTTCTGACAGATGAGACATCTGTGAAATCAAACCACAATTCTGAAACTTAATGCCCATACATACTCAGGTAGGAGAGAAAAGCATGAAAGTTTGGCTTATTATGCATGGTTGCCACTCAACCTTCCCCATACAAGTGCCACCGCCATGAGCTTTGGCTGTGGCACATACACAAAAGTAGGGTAGATGACTCACCGAATCACAGAATTTCCATAGTTGGAAAGGACCTCGGAGATCATCGAGTCCAACTATACACACATCAAAAACCAAACCCCATGAAACAAATCACCCAACTGAACAACCTCAGCCATACCCTAAAGTGCCACATCTACACATTTCTTAAATAACTCCAGGGATGGTGACTCTACCACCTCCCTGGGCAGGTCGTTCCAGTGCTCACCATGCTCTCAGTGAAGTAATTCTTAATATCTAATCTAAACCTCCCCTACTGCATTGGTCTAAGTGTATTAATGATTACTGAAATTTGAGAGAAAACCTTATTTTGTACCATGTATTTAGCAAGAGGACTTCATATAAAGCCCTACTGCGTTACCTCTCCGCCCATCAAACCGCTGAGCTACTACTAAGCCGCGCC
>VZRU01004553.1:342447-382736 GCA_013398155.1 Pedionomus torquatus
ACCGAACCCGGGGAAGCGTGAGGGAGGTGGCCTGGGCCTGATGGCGCGGTAAGGGGAGTGGGGCTGGGCGGGCCCCCGCTGGGGAGAGTGGCCTGTGCGCCCGGCGCCGCCTCCCTTATTTCCTAGCGAAAAATAATACCCTTAATCTAGGATTAAATGACACCTGAATTTAGGGCATTTGACGTCTTCCATAAAAACGGAATATTATTTTAAATATTTTTCTCCTCCTTAGTAACAGACCCTCGTCCCTGCTTCAACATGGGAATAAATTTGAAAGTGACTGGTGGCCTGTAAAGCTGTTTTGTATCTTAAATTTCTGAGGCACAAAGATTTAAGTGACTTTATTACACCTGATGGTGTGAGGCAGAGGGAGATAATGCAAGGCTTTGTAGCTGTTTCTCATGGCTAGAACTGGAAAACAGCAATAGCTGAATATTTGCAGTGTATATAATACTTGCTAAAGGTTGTAGTCAGTTTTTCAGGGGCCTCGGTCATTAAATTGAAGTTCCTCTCTAAGGATATGCATTATTTGGAAATTGTTGGCTGAGTAGAACAGAAGTAAAAGTATTGACTGTTTCTCACCTTTGGTTTCCTAGACACTAAGCACTTATTAATTTTTTACGAAACTTGTTGGAAAAATAGACTACAGAGTGCTGGGGGAAAATGTGTAATTCTGTGTTCTCGTGTTACGACTTTCCTGATCATATTTCCTGATAAGTTTTGTTTCCATATACACTTCCCTCTGCAAAGAAACTAATTAATAGTTCTCCACTTATTGGTGTAAGTAAATATTTTGTGTAATCTAAATAATGCTAGCAGCAATCTTCAGCTGGATCTGATGAAAAAGGATCTTAAGAGAAATTGAATACTATTAAGAAAAAATGAGAGCAGCGTAGGAGGATAGCAGATCTGTTGAGAAAGGTTCCATTCTCTGAAAATGTAGATATCTTCTTTTTGAAAAGTTGATCTTAAAACTGAAGTTTTACAGTAGACCCTAAGTAGTTCTACTGAAATGGAAGAAGGAAAGTTTTACATTGTCCCTCCCACCCCCCTTTTTCTACTTTGTCCTTACGAAGATCATTACAGCTTGATTTCAGCATAAAAGCACTAGTTTTTGCCTTGAAAGAGTTACTAGGTTTTGACTTTTCTTTTCTTGTCTAGCAATTGGATCAAATGTTGCAGGCAGACAAGAATGAAGCATTTAAGAAGGCTCTGTTTCGTGGTGATGTGTCATTAATTGAAGAACTCTTAAACTCTGGTGAGGAAAGTCATTTATAAAGTTGGATATTTGTAATTAAACTTGCAAGTATTCTAAAGCTTCCAAGTTTCTTGTTTCAAAATATATTGAGTGCATGTAGCTTTATGTTAATGCTTCTGATACAGGATAAAACCACTTACTTTAGAGATTAAATTACTTTTTCAGTGACTCAGCATTTGCTATTCCAGCTAATTCCTTTCATTTATATTTGTTTTGTCAATCAGGAGCCCTGAAAATTAAGAAGACTGTAATGCGTACTATTGAATAAGGTGTTTCTTTGTTTTCAGGTGCATTTTTAACCTGAAAATGTCAATTACAAACACAGAATTTGAGGTGCCTTAAGTTGAGAATGAGAATTCAGTGGGAGATCTTACTTTGTTGTTTAAGGTTGCTGGAGTGGGAGCAGAAAGGGGAAACTGGTTTCTTTTGGTTTAGTGCCCCTCATTTGGAAATTCCTTCCCCCTTTTTTTTTTTTCCCATTCTTTTTTTTCTTCACTCACAGCACTGTTAAGTGTCTGGTATGTGCCTTGTGTAATGCTGCTGTCCTGGCAACATCAGCTGGACAAAGATTTTGTGATTCTTAAAGGTCTAATATGTGACGTTTGTCACTAAAAAGTAGTTTATCTTAACACTAAAAGCCTTTCTCCTTGTTCTGTTACTCAGTATTTGTCTGTAGTGTGTTTCTGTTCCTCAGTGTTAGGAGGATTGGATCACTTACTGAAGCATCCAAGGCAATCAAAAGCTGCATAACTGAGTTGACCTGCCTAGTGATAATTGTCAGGGAGTTCTGCTTCAGCAAGCAAGCAGGATATAGTAGCCAAAAGCTTGTTCTCTGAAGAAAATCTGTCTTGTCACTAAAGAAGGTAGTTTCCCACTTAGCAATGGATTTTTTACCTGTCCTTCTAGAAGACTACTGTTTCTTACCACAGTGAAGGAATGATTTTAATTTAAAAGTATTGCACAGACTTAAACACAGAGGTGTGATACCAAGAGAAATGCATCTTCTCTCTTGCTTTGAGAAAATATGATCTTATGTATAGGTAGAGGTTTTAATGGTATCTTAGTGATTGCTTAATTGTTCTGATACGGCCATCCATTTTTAGTTGCTTGTATTTCAGTCAAACAGCAGTAGTTTGCTTTCTGCGTTGATGGCTGGTACATAATGAGCAGTTCTATGCTGTTGGAAGATGATGACAGGTATCTGTAAGAGTGTAAAGTCAGGCCAAAGATTCCTGTAGCCTGATGTCCTGAAATGCACAAGGCAGTGTCACGAGAATAAATAAACGTGATTAACAGTAAATTTTGACCCATCCTGCAGAGCAGTAGAATGCAATGCCTCTCTAACAGGGAGGTGTTTGTAAAGAAATATAACATTGTCCTTCAGAGGACTGGTGCTCACTCAGATTAAATCTTTGCCTCCAAATTTGCCTTTAATGTATGTTCAGTAGAGCTTGTAGGAGGCATGCTACCAGCACTCAACCAAGGTCAGGGTTTGTGTTGGAAGTGGATCTCCTAGCAACAGTTGGGGCCATTCTTTGAACAAGAGCAAGAACATATTGTCTTCTGACTTGCTTAGGCATTGCTTTAAGAATCGTTGGTGCTGAGGCAATTTTACAGAGCTCATTCAGGAGATGGACAGGAACAATGTCTTCTCTTACCCCTCCTATGAAATGGCAACATACTAAAAACTAAGTTTCTGAAGTACATGTCACAAAAGGTGATGCAAGCAAGTAGCAGGTTGAAAGATGACTCGGGCATTTTTATCTGCTTTGGGAATAAAATACTATATAATTCATATGGTAGTTTTCCTCAAACGGAGGTAACAGTTATGACCTCATGACAATTTAGGCTTATAGCTGCAGTCAAATCCTCTTTCCTGTTTTCATTCAGCAGTGTCTTTCACTCCTATCTTAGCACAAGTGCCTGACCTCATCTGATCTTTTGTGAGCCAGTTCAGGGAATTAAAGTAGTGGTAAACTATGGGAGGGGCATGAGTCTGTGTGTGAATAGTTTCTTAGCCAGCTTAGGACTCTGAACCCTGAGTCAGATGAGAACCATGGGTGACCCAGCAGCAGGAAACATCAGCAGCTCTGATGTTCTCAGCTTTAAGATATTGTGGAATCACAGCAGAAAGTGCTGATGAAGTTAAAAGAAATCAATACTTCAATTAGAAAGAACTCTTCTAGAATCAAGCATTTTAGATCTTTTCCTTCGGGTAAATTTGGTCTGAATGTGAATGTATTCTAATGCTGAGAGCTATTCTTAAACTAAATGAAAGTTTTTCAAGGCTTCATTTTGGTGTCAAACATGGAATTATTTAGCATAAAAAGCCATCTGTAGAGGTTGGTCATAGCTCTTCAGGCATTACCTTGTTAATCTTTGAATATGAAGTTACGTTTTCTGTATAAAAAGAGCATTTCTACCTTAACTATTATTAGCCACAGTCAACAAAATATCTGAAAGAGATACCAGAGAAACAATAGTAGTCACAGAAAGAACGTAATTCTTCCTTTGCTATTATTTTTCTTCATGTGCTTTGTATAGTTTCTGCTATAGAGCTCAAATAGGGCCAGAACAACTTTTTCCCATTCGTGGTTAAAGAGGAGAGTATTTATCTGTTAACTGGGATTCTAAGAATGTTGTATCTACTTTGTCTTCTGGACATAATTTGTGAGGTTTTATGACTGAAAAGTTCCTCTTCTCATACCCACAAATGAACACAGAGGGATAATGGCAAGTGAAGGAGCCCAAATAATGCCCTGGCCCAACTTTTCCCAGGTCTGTCATGGAAGCCATCAACCAATCACAGGCCCATTGCCACAAGACCAGAGGAGCAGAAAGGCCCAAGGGCCATCAGGAACCCAAATTATGGACTCAGAGGAAGGGACTTCCAGGACTGTCATAGGGCCTTTGTGCCTGGGTTCCAGTGACTGTAGAGACAGGAGTGAAAGGATGTGCCAGCTGCAGGAGTAGGACCTGGGGTCAGATCTCCATGTGTCTGTGACTCTAGCAGCTCGAAGCAATGTACCTGTCCCAAAGGGGAGCAAGACCAAGACCATTGGTGCTGTCTGTGTTGATTGATGTGACTGGTGATATATGTGTGTGGCTGCTGGGAATACATACTTCAGTCCTTTCTTTGTCTTCCTCTGATACTTTTAGCTGGTTTGCATTGTGACTTTCACACTGCATGGTATTTCAAGACTGTTACTACAAAGACATCAGGAGACCATGCAGGACAAACAAGCTGTAACACAGCTTTGACATTTCATTGCCAAAAAGACTTTTCTACTTCTAAAACTTAAAAAAGCACTGGCATCGTGGCAGATACTGCCTGCTTTACCTCTAATGAAAACAGTGAGGAACCTGCTTTCTCAAGAGTTTTAGTAAATCTCTACATGACTGCCAAGTAGATCTTTTGTCACTATTGTTCAGATAGGTGTTAAAATAAAAATCTGTAGATGGGAGCTCTAGTTACATAGGCTGCTTTTCTTCTTAAGAGCACTTAAGGCTGACAGATTGTCAGCTTTTTTGTATTCTGTTCCTGTTACTTTAGGGGGTGTTGGATATCAGAGTTTCTAAATTCTTCAAGTGGCTCATCTACAAGGAAGCTCAGCTGTGACTGCTAAGGGACTCTGAATCCCCTTGTATTACGTGGCTTTGGGCTTTAATGAAGTGTTTTTTATATTGCAGACAAACTGGTGTGCTATAACGTTAAGGATGCAGCTAGTACGTATGAATTACTAAGAAAATTTGATAGTAAATTCTGTCATGTGCAGGTGTTAGTGCTTCAACACCTGGCTTTCATTGACTGTTACCTCTTTGCTAATCACTTGTAATTAGTGGGGTTGTAATTAATGGAGCAGGGTCAAGTTGGAGGCCTGTAACCAGTGTTATCCTCCAAGGGTAAATGCTTAGTCCAGTCTTGTTCAACATATTCATCAATGACCTCGACGAGGGGACCGAATGTATCCTCAGCAAGTTTGCTGATGATACCGAACTAGGAGGTCTGGCTGACACTCCAGAAGGCTGTGCCACCATCCAGTATGACCTGGACAGGCTGGAGAGCTGGGCAGAGAAGAACCTAACAAGGTTCAACGAGGGCAAGTGTAGGATCCTGCACCTGGGGAGGAAGAATGCCAGACACCAGTAGAGGTTAGAGGTGGACCTGCTGGAAAGCAGTTCTGAGGAGAAGGATCTGGGGGTCCTGGTAGATAATAAACTANCATGATAAGGACAAGGAGCAATGGGCACAAGCCGGAACATAGGAAGTTCCATTCAAATATGAGGAAAAACTTCTTTACAGGGAGGGTGACAGAGGCCTGAAACAGGCTGCCCAGGGAGGTTGTGGAGCTGCTTCTCCGGGGACCTTCAAGACCCACCTGGATGCAGTCCTGAGTGATGTACTCTGGGCAATCCTGCTGTATCAGGGGAGTTGGTCTAAATGATCTTTAGAGGTCCCTTCCAACTCTGACAATTCTGTGATTCCATAACTCCAGTGATCTTAAACAGCTGAAAAATCAGTCCCAGGACAGTGACATATTAGAACCTGAGCTTTAATAGCTTTCTTTTGCTACACTGAGCACATCTTTGACAAACTACCAAGGCAGGGGAAGTAAATATACATTTTACATGATAATGTTTGCATATTGTTCAACTGTTGCATATTTCTTAGGACAGTTTTGAGCTTTTTCTGAGCTGTCTCTTGTAAAGAAGTATTTTTGATAAGCCATAGTCACTGTTGGACTAGTATTGAACCAGATGATGGAAACTGTTACAGAAGAAGTAATATTTGAGAAAGTATTGAAGGAAAGATGATTCCTCTTATTATAAAAGGGTATAGAGATTTTTATTTGAAAGTTGTCAGATTAATATCTCAGTCTGGTACTTGGTTTTTGGTGAATTTGGGAGGGCTGTCTGTCAAGCTTACTTCTAGCCACAAAGGAAGATAAGGCTATTATAAAGAGCAACAAACAACTCTGGTGATTGTAACTGAATCTAGTATAATTTTGTATTTTCTCTGTTGAGATAATATTTTGTCAGTACTGAATGCAGTAGTTAAATCTGCAAGTTAACGGTCTTGCAAGACAAGGAGCTGTGAAGCAGGAAAGCCATATGTCAATATGATCTTAGCCTGACAAGCAAGTTGCTTCCAAAGCAGTCCACTTGGCTTAGCAAAAGTCAAAAAATTTTCATCTTCATTGAGGAAAGCTGTTGCACATACATGCAGGAAACAGAGATTCTGTGTACTTCTCTGCACAATCTTTTTCAGCTAAATTTATTACTTACTTTTTATTATTTTTTTAATGTAGTCTTTCTGTGGTATTCTTCTTGGATTCCTTGGTGTCAGTTCTAAACATTTTCTGGTATTCCAGATAAAGATGTATTAAAAAAATTATGAAAATGGTTCAGTAGACTTCTCTCCCCAAGACTAAGTGCAACCAGTGTGCAACCTTTGTAATGATACATATTAAGAGTAAGGTTTATAAAATGCATGTTTATTGGGGTACAGTTTTATAAATTTCGTATCTTAAATTTTGACAGGTATAAGCATAGAATCAACCTTTCAGTTTGGATGGACTCCCCTGATGTGTGCTGCCAGTGTGGCTGATTTTGCAGTAGTGCGTCTTCTTCTGGACAGAGGTGCTAATGCATGTTTTGAAATAGGTAAGATATGTATGAAAAATTCTGGCCAGCAGTGCTCCGTACCAGACGTCCTATCCTTTTTCTCTTTTACGTATGTAGGGGAAAAAAAATAAATGGGAGTTCAGAATGGAACTGGGACCTAGTCTGGTTTTCATAGTTTTGAAGTAAAAGTAGTAGTTTTGAAATAAAAATTGTTGCCTTGGAAGTGATCTGGAATCAATTGATGGGTTTTCTTTTTCTCTGACTGTCTTCCCCCCCTACCTCCCAATCCCCAAGTACTTTTTTTAAAAGGGTGTTTGGAAGTACTTGGATAAAGTCGTAGAGTTAACAGGATCAATCAAAGGAAGTTTTATGAAGTGTGTACATGCAGAAAACACCTAGAATCCCCAAAAATCAGGAATAGCTTTTGAGTTTGTGGGAAACTAATGTGGACTTCTCTAAAACTAGAGCACAATTTTCCTATTAAGTGAAAACTGTTCTTCAGTGTGTTGCCAGATCACCTTTTTCTGCAAGAGTTCAGTGGAGCTTCTAAGAAATATCAATTCCTCTGTCAGTTTTGATGGCTTAATAATAACTTTTTTTTCGTACTTAAAAAAAGTACTTACTTAAGGTTATTTTCCTTTGCTTTCATTGTGTTGAAAAATTTATCCAAGTTCAAGAAAAGCATTTCAATACAGAAGAAATTGACATGACACATGATAGTGCCAAAACATAAAAGCAGTGACTGTATTTTCTAGTAATTTGCTGTTATTTGTAATAGTAATAGAGTGGAATGCAGGTGATACAAATCTGGCTTTGAAAATTTTCTTGAACTTCTTAGCAACTGATCAGAGTATGATATTAGATTAGATTGCCTGCGCCAGAAGCAATCATGCCTTCAAATTACTGTCCTTGTAGCTGGTCTCGGAGAACTTCCAGGTGTGGGTGCCTACAGATCTTACGTGTTCCTTGTTTAAGGCTGTAGAGAGCTATAAATGGAATGGAAACTGCTATGGACAGTTTTGGCTGACCAGTTAACCAACACGCATGGCTTTTTTTCAGTGTGTGACCAACTGTGTTTTGCCCAAAGTGGTACCTTACTGGGGTTGGGTTTCTCAGCTTGTTTCCCTGTTGGACTGTGTAGGGAAACCGTCGCTAGGGCTACAGCACAGCACAGTACTGTCCAGCCAGGAACAGTCTTAAAAGTCTGATTCAGGTTAGACCACATGTGATCAGTAAAGCTGTGCCATCCTACAGCAGTGCTGAATGTCACCAGTCCTGTTGCTTTTTTTAATATCAGCAGGCAATCACATAAGCAATCCTATATTAATTATCCTGTAATGCTTATAATCCTAATAATAGCTCTAGTGTTAATGACTGTCATTCTTTGTAAGTGGTTACTTAATTTTACCCTTTTCATTGGTCATGAAGCACAAAAAAAACTAATGTAGCATCCACAGTGTATGTGGTTGGATCAGAATGCAGCATCTTTGAGGAGTAAATTCATGGCTTCTTCTGGGTTTTTCATCTAGGCTGAACATAAACAAATCATTTTTGCAGTCACCGTTTTTTCTTTGCAAAAAAGAAACTTGAAAATATGAAGGTGTTTCTTACCCTTCTCTTTCTCACATGTATGAGCTATATGTAGGCTAACAGAAATGAATTTCCTACTTTTTATCACTACCTGAATTAATGAATAGAAATATAACTGCAGGTTCCTCCTAAATATCATTCCCAGATTAATGGCACTATCATTAATGGTAGTGACCTGCCATCTTTCTGTTCATGTTGTTATTGCTAACCAGATTAAACATTTTGATTAAAAATCTGTCAGTGTATCAAGTAATTTACTGAAATGGAAATTGCTTACAGTTCAGGAGTTCAAGTGACTCGGAAACTTAATTTTTCATTTAACATACTGACTTACGTGTGGTAGAAATTCTACATGAGGTAGTTGAAAATTAAATGATGGCGTATGAAAAAAGAGGATTAATTCATACACAAAATTAAGGTCTTTGGTTGGGAGGATGGGAGACAAGAGGTAGTGAAAAATAAAGTAGAGCAGGGGCCAGGTAAAGTACATAACCAGCTTGTCGTGTTTAAATACAATAAAATCTAACCTCAGTTGAATAAAGGTGATTTTATATGCATGTTCTTAAACTTTTTACAAGAAAGTTAGAAGACATTTTGTAACACTTCATGGTATGGTCTGAAGTAGGCACAGCCAAAATTATACTTGTTAAATTGTTTAAAGGCATGTTTGAACTTGTGAGCAACATTGTGCAATAAGCAAAATAGGCAGTTATTCAAGTGGCAGTCTTCTAAATGAATTCAGGGCCAACTAATTTGCTAAGGTCCATGGGGTGTGATGCTTCCCGCATCTCTAGGAGAATCATGGGAAAGGAGATCTCACCTGTTCTGTGGGGAAACAGCAGTGGTGTACAGTCTGATCTCTGAGCACAGGTGGCATGAAACATCCAGTTGGCTTCAGAGCTGGAGCAAATACTCTGGTTTCTTCCTGATGAATCTCTCTGGATTGTGTAGATGTTCTTTAAATCCACATCCAAAAACATACTTGTAATTCTCCTCCTGCTAGTACTGCACCGTAGCAGTCCAGTTTAGTAAATTTCATTATTTCTCCTTAAGCCCTATAATAAAGCCTTGTTACTTCAACTGTCCTTTGTATGGGCCTCTGTTCTCCCTAAAATTGATGTTGCTGTGGATTTATACTACATTTCATGCACTTTTTTAATCCATTGCAGTTAACTTAATGTAAGCTGTTTCTTCCTTTGACTGTATTTTGGGAAGAGATGGGGAGGAACAGGGAGTGAAACTACTGGTGTAGAACAACATTTGAGAAACAAGCATCTGTAGTTAAACTCCTGCTGTTGTTTTGGGGTACCTAAGAAGTACCCTAAACTTCAGTAGGAATAGATGCTTTACTGCTGCCATTAACTCTCATTTTTCTGAGCATCTGCTCAAATGCTTTTTTCTTAACTGATGATTCTAGTGACTTTCGCTGGAAGGAAAACAAGTTTCTTACCCTTTTTTAAATATCTTAAGAGTATCAGAACCTGATTAACAACTCTAGCAAACATAAAGGCTTTTAAGGGAACTTCTGGGTTAGCATAGTATTTACGTATGTAATTCTCTAACTGCAAATTTCAAAACAGATAAGTACACTGTGCTGATGGCAGCATGTACTGCACATGCTTCAGAGGAAAACATCTTGAAGACTGTAGAACTGCTTCTATCAAGGAATGCTGATCCTAACGTTACTTGCAGGTATCAAAAAACCTATCTCTGTGAATACGGCATAAAATTTAATATTAATATACGGAGGCTTCTTAATAAAGTTAGCCGTTGTTGGTTAAGATGATGTATACTTCATTAGCTTTTTGTAATTTTGCTTCTGTCTGTGCAAGGAAAGATGAGTGTTCAGATATTTATTTCTCCTAATAAATTCATTCATCTGAGTAAGACTATGGTCAGTTTTATCACGTTGAAGTTTGTTCCTCAGCTGAACGAGATATAAATTTAAGATTAAAAACTAATTTAAATACTTCTGTTGACTGCAATATGAGGGCAAGAAGTATGTCCTTTACCTTTTCTAAATCATGTTGCTTCTTCTGTATGATGGAAGTTAATTCTTAATTTAAATTCACATCCTCTTTTTGAGCCTTTTGTGGGTATCTAGCAATATTCCTTTCACAGACAGCCTTCTATTGAAAAATATGTATTTTGTTTACACAAAATTTTTCTATTTCAGAGCAATCTGGAATAATACAGATTAAAAGGAGATCTAATCTCCTTTTAAAAATAAGTAACAGCTTCTTTCTTGAATTACCACTTTGTGTCTCAGCAGTCTGAAGCAGTGCATTGTGAGATGTCTGTAGTTATATTGTCCTATGCAATGTTTCACTTCTACTTCAGAATTTCTTTCTTTTTGACCTAAACCAAACTGCCCTCCTTCTGCCGGGGAAAATAAAATAAAATTTAAAAAAAAAATAAAAATATATATACTGTTTGAGTCAAACTGAAACTGCTTGGTTTTCAACTAACTGAAGTTGATTTTTTAAAATTTTTTTTTCAATATACCGCAGCTCTTTCACCACATTACCCGATATACATGGACTATTTAGCCCTCTGAAAAGAACAGAATTGGAGGCCTGTTTGGTTCTCATTAGTAGAATTCAGTTACTCTGGGCCCTGAACCTCACTGTGAGCATAGTACTGACAGACAAGAAGGAAGGAATCATAGTTGTGCTGAAGTGCCTCTGATATCTGGTACCAAATTTAAATACCATTTACTTATTCTTGTCAGAGAGGCTAAACATTATTCACAAAAGAAGAGAAAGCTACAGACTCTAAACTAATTACATATTCTTGCCATCAGATAGGTGGTAGTTAGGATAAACATCCTGACTTAAAAAATGGAGGAAATCTTTGCATTATTAAGCTTTGTACTGGGTGCTTGAAAATGTGAGGCATGGTGCAAAGCTGCAGGTTTACATTTGGAAAGGCCTTTGACTATATTTTGGGGAAAATATAAACAAGTTTGGATTCTGACACAAGAGATGGGAATTTTAAGGGCAAAACTATTTATAAACTTAGAATATGTTATGCATAGTTGGTCTTTATATACAAATATTTATTGGCCATCTCTTTGACCTTATGCTAATATATGAGTTATGCTTGCATATATCAGATACAGTATCCGGTTGTGTTTTTTCCACTGTTGCAATAGTAGTCTTTCTCAAATTAAAAAAAAGATTGTGACAACTAGAAACATCATATACCAAACAAAAGTATAAATAACATGACATGGTCTGGATTTTTCAAAAGTCTTCATGCTGTCATTGTTCCTTTGCAGTATTTGACATTTGTGCATACCACCCTGTCATTAGAACTGCTGAGGCAGCAGCTGCTGCTTTTTGTGATCATCTTCCACTGTGTTTTGAAACAGAGGGATGAAATGCGTCAAACCAGCTTCTGTGAAGATAAGGGGGCAGATCAGACTCTCTAGGTGGCACTGTGGTCCCAGTTTACCTGTTTCATTGGAGGAAGCAGGATGTTCTGTAGGAGGGCATCAGAACTGTTGAGGAGTTGAGATTATTGTGGTTTACTTCCCGTGTGAGCAGTTTACCACAGGTGTTAAGAGCTGAGGTTCAGCACTTAAGAATTGGAATGGTTGTAGGAAGCTTCGTTTTTATCCACAAACAACTGGAATGTGTGTGAATTGAAAGCAGAATATTTAACTTTCATTTAAGGGAAGTTTGAACTTTCATGTAATGTAAGTTAGGTATTTGTCATCTTTCTGTTGCCCTATCAGGGCATTCAGCAGGCTTTTTTTTATTTCATGTCATCTGGAATTGATATATAGAAACTTGGAAATTTTTTTATCTAATTAATGAAGTGCGCACAGAATGGGAAAGGACTATTGAGAAATAAACTGATTTTTTTCTAAATGCTGCCTAAGACAGAAGATGGGTTTAGGAGTGGGCAGGTAGATGGTTTCTTTTCAATAGGGTAAGAGTACCAAGGAGAAAGTATTTAGTGGAGTAACTTCTGATATTCTTCTGAGAGACAAGGCAAGTCTCTCTTCAGGTTGCATGGTCAGAATAAAGCAGTTGTGTAACACCTCGGTTTTAGCAAGATGCTTATTGCTACTGATAAGATAGTAAGTCTACGCTGACACGTCATAATCTCAAAGACCTTGACATTATCGTTTTGTGATAGTTAACCATAACAAATGACAAGCAGTAAATTGCAGTGAAGGTAAATACCTGGGAAGCATTAATGCACTACGGTGTATTTCATGGTTGGGACAAGAAAATCAGGGAATTTTATGATGATTGAGTCAAGATCTTTAATCCGCTTCAGAACGAAAAATACCTGTGGTGCTATACTTGATGTCTTTTTTATTTGAGCACTATGAACTCAGGACAGAAAGGCTTATTTTATTATGTTGGTCAAACATCAGGACAGGAACTAAATATAAAAAATCAAATGCAAAATGACATTTACCAAAGTACAGTGTTCATCCGGGCCATGTCCATACACCTCTTCCCTCCTCTTATTCAAGTTAGGGAGAAGTCAAAAGCATAGCAAATGTGTGAGTTTGGAAGAGTGCCTTTGAACTGAAGTGTTGAGTCTTGTTCATCACATCTTTTGGTATGGGGAAGGAAACTAGATGCTGAAATAGATGACTGTACTTTTCCCAGCTGGTACTGACTGTACTGTGGTACTAACAGGTTTACAGCTGTTGATCGTGGTTTCTAGGCAAAGGTGTAAAATGCTTGGGGACAACAGCAACATCAGATACAAGTGGAGGGAGGTGATTCTGCCTCTCTGCTCTTGTGAGACCCCACCTGGAGTACTGTGTCCAGCTTTGGAATCCTCAACACAGGAAGGACATGGACCTGTTGGAATGGGTCCAGCGATGGGCCGTGAGAATGATCAGAGGGCTGGAGAACCTCTCCTGTGAGGACAGGCAGAGAGAGTTAGGGTTGCTCTGCCTGGATGAGAGAAGGCTCCAGGGAGACCTTGTAGCAGCCTTACAGTACATGACGGGAGCCTACAGGAGAGATGGAGATGGATACTTTATCAAGTATCAAGTGTAGTGATAGGACGAGAGGTAATAGTTTTAAATTGAAAGAGAGGAGATTTAGAATAGATACTAGAAAGAAATTCTTTACTGTGAGGGTGATGAGACACTGGAATAGGTTGCCCAGGAAAGTTGTGGATGCCCCATCTCTGGGGCATCTCTGGGGCATCTGGCATTCAAGGTCAGGCTGGATGGAGTTTTGAGCAACCTGGTTTAGTGGGAGGTGTCTAGTGGGGTTGGAACTCAGTGATCTTTAAGGTCCCTTCCAACCTGAACCATTCTGTGATTCTGTCATTAACAGAGGTGTTCTGACAATGTACTGTGGTCTCTTGGAATGTCATCTTAGCAGCCTTTGTGTAAAACAGAAGCAAAACCTTCACTGAAACTCATTAGCATATTTGCAGCATTCTATCACAAGTGTATTAAACTTTCTGCCACTGCTGCTAGCTTACTCTGATCATGGATTATTTGCATAGAATTGGTTTGGGTTTTTTGCATGACAAAATTATCCTTTCATTGGAAAGGTGAGTAATTTTGGCATGTTTGTGCTGAATTTCCTGACTGCAAACGTTACCCCCACTTTCAAAGTGAAGTTGAAAACAGTCTGAGAAGTTCCTGATTGTGTGGATAGTTCTTCTGTTGTTCTACTTTACATCAAAGAGTACATGTTTTAAGTTAAACCAGCTTACTTGAAAAAATGTGAGGGAGTAAGGTTGTAGGAGGACAGGGCAGGATAATTGGGAATGTCATAGCACAGAGTTCTGCCATTCACATTGTTAATTTTTATGCTAATCCTTTTTATAACCACATCCTTTTTCTAGTCACATGAAGATAATGTTGTATCTGTCTACCTTCCCACCTCTGTGTGATGTAGATCTTACACAGAAGCCTTTTTATAATTTTGAAACAATCGTGTAAACAGAATTCAGAAGGAGGAAGGTACAAGAGCTGATGATCTGAGATGAAGCCTAAAAGCAGAGAACCTGAAATGAAACTGTCACCTTTTCCAGCCCAACCTTCTTACTAGAGCTCTATGTTCCATTTTAATAAGTTTTGCTTCAAGAACTGCTTTACCTTACTTCAGCAGATTGTGCTTGGAAAACATATCTCACAGCTCGGAGTACAGTAAAACACGTTCTTCCAACACTGCTTGTTGTATATTGAGTTTCTTCCAACACTGCTTGTTGTATATTGAGTTTCCCACCTCATCACTTAAAAGCCAACTAAGCAATGGGCAGATAGCTTTCCTTTGTTTGCTATGGACACAGTGTTACCACTTTGTTTCTCAGTTCCAGCCTTAAGGTACAACACTGGCATGGTGAAACTTGGATGCAAAAGCTTCTGAGGATGCTTCCTGGTTGTCTGAAGCAGTGTGCAGTTTGCAGATCAATAGATTAAAAATATGAGTGTCTTGTAGCATCATTTCCTGGCTTTAGGATTTTAATAAGATAAGACTTGAGACTGAACTCATAAGGTTAAATTGTTTTCTATCTGCTGTATTTTTTTTCTGATGTTACTGATAAAACAGTAACAGTTGGTCAGTTAATAAACATATATCCAGTTACGAGACTTTACATACAAATTTTTGTATGGCCCTGAAAAACCTTTTGGTTTTATCTTTTCCTCCAGCCTTAACTTAAAAGCAGGGAGACATAAAGATAAAAACAAACAAACAAAAAACCCCTTCATTTGCATGAGACTAGTGAAGAATTCTTTGCTTCCAGCTATGCAGCACCTAAATAAAAAGCAAACAAAGTTTGAACAGACATCAGACATCATGCTTAATTAATGAATTGCTTGTATGCCTTTTAAGATTTTTATGTATTTACTGACTATCCCTTGAGTATCATGTTCAATATGGGCAAATGTCATGTGGCAAGTTGTGCCATAG
Organism: Pedionomus torquatus; assembly: GCA_013398155.1. Classification (NCBI taxonomy): domain Eukaryota; kingdom Metazoa; phylum Chordata; class Aves; order Charadriiformes; family Pedionomidae; genus Pedionomus; species Pedionomus torquatus. The sequence continues at coordinate 357,826 of VZRU01004553.1, forward strand.
AAAGGGACTTCACAGATGTTTGGACAAGAAGGTGATCTGCAAGCCAGATTGCTGAAATGCTAATATCTACATGGTGCTTAAAAATGACAAAAGGATTATTCGGATCTTTTATCTGGATGGTTATTACTATGCTTTCAATGTAAATTTTTAGATTGTAGTAAGATGTACATTTAATACACTTAATTCCTCTTCAACTTTACCAAGAAACAGTGGATTTAGCATCTTAAAGCTTGTTCTTGTATTTGCTGGCATTCTTGGCAGGGTTAGGAAAACAAGATGTTTTTCCTAATGCTTTAGTCTCCCTCTTGTGGACCTACATGTAAATAGACAGTATTTCTCAGGTGATGCTTATCAGCATGTGTCCAAGTCAATAAACGGTACCTCCTCATGTGTGTTTATATCCTGAAATAGCTTTTAGCCTTTGAAATTAAAACTCGAACATTAAAATGAAATGCTTGAAGTACTAATTGCGTGTTCATATTGGTGGACCCTTTAAGCATCATATTTATTGGATTTTCCTTAAAAATGGAGAAACTTTTTCAGTGGCTTTAATGTTATTGAGTTGTTGCCTTGAGTTCAGATGCCATGTTCACTGTGATGTACAGATGTAACTTCTACAGAATGTCCTTTGGGGAAAAGGACATTGGACTTTGGTTCAGTGTTTTTTCCGTTGAAAAGGCAGAAGGTAATTGTGAGGTAGTAGTAATGTGTAGTGTGCAAGTTCAAAAAAGAAAATGTTTGAGAGCAGAAGAAATGAAAATGAAAACAGGCATGAATGGACTGTTTTTGCAGTCTGATGTAAATACTTCAAAGGTGACGGCATGAAAAGTCTGTCAAAGACTACCTGCCACTGGATAGAAGTAAGAGTGAGAGTGAGTGTCTGCGTTGGGTGGGTAAGTTTGATTTCTGTTGCTACAAATTATTAGGTTGTAATCAACTTCTGTTTGTTCTTTAAAGTATAAATACCTGTAGATACCTGTATATATATATCTGCACCTCACTATCTCGTCAGTGAGTTGTTAAGTTACAGGAGCATATTGTAGAGTCTCTGTTTTTATAGTAATCTCCATAGGATTACAGGATAATTCTGGTCAGAAGGGACCTCAGGAGGTCTCTAGTCCAACTTCTTCTTTAAAGCCACCTTTACTATGATATTAGGCTAGCATGCTATTTGGTCTGGAAACCTGCTAAAGGTGGAAAATACAAAACTTATCTGAGCAACCAGTTTCACTGATTGAGTGTGACCCATGGTAAAAATGTCATGTATTTAGTCAGAACTTCTGCTTTTGCAGTGTTGATAGACTAAATTGAATTTGTTATATTCATTTCATTAACAAGCTCCTCTTGTTTGTTGACTGTATGTCTTGAAGGCTTGGTTACCTTTCACTTTGCTTATCTCCAAGTAATTGACTTTTTTTCCCCCTCTCATAAAGCTCTTCCAGATTTTTTGTAGTGCACTTTTAATTGTGCTTGCATAAGCCAATATATTATTCTTTTTTGAATGAGCAATAACGAGGAAAGGTAAGCGAAAAGTCTTAGTTGTAGCAATGCTCTGGAAGGAGCTACAAAGTCTTTATTTTGAGACAGCTGCTTTGGTATACGTTCTTTTCAGCGTCCCTCTAGTGGTTGATATTGAACTTACTAAGAAAAAACAGTATTGGAAGAGTATCCTCCCTTTGAGTATATCCTAACAAGACAGAATGAGCCTTTGACAACAGATTTTGACACAGAGCTGGGCATTCAGAGCAATGCATGACAGTTTTTCAGTTAAAAATACTGCATTTTAAGGTACAGCAAATTTTAGTTGAACATGAACTGGTAAAATAATTTAGCTTAAATCTGATTGCTTCATAGCAACTAGAAATTCACATCTTTGTCCTCCTATACTGCATTTTTTCTTAATTCCACAAACTTATTCCACCAAAGAATAAGTATCCAGCATCTGGAAAGATAATTCGCTAACAGAAGGGTTTGAGCAGTAGGGTGTTTTTCTTTGAAAAAATTGAGAGCTAGTCACAATGGCTTCGTCTTATAAGCGTCTCAATAGATGCATGAGATCAATAGGCTGTTGTCATCATGGTTTGGGGGATATGAAAAAAAGAAAGAGTAATGAGAGGGGTGATGTTTGTAAGTACTCACTTCAGCAATTGTAAGAAGTAATAATATGCATGGGGGAGAATCACAGAATCATAGAATGGTTAGAGTTGGAAGGAATCTTAAAGATCAAGTTGTAACTCCCCTGCCATGGGCAGGGACACCTCCCACTAGAGCAGGTTGCTCAAAGCCCCATCCAGCCTGGCCTCGAACACTTCCAGGGATGGGGCATCCACAACTTCTCTGGGCAACTGAGAAGACATCAACGCGTACACTTCTGGAAACAGAAAACTAGAATGGAATAAAGAACAGTAATATTTTTATGTGCATTAGTTTTAGTACTTGAAAAGTTCAGATTTTTAGTATGCTATTTGAACGTTTGATAATATGTGTGCACCCTGGTCTATTGCACTGCACTTGCGCACATGGGCAAGAAGAACATGGTCTGTGATTCTATTGCTTACATTGGTTTTACCAGAGAGGGGTGTGCAAGTATGTACATAGTTGTTGCTCTTAAACACTAAGAGGAAGGATATTCAGTTGTGATTTACAACTTGCCCTCCACAAAATTGCATACTTCTTTTCAGAAATTTGGATTGAAATTAAACCATACATAAAATTTGTGATTTAAGATGTCTTCTAAAAACAATTTTTGAAGTAAAAAATTAATGTCTATGCCACTTTTTTTTTCCTTAATTTAGGGGGGGCAGGGGGAAGTGGGTGATTTGCTGATACACTCTATCTGCAGTTATGGCCATTCCCCTTATCATTGAGCTGGTCCATGTGCTAAATAAGAGGCCTGGTGCTGGGTTGGTAGTAGCAGAGGGAGGGATCCTCCTTAAAAAATGGGTTTTCATAGTTCAGAACCAAACCAGAAATGGTTTAGTCACTGAACTAACAGACCAGGTGTTTCATAGCTGTGATGTGTTGTAGTTATTTGGTTTTTAATGTTTTTACTTGAATTTAGAGATGATAAAAGATTGATTTTGGTGGGTTTTTTTAGCTTTTTCTCCCAGAAGTATTATAAGTCTGTGTATTCTGAGCTCCTGGAAGAGACTTGCTTAGTTTCTTCTGAGTTTCCTTTTTGTGAAGGACAACAGTTAACTTATTGACTCCATTTCAATCAAGAAGTAAGTACCAACTATTAAAATATTTTAAAATTGCTAACTGGGCATAAATGAATTGCTGAATCTGTACCTTCTGTTAAGTTGACTCTTGTGCTGAAGTATGAATGAGGTATCTTGGGCTTTCATCCTTGGCTTAGTTCTTCTATAGAACAAAGAATCTTTATAGAATTGAGGTGTTCTACTTGATAATGGGTTGGATTTTGATACCTTGAAATAATTTTTTTCACCCGTTGCCTTTTCTTTCAGGAGACAAATGACTCCCCTGATGTATGCCGCTAGAAAAGGCTATACTCAGGTGGTTGCTCTTCTTGTCGCTCATGGATCACACATAAATGCCCAAGATGAAAATGGATATTCAGTAAGCAATTTACTTCTGTGTGTTGTAATTAATGATAAAAATTTTAAAAAGCAAGAACCCACAAATTTGTTCCTAAGTCTAACTTCCTCAAAAATATTCACTGGTATATTTTTCTGCTTTAACACCACTGTGAGACTGTTTTGTGTGACTTGTCTTTGTCTCCAGATTTGGCCATGAATCAATAATGTCAGCCTTTGCTTGTGAAGGTTGCAGTATTGATTGAACCTCTGTTTTTTTTTTGCTCCATATGTAAACGTGGTAATATGAAGTTGTTCTTTGTAGGCGTTAATATGGGCAGCACAGCATGGACATAAAAGTGTAATTTTTAAGTTGCTTGAGCTGGGAGCTGACAAAAATCTACAGACTAAGGATGAGAAGACAGCAGCAGAGTTAGCAAAAATCAATAAACATTCAGAGGTATTTAATTTTGTTTCTCTTTGAAACGCAAATTCAATGTTTTGCTTCAAAATTTTGAGTTATTTGTATCATTTTCTGTAGATGTGTTACTTCAATAACTAAATTATAGCAGGTAGTTGAATACTTGTTACATCTATACCGACTATTTTCTGTTATATCCCAACTTTTCATAGGGCTTTAAGTGCTATGTTTTGGGAATAGGTAGGGGTATTTTTTCAGAATCCTTGACTTCAGATATGGAGTACAGAACAAAGAATTATTCATGTTAGTAATGTTGATATGAGAAGTAAAAAAAAACCAATGTGTTGGTTTTTACCTGTCTGCCAAAGCATGTGAGAGAATGTGGATATCAAACTGATCTGCAGTCTATAGTTTCTAATTTAATTTAGAAGTGAAAAGACTAAAGCAAAAAGGGGGGAGTTGGCACCAGCCATCTTCAAAATCCATTCTCAGGAGGGAAGAAGGTGCAAAACTGTAAATCAATAAAAGGTGTAAAATTGAAGGTGGTATAAATTGGTCACAAGTTGATTGCACAAGCAGCCACTAATTATCAATGGAAAGAGAGGGCTGCTGAAGTCAACATATTCTGCTGTTACTAAATGATGCATGGTGGGTCGGTCAGACTAGATTTCTGTGTATTTTGCTTTAAGTTGCTCTTAGCAACAATGTGAGTTTCTGCAGTGGCTCTTCAAAAGTGTATGTGGATTGCAATTTCTTTTTCTTTCTTATAACTATGCACAAAGCTGTCAGTATAGACTAGCGAGATCAGTGTCTGAGGCTCAGTGATCAGTTTGCTCAGGTTTGTTCAGCCCTTACTGAAAAGGGCTACAAATGCTTTCTGTTTTTGATAAATGACTTTTTCAGTAGGCTGTAGTCATATAATCTTATAGCATGACTTTGTCCGGCATGGAGGGAATACAGGCTCCTTGCACTTGAGAGGTGGGTCTTGCCTTTTGACCTGTGAAGCACTAACTTTGACACAGTTACTGCAAAGTCTTGCAGATGGTATTGAGTTATTTAATGGTCATGAGCTTCTTCCAGCTTGGGGGTCTAGTCTTCAGGCTGTTGACAGCCTCTTGAGTTGTGATGTAGACTATGTCTGCAGAAACTGTATCTGGGAGGAGAGATATTTTTCTTATGTATTATATTGGTTTTGGCTGGGGTAGTTATTTTTCTTCCTAACAGCCTGCATGGTGCTGTGTTTTAGTTTGTAACCAACACAGTGTTAATAACACACCAGTATTTTAGCTGTTGCTGAGCAGTGCTTGTGCAGCATCAAGGCCTTCTCTGTTCCTCACTCTGCTCCCCACCCCAAGCAAGTAGGCTGGGGCAGAGCAAGAGGTTGGGAGGGGGCACAGGCAGGACAGCTGACCCCAGTTGATCCAAGGGATACTCCGTACCGTGTAGTGTCATGCTCAGCAATAGAATTGTCAGGGGATTTTTTCCAAAGTAGCCACTGGTTGGAGACAGGCTCCAATGTGTAGACGTTGGTCTAATGGTGGGAGGTTGAGTGATTGCCTTTGCAACACTTAGGGTTTTGGAGTTTTTTTTTCCTTTGTTTATTGAACTGTATGTATTTCAACCCATGATTTCTTTCTCACTTTTGCCTTTCTGATTATCCCTCATCCTGCTAGGGGAGAGTGAGTGACTGGGTAGGAGCTTTGTCAGCCAGGATCAACCCACCACGCATACGTATCTGTGTATGTGTACATAAAAATGGCTAGTTACCATTCAATTTCTGCAAAGTGGTTTCACCATTCCTTTAAATTTATTGAGGGTCTACTTGTTTTGCTGAATTTTCTGGTAACTATCTCAAAACTCACATGGGCAATTCAGTTTCTGGAATCCATCACTGATGCATAGTGATGTCTGGCAGAAGGCTTGCTTCTTTAATCAGTTGAAAGAATCCCTGTCTGTCAGACATAGTTAACTTAGATTGTCAGTTGTAAAGTGCTAAATGTTGGGTCCGTATGTACTCTGGAAATTGAGACATTAAAATAGTCATGTGCCACATACTCTTTAGGCAACTTACTCCCTTGTGTATGTAGAACTTTTGTCTACAAAACACAAAAATGAGTATGTTGCTGCTTCTGTGGTGATAGATGCTAACTTTTTTAGACTACCTTATATACACAGTTTTGATCTGCATCAGTTCATTATTATGTTGTAATTTGGTTAATTCAGAAATGTTCTTGGTAAACTCAGTGGGCTTAGTCTTAACTCCTCATTATAGTTGTAAGCTTTAGAGAAGAAGAAATGGCAAATGTTTTGTGCTCCCTGTAAGTAGTAATTTATGGTAGAACTCTTTGTAGTCTTACTCCTGTATATTTCTTCATGCATTTTGAGTTTGAATAATTAATTCATTTTGGCTCTTCCAGATTTATAGTTTACTCTCTTTGGCTGCAAATCACTTGCAAGGGAAATGCCATGAAACAATTCAGCAAGAGGCTATCTACAAATTTCTGACAGCTGTCCCTGACCAGAGAGTTGGGTAAATACAGTCATAGTGTGATTTTAGCTTATGAACATTCCTAAGAGATTGTATTTTTTTCACATCAATGATTAAGTTATACTGATACATGTTGTATGTTTTTTGGAGTGCTACCAAGGCTCCGTAGTAAGTATATTACACTCTTCATTTTTCAAGATTGCAAAGCTCCTTCTCGTAATGAACAAAGAGCATGTTCTAGGTCTTCCCTTCCTCTCACTTGATGTACAGTAGAGCTGAGGTCCAATGTCACTTCAGTTCATTTCAGGTCCATTAAATTTGTATGCTCCCCTTTTGGATAGTCCTTGTTGTGTTTTGATATTGAAATTTAATGTTAATTTTCTGATACTTTCACTGAGTGCCTCTTCTCAGGTTCATGCCACAAGCAAGAGCTATGCCCTTTTTTTTTCTACATATATGAGAGTCAGAATTAAGTATGAACACCATTTAAGCTCTAGAGTTTTTTGCGTAGCATGCCCCTGACCTGAAGCTTGAAGGTGTCCTATGACTGAAATCAGCCCCTGCTTCAACAGCTTCGAAGATCTCTGGTATGGTTTTATCCCAGAACACATCGACTAAGAAGTCCTCAACAAATCATCCACTTGTCTCCTTAAGCTTGAGCTGCATGGTCTTGAGAAGACAACTCCCAGTTCCCATAGTGTGTTCTTATTGGTCCAGTTGATTCTTTATGTCTCTGCTCAGCCAGGTCATGCTGAATTTGAAAAGCCCTGTTTTTGTAGCATCCTTAGGCTGATGGCAGTTCAATAGGTGGTAGCTCACTTCGGGGTCGTCTCGGTACCAGACAGAGTATGTGAGTTTGGACAAAGCATGGGTTCTGTTGCTAGATCAATATATATGTCAATCGCACTTTTGTTCTCTGGTACATCAAGCACAATCGTCTTAGAGGTACTTGGAGCAGAGGGATGAAGGTTTTGCATGGTAAAATCAATTCTCTGTGCTGTCCTATTTCTTCTTGGGTCTTACTACTCATAGATTCCTGAAGGCATTGTTCTGGGTGTATCCCCCACTTATGAACCAGGTCTCCTGGGGGATCTGTCTACTCCTTGGGAATCATCTTTTTGAGTTCCTGTACGCTTGCCATGAAGGTGACATTCTTTTAAATATATCAGTCTTCTAGTACGCTTCACAGACTCATGCTCCTAGATGAAGTATGTACTTCATGACCTCAGTGTTAAAACGTATCCCTCTCTTTTTTTTTTTTTAAGAGGTTTAGGTTATTTAGGAAGTTTCCCAGGCTTTTTCTGGTGTGAGAAAATCAACACTATGCAACAGTTATCCAAATGGATTTAGTGTGTTAAAGCATTGACAGTTGGATAGAGGACATTCTACCAGTGTTTCAATAATCTTGATAACTATTTAAAATATGGCACTGAAATCCCGAAGCCCACTTAAAATAGTTTGTGGCAGTCAGATGTTTAGGTAGGCAAATGTCTTTCTGTATTAGGCAATACTTGGGCTTCCAGAATTTCACAATGTTTTAGTAGTCTTTTTCTAAACTTTACTGATTTTCTCTGCGTCAGATCAGTAACTGGTTTGTTTGTATTAACAAACTGTCAAGCTCAAGGATTTTTATATTAACGATAGCTAATTCTGATGTTTCATAGCTTTGAGTGTTTCTGGTAATTAGTAGAACTCTTCATTTCTGGAAACAGTCCCCTGGAGAATACCAGATGCCTGGCTCTTAAATGCCTGTTCTTATAAATATAGCTGATCTATTTCCACACGCACACATACATACCCTCTAGCAAGTTCGTGGTTTTTGTCTAGAGTCAAGATAGTCAAGAGGTACATTGATACCTGTGTTTACTCCATCATAGTTCCTTGAGCCCTTTGCCTGCATAATTTTCATCGTGGTCATTGCCAGTTGTCTTCCCTAGTCCCTGTTCCTTCAGTTGCTCCTAACACATCTTCTGGTACTGGGTATCAGTTGTGCCCCACCATGTGGGGTTAGTAAGTGTAACTTGCCCTCCTTACTGGTGTCACCCTTTTGTAATGCTTAGGTAGTGAGTGCGGCTTCAGTCATTTTTGTCTGCCATCCTAATCAGATAATTGTCCTGGCTCCAGAGCCCTGGACTATACAAGGAAATGCACATACCTGTCAGGAATTTGTTTTTCCAGCTCCTGGATTAGGTCCTTTTCTAGCTAAGGGGCTTTCAAGTTATTGTCTGGATGCTGAATAGCCCTTTGTTTCATCCTGGGAAATAAAATGCCCTTTCCTTGCACCTTTAGCAGAACCAAAAGTCTTGAGTTACGCAAGGGCTCCCAAAACCTTCCAATTTATATTAATGGTATCAGATAAAAATACATAGTTAGCCTTCTTAACCCACACTTCCAAATCTTTCCGGTTTTTGCAATCCAACTTTAAGGTCCAGTTGGAACATTTTGCTGCTTACAATGACATATATTTATGAAAATCATTCTCCAGGCTTAGTTCTACTCATTGGGCAGAAAAGACATTTATAAAATTTTGGTAGGATTAAGTTGTAGCCCATGATATTTGAAATACTACTCTAAGTGTATATAACTCGAAGTTGTTCCCCAGTGCTTTGGCTGGGGTGCTTTTATGTAGTATTTTGTTCTGGGTGTCTCTTTTATTTATTTTTTCATTTCCAGTTTTATTTTTAACTTTTTTCTCTTTCCATTTTAATTTCAAATCTCATTAATTATATTTACAGTTCCTATTCAACTTTGGATGACATGGAAGTGTTTTTACATGGTCTTGGTCTAGAACACATAATAGGATTATTGAAGGTAAGTTTGTGTTGTATCTGTGATTTGTAATCCATGAAAGCAAAATATACCTACAGCATAAAAGAAAAAAAGTTCAAATATACTTATCAAATTAATTCAAATATATAAACTTTTGTTCAATAGATTTATAAAGTACAAAGTTAAACCGCACTGGACTGTATTGGATTGCTTAATTTTGATTATGTGCATTAGTCACAATGTGATGTTTGTAAGCTAGAGAACTCGTTACCTTGATAATGGTGTTGTGTAGCTAATTTTGTTCCTGAAAACTGAAGTGAAACATAAGTGAAAAAATTAAGTTGAATTCTTTTTGATGACAGAAAACCCTTTGTTTTGTACAGGAAAAAGATATAGCTTTAAGACAACTTCTGGTCATGCAAAAAGATGAGTTAATACAGGTCAGTTTACTACTTCAGAACTAAATCAAGTTTTCTCCTCTTAAATATTTTGCATTTCTTAACTTCTCATTATAAATGTCTAACCCTGTAAGAATTTTTTTTTTTTTAAGATCTGTTTTCAGAAAATTCTGCAACTTCTTAAATTTTAATATACACAGACTTTTTCTAAGGTATGTAATCCCACTGGTCAGCCTTGAAATCTTGCATCTTCTCTGCATAGATCTGACTATGAAGTGGAAGTCCCCAGTATTTCTTTGCTGCAATGATGTAGGAGCTGGAGTGAGCAGAAAATAGTTCTGTTTTAAATTTTGTTTGTTATCACTTCTAGTATTTAAGTATGTTTTCCCTCGAAGGTAATCAGTGCTAGGATTAACAGTAGGTAATCCTAAACAAGTACTTTAAATGTGGCTCTCCTTCATGAGGTAATTTCTGTTGGAAAAATGAGAGCAGAGTGACATTGCAGAATCCCATATCCTGTACAGGCTTGTAAAACCATACCAAAAAAAATAAAGGAGAAGATTCGGTTTCTTACAGTTTACTGTACCTAGGAAGTTTGGACAAACTGTTTCACTGTTATTCAGGACGAAGTGATGGGTTATTACAAAGTTTTCATTTCCAGTTGAGATCGGGTGGTTTCTTTTTCTTTGCTGGAATTATTCCTGTGGGAAATGAAAGAATTCCTGTGCTTACAGGAGGATGCTATAGTAAAATCCCATTATAGCAGCCTCCTTGGAACAGTGTAGGTAGTTCAGGCTGCAGGATTCTTCCAAGTACTCTGTACCTGGCCTGGGATACCAAAACTGCCTCATTAAAATAGCTGCTTCAAGCCTGTTCTCTGCTACTGATTGAAGCCGTGTCCTCAGTGTCAGCTTTTTTCCCCCCTATTCTGGTGCTATGTATTCTAGCAACTGGAACAAACATTTGCATACAGATGTTAATATTCCTTCAGGGTTGATGGCACACAGATTTTTTTGTGTGAAATTTTGTTACCGAGTTTTCAGTGCTTGACAGAGCTTAGAAGTAATTCTGTATTCTCAGAGAGTGAATTTGTACAGAGCTTTGTCGATGAAGAGATTTTTAAGAGTTCACTTGACCTGAGTATTACAAAGTGTTTCAGCATGTTCTGATGCTACTGCTTTTCTGAAGCCTCAGAATCATGCCCATTAGACAGCATTCCAGAATGGGCTTCAGATGAATCCTAAAGCCTTCATTGACAGGAAGTTTGTTCTTAAGGGAGATTTCTTTTGTGCCTTTCTTCTGACCACTGTGTGAGTTGCTCTCTTGGATTAAACAGTGAATTGCATTAAACTGCAAGCCTGACTTGCATATAAGTTCATTTTGATCACCCATTTTGATGTTGTAATTGTTACTTGGTTTTGTCCAGGAGCTGAGGGGAGGGGAGAGAATTGTGGACTTTATACCTCTTCGACGGAGGAACTGTAATTCACTAGTTTCACACAAACTGATGACTTCTGTTCCAGTGGTTTAACATGTTTTAGACTCCCTACTATAAAAATGGCTTTTTTTGATTAAACTGAAATAAATACCTGGATGAGCTGCTCTTGCACAGGAAGATAATATCTGCAGGAACTCTTTGCTCTGCAACAGCAGGAAACAGCAGTTCCTGGAAAATAAGTTGTGCTTTGTGCATGGACATGAATTAATTCGTGGGTCTTCAAATGAGAATTTCAAAAATTACATAACACTCCTGAGTTATTAGCACTTCATAAGTTATCCTAAAGTCTTGATGCATTCTAGTTTTAGAGCTCTACTAAGAGTTTCTCCAAACACTGCTAATAGAACAAATCTAATCAGTTTCCTTGTAATTCCAGAGTTGAAAGTTTTTTAGTGCGATGGCAGATCTTCAGCTAACAGCCAGCTATTTCAAAAAGCCTGGATCTTATTACTACAGAGATTAATGATGACCTCTGATGGATGCCTCTGAACCAAGCTGCTTTGTATCCAGAGAACTGGGGAGAAATCCTGTCACTAACATGATGTGCTTTCCTCCATCAAACAATATCAGAAAGATATTTTCTCTGTAAATATCTTTATCTGTATTCTGCAACAGAGCCTAAACAATGACTCTTTCAAGCTGAAATCCTTGCATTCCTTTAGCTTATAAACTGTTTCGTACTGAGTCAGGCCTGTTCAGTATACTGGCTCGTGTCCATTCAACATTTGGAGGGCTTTTTTGTCTGATTCTGTGCTACTCATAGCACTCAGATCTTTTTTGTCTGGTTTATTTGAGCATATGTCTTATGAGATAGCAAGAAGTAAGTTTACTTCTGAATCTATTTAGGATGCATAAGGAGGTTCCTTTTTCTCATGTTTATTGGTTTAGAATAAGAGAAATGGGCCTTTTGTTCTGGATTTGAGATTGCATACTGGAAAATCAACACATCAAAATTCAAAATATAATCCAGAGGTTTAACTTCTTCATTAGAGAATTATCTGTGTGCTTCCATATCACAGTTCCAGGACTGTCCTTTCTCTACCTGACTCCTCACAAGGAAAAAAAAAAAAAAAAAGGCATTGAATACTTGACAGAAAATTGTCAGGTTATTAAAACTAGTGGCCACTTGTGCAAGATGCATGAACTCTTACACTCTTGCCATAACTTCACTGCTGTTCTCTGAGAAGTACATCATCTTTCATGTGTTGAGGCGATCTTACTTGCCCTTTTTTTTTTTTTTTTTTTGGCATCCTTTAGATGGAAACAAAAGATCATTTGATGCTGGAGCATGAGTTTGGGGCATGGATTTTCAGAGGTTAGGTTTTGTTTCTTTAGTTAAGTTAGAATTGATGAGCCTAAAATCATAATCTAGACTGCACATAGTCTTTTTTACGGGTATGAGTAAGTTCTTGTACTACACTTGCACATTTTTAAACATATGGCTGCTTCACAATAATATCTGCGTTATTTGGACTGCAGAGTGTAACTGAACCAACACCAACTTAAAAGCTTGCTTATCCGTAAGGAAGAAGGGCTCTGGCACTGCTTTTTCCATGGAATCATCATTGCATGAATAACCCTTGTGTTCAGCAGAGATAGTCTAGAATGGGAAAATGTCATCTTTGGGAAGTAGTTTGGACTAGTGTGTATGCGTCCTGTCTCTAAATTGTGCACCTAGTACCTCTGAATTCAGAATAACTGTAGTGGTGGAAGGTTTTTTCTGTAATGTCTTTTATCACATTATTTACTTCCTAAACCATATCTTCAAGATGTGGTGGTGCTTAGTTACTGATCTGGTTGCAGAAGGATGAAATCGTGTTTTATTTATAGGGAAACAAAGTACAACATCTTCCTGATAGGCTGCTCAGAAGGCTATATCTTTATTTGCTTGTTCTAGGAATGAGAGGATGGAGTCAAAATCAAACCCAGTCTTTGCAGTAGTATCTGCTTTAAGCATGATAGTTTTAATATTCAAGAATTTGTTATTCTGTACTTGGAAGAGGTAATTTGATTTGATAACTGTAGTTAAAAGTAAACTTGCTGCTCTAAATGGGCTTCTGCATCATGAAATGACTGCTGTAATGCTTTGCAAGCGTTAAGGAAACATTAGTTTGTAGCAGACAGGGCTCCACAAGGCAAACATGAGAACTAATAAATTGAGTAAACTTACAGTTCCACATAAGTAAAGCAGATTATCTAGGAAATCTGGATCTTTCTCTCTTAAGGCTGCTAGTGATATTTACCAAAAAGACTTTAGTACAGTTTGTTCAGGTACCTATGGCAAGCTATTAGAAACTTGGAAGTTCTTGATACCTGTAGTTAAACTCCTAATTAATATTGTTGGGATTTTGTTTCACTGAAGAGCTTACTTGTCTAGACTTACAAGATGGTTATGAAATATTTAAAGACATACTTGTGAGCCTGTACTTACATGTTACGTGTAATTTCTGAACATCTGCTGGAGACTGTTTCGATGAGCCACAATGAACACTGGGCATCATAAGCAACAGTCTTGCATGAAGCAAACATTTCTGTAGGTACCTTCTCTTCCCTACAGTTGTTGCTTGCCACTGTCCAAGGAAGGGAGACTGCCTGGTGTTTTGATCTTGGGTTTTTTTTTTTCTTTTATTTAAGTGTTCTGCAGGAAAACTCTCAGCCTAGGGTTTAAATAGGAGTTAAATGTTAATCTGAGATAGTTGATGGATAATTCAGCTGACAGCATTTTCTGTCCCAACCATCACTTGAAAAATCTCAGTTACATAGTATGTAACTTTTGAGGAAAATTGGGCTTTTCTTCACCTAAAAAAGACAAAAAGGCTTGACTACTTCAGAACTTCTCTGTTGTCGTTTGCAGCACTAGTCAAGAGTAGAGAATATAAACTGATTTGAGCTTGGGGACTGTACAAGCTGATGTTGACCTTAGTCTTTATTTCAGGCAAGAAATCTTTCCTTCAGATTTCTTTGTAGAGATGTTATTTTTAAAATGAAATTCTATTAAAAAATTAAGGTTTTAAAAGGTATCATATTGTATGAAACCAGTTTCTCTAAAATTAGGGTTTTAAAAAGCATCATATTGAATGAAATCAGGTTTTTTTCCTCTGGAAAAAAAATACCCACCCTAAATCTTGTAAAGGCTCTTCTTAAAACCTAGCCTCTTTCTGTAAAATTCTCCACTTGATGCTGATTTGATAGTTTTCATTCTTTCTTTCCAAGTTAATGGTGTATGACTATTATGATGATTATTTTGTTGTAAGAGATGACTGAGATGATTCTGAAATAGATGAGCATAAATTCCTAACAGTGCTGCTTATAAAAATCTATATTTTTATATAAACCTTAAATGGATTTTCTGAGTATCCTGTGCAATTTCTTTTTGGCTCTTCCACAGGTCTTGTAATTTTGTTTTGCAGTACTGAAAAATTTCTTCAATTTTTTTTTTTCCTTTGGCAGTTACATACATTGTAGTTAGCTGCAATAACTTAAAAGCAACTTCTTTTGACTCTTAATGACTAGAAGCTTGCACAATAAATGGTACTGTACTGTTATGTATAATAAGTGTTAAAAGTAAATAATATTTGGAATTACTCTTTAAATTTAGATTGGCATTACAAGCCCTGGAGATCAGCAGAAACTCCTAGATGCTATTCAGGAGCTACAAGTGGAAGAAATAAGAATTGGAGACCTCCCTGAAGTGATGGAGCTGGAATTGAGGTACTAACTGCATATCTAAGCAAATAGAAGTGAAATATGAACTATTTAAGGTGACTGCATTGTTTTCTGTAGCTCAAAGGTAAAATACTCTCACACCTTGTCTCACACATTCATGAGAGTTAGTGGATTATGAGGTCAGTGTGTTTTTTACAAAGAAAGTTAGAAGCGTAGATTCCTGTTGTAAGAATCTGTTTATGGGTTATATTGCCATTACATGCCATTACCTTGGCTGTCTTTGAGTGGCAAATTCTTTCTTTGTACCTCAAACAGGATTTTATGGCCTTGCTGTGCAGGGTGTTCACATCATAAACTCTGAATCTGGAATCTTAGGCTCCAGTATTAACTCATTCTTTAAAAATACTCTGACAGCACCTGAGCCTTTCCTGTTAAAATAGAGGCTTTGGTGCTGAGCTGAGGTTGCAGGCCAAGCATCTGGGTGTCTAGCTGTCCGAATGAGACACCTTAAAAAAAGGACGTTGACTCTTCGGCAAGGGATAATTAGCTGCAGTTAAGGAGGACTTTTTCCAGTTTAAGTTTCATTCATTTTTATCCTAGAATTGTATGGTTTTTTCAGAATATTCTAAACAGCAGTACAGACCATATACTCAAGCAGAAAGCTTAAAAATTTGAACAGAGGTAATAAGTGGAGAAATAGAAAAAGTTAACAGTTCGCTGCCTGTATGGCCAGGTACAATAAAAAATCCACACCATGTCCAGTGCAGCCTCACACACCAGTGACATATAGAATTTCTAGTTACAGTATGATCATACATAGTTCTCAAAACCAGAAAATGATTGATTAAAGATTGAAGTACACAAAATACAACAGTGTTTCAGTTATGGTAAGCCACTTCTCATAGTGTTCTAGAAAATGGCTTGACATGTATTCTAGGAATCTGACCTTGAGACTAAAATCATAGGCTATGTTTACATGCTATTATATAAAGATTTTACTTCCCACTTGTTCAAAGTCATTCTGTGAGAAGGAAAATCAGTCATTAAGTCATAGAAAAACTAACATAGCAGAAAATGTTCAACTGATTGATTATAAACTCACAGAGTGTCTAGCACTGTTTAGCCACTGGTGTTTTGACAGCCATTAGTTCTTTTAAAAAGTGATTACTTTTTGAAAACATTATTTCCATTTGCAAGTACATGTCACTGCAACAGAAATAAAATTGTATTAAAATGTCTTTTAAGAACTATTACTGGTATAATGAGAAGTGTGTTTCCCTTTTCTGTTTTGGTTTTTTTTTTTCCCTTGCCATTTCATGCCCATGACATACTTTATTTTTGCTGAGAATCCTTCCAGAATTCCTAAAAATAAATTCCTTTGTGACAAAATACAGAAGGTGCCATAACTGATCCCAGTCAGCTAAAAAGTTATCCTTCTAAGTAGAAGGAAATTTACATGAGCATGGCTTGACTGTGGTAATGTGGGGGAAACTGTTAGACTATTACCAGATGTGATTATTTTGTCTAGCATTTGATTTTATTTTTTTTTTAATCCTAAAAATTCAGTTCAGTTATGATGTTCTGAAATAGCTTGTTTTTATAAAATAAATTTAATAAGCTTTCTGATGTCCCCATCTTCATAAAAACCATGAACAGGCTTGTTTATTAACTCCCAGCATCCCTATTGATGTTCTTGTGTATTTCTGGTTTAAGTGTTAAAGTCTTAACAGTTCAGCAGTGTTGCAAATCACAGATGTCCTGAGCAGTGGTGGAAACTTTGCTAATAAACCATCTTGTGCCAAAGATGACACTGTGGGCTAAATTCAGTCTTTGTTTAGATACTGGCATTTAGCTTAGTTTAGCGAATTTCGTGTGTACCATTTTGCCATCAGAAACAACAGCAAGTAAGGTTGTGAATAGTAGCAGGTTGCCCTAGGGAAAAGAGGAACATTGGGCTCTGAATTAACTTTTTCAGATCCTCCCGTAAATATAACGGGAAGTCTTGCAATAGGGGCTTAAAATTATCTCTTGTTTTGGCACTGCTTATTCACCTGAATGTCTTATAGCTACTGGAAACTTTTCTACTGGAGATACAGACACTTTTCAGGAGTTTTGGCGTTTAAGAACTCACTCTGTAAAAGTTATCTTCTTCCTTGTCCTCCTTTGCTCTGCCTGATCAAAGGCAACAGCTTTCTGGCTGGCATTGTGACTTGTAACTAATGCACTCTGAGGCTTCCAGTAACATAAATTTACCGAGAGTCAAGTGGAAGCTCTAGAAACTTCACATTGAAATTAGTCTATTACATTTTTCCGTCCTTTTCTCCACTCTTTGACAATACTGATCAAACTAATTTTCAGAGATGTCTTCCTGCTTCTATTTCACCACTAAGTATAAATTTTCTTCAAGACAGACAACACCAGATATTTTAGGCATTGAGGAATGTATTTACAGATCCAGGGGCCAAGTCAGCACTATTGGATTCTTCTTTCTTCCACCTATGCTGGAGATTGAATGACTCTTAACCTGGTTATTTCAGTCCTAGCTCCAAAGTACAAACCAGATTTATTTTTTTTTTCCTCCCAACTTCGTTCTCAAAAATGTCAGATGCAGGTCAGGAACATTGATATTTCAGCATAAAATTAACTATAAATTCTCTGTTGCTAGTGTTGCAAAACTGTGATCTGTATGTACACGTGCACAGGAAAACAGTGTTGCGGTTATTATGCGTAATGTGTTACAAAATCACTCATGTAACAGGTAATGAAATTATTTCATGGATAACACAGGGTTGATGAGAGTTAGAAACAGACGTGGAAGTTAATAGAATGTCTCGGAAAAGCTTTCAGGTAGCAGTTCTTCAGCTTTCAGTGTGTCTTACTAGCTGAATATTCCAAAGAATTGAATGATTTGTTGTCCTTCCAAAAGGGGAGGTGCAGAACCAACTTGCTCAGTTGTTAAACGTAATGTTGAACTACCCTGTGTTAAAATTATACCGGATTTCTTTTGTGCAGTGAAATTAATGTCTGATTCGCTCACTAGCCAATGCTGGAAATGCATAGATAACATTCAGCTGGCAAAAAGTCACAGCATTTAACAAATAACAGAGTATTTTTTTATTTTTATAGTGGAGATGAATTCCTCAAGTTTCTTCAGAAGTTGAATAAAGAGTGTAGTAAGCTGACCGTTCCTGTGCAGACCATAAATAAGCATTTCCTCAAGAATTCTCACAAGGTATTCAAAGAAAGATTGATTTAGAGTATATTATTCAATTCTAGAATCATATTCTACCTCATAAGATGAAAAATACTAACACTTATCAACATCTTGATTATTGTATAATCATATAGAGCTGTCTCTAAAGGACATCTTTTTTTTACCAGCTTACTTTGGAGTTAAGCCACTCAGTTAAAGGAGATAGATCTGTTTCTTTCTTCGGTTTCTGCTGATAGGGGAGTTAAGATGAGAAAAGGCTCCCACAGAGGCTGACAGAGAGCAGTAGATCATGTTGTGCATAAATCGTACAATGAAAACCCAGCACAAATGCAGTTATAACCTCTTTCTGACAGTGTTTTTTATGATGTGTTAATTAAATTATAATCTGCAGTAATTCTGGCAAATAACTGTAACTATTAACAGATAGTACTGCAGTGGGCACCGACTGAAAGTTTTATTGAAGTCTGCAAAGACTTGGTATCCAACATTGAAAAGCTGGGAGAAGAAGTTGCCAAACTGAAGGACCTGGTGGAGAAGGTGGGTATGTGTGAGTGAGGCTATTAAATACTGCGTACAAGGTTTTGTGTGCAACCTCAGATGTCACATCCACCACTGAAATGTTTGGTACCTTGGTCAGGAACAGGCTCTCTAGCTGTAGCTTGGACATTGCACCTACTTCTCCCCCATCCTCCTTTCCATGGACAGAATGTGAAAAAAATCTAGACTATTCCACAGCAGTATGGACACTCTCCGAAGGAAGGCACAGTCGATCTTTTTCTTTCTGCTACAGGAAAAAATTAAGTGGCATATATCCCTGTGCTCTTCGGCAACCAGTGTGGCATAAATGCCACTGTGAATACTTACACTCTTACTTCTTAATTAAGTGTTCTTTTGTTTGGAATTATTGACTCACAAGAAAGATACTAAAGTTTTATGGATTGAACGGGAGGCATCCTAGATAACTGCAGAGTGACAAAAGAATAGGGTGGGAGAGGTCAAGGCTAGATGTTAGCACCACATCAGTCATTCTCAAACCAACACAATGACACGCTCTTGTCAGATGGGGTCATTTTAAGTAATAGGCCGGTAAAAGGAATGGCTGCTGGGATAGAGTAAATGGAGCATCAGTGTCAGAAAGGAATCTGTTGCTGAACGAAGCCATGTGGAACGTAGACCTTGAGTATAATGCTACTAATGCAATTTCCTGTAGTTTAAGTAAATTTAATGTAATATAACAACCTTCTCCCAATAAATCACTTAACAGCAAACCTATTTAAGGGGTAGATTGAGGTTGTGGCAAAAAAATTTTTAGATATTTGTGGTTTGGGGTTTTTTTTGCATATGCAGAAATCAGTTGTATGTATATATTTGCTTCCAGTACGTGCAGGCCAGTCATAAGGGCTGGGTGGTATCTGAGTTAGGTGCCACTTGACTTTGCTCTCATCTCTACTTAAGGTTTTATAGCTGTCAAGATGAAGCATGATGGCTCTGTTGCCAGCTTTAAACTAAGGTGTTCAACAATAGCATTATAATTACTTCAAAAATATAATTCCCATTCTATTAAAATACAGTAGTGTTTAATTTCACGGATTAAGACTTTGATACAAAACATTTTTGAGCTATTTAATTTATGGTGCGGCACTCTTGAATGAGTAGAACACTGAAAAATGCCAATAGAAGTGAAGCAGTTAAACCTCTTTGATAATAAGTTCATATAAATTCCCTTCAAAATCTTCAGTACTGCTTGATAAGCTTAGTCTTTAGAAGACTTTGCCAGCAGTACATTATGTCCGTAGTTTATAATTTTTGAAAGCATGGTAAATTACATGACCTTCCAAGCATTATAAACTAAGATGGGGAGTCCAGAGCTAACCCTGCTGCACTTCGTGGCAAGGCTTCAATCAGCCTGACAAGGAACTTGAAAGGTACTTACTGTTTTCATGGAAGCCTAATCTGTCACCTCTTTAATTTGCTGTTTTCATAGATAGTTGGTTTAGTAATTAAATGGCAAAAGTTCTGGTTAAAATATTTGAGTTTAGATGTTTTGTTGTTTGATTTTTATTTTTTTTTTTTTTGTGTCGTCTCTTAGCAGTGTGTTTTGCCCTTGAGGAATTAAGTTTGTAAACAGTTTGTTTTCTTAATATATATTGCAGGATGATTGAGTATCAGCTAAGATAAAGGCTTGCAGATGCTTATTTCAATTAAAGTAGGGCACAGAGAGCAAGAAAGAAATAACGTCAACCCTAGATGTGTGCAGGGTCTTAGGACTGGCTACTTTATCACAGACTTAAGAAGCTTTCACACTAACTTCTTCCTCTTTGTTGCGCTTTTTATGTGAATTTAACACCTGTCTCAGCATGAACAGAAGAATGACCCCAGCCGAGTGAAACTCCCAGAAAAAGTACCCACCTTGGAGAAAAGATTAGTGAAAACAGGAGCAGTAACATTGCTTGGATTTGGTTTTTTCTTCTTTATAACCAAGTTAGTGGTAAAGAGAACCTGTCTTTATGTTCAGTGCTATAAATAATTTTGGAAAACTTGGTCATATTGTGCTTCTGTTTGGTGTAGGCAGCTGAGCTGAAGTCATGTGAAAATGTATGTAATTTCTCACCGTATCTGTAGTATTTGCACCCAGTAAGTACTTTGATCTAGAAATAAAGTTACTAAAAATTAAAAACGTTACTAAAATACATCTTAAGGTTTTATTTTTAAAATTCTTTTTGTTATAGAAAATAGGTCTAAAATCTTGTCAAGGCTGCTTTTCTTGAGCTGTAATTACTGCTTACTAATTGCTAGTTTCATTTTTGTTCAGAGGTAAATATAAGCAAGTAATTCTGATTATATTACACATTTGTATTTAAAATTATGATGCCAATGTGTTTTGGGGATTGGGAGAGTTTAAAACATTTTAAATATTTCATTCAATTTTGTGTTGATAAAGATTTTTTTTCTCTTGCAGTTTTCCATATGAATCTTTCGTATGAAAAACTCCCTGCTGAGGTGTATTTCTTCTTTCTTTGTTACAACCACAAAACTGGAGATCTGGTTACATATTGCCTCAAAAATCATTTCCCACTGATCTATTATATTCAAATTATGCCTAAAATGTATTTCCTCAAGGATACTTTCTTCCATTAAGAGTTTCATCACATCTATTAAGAGGATTATAACAGTCCTTTGCTATAAGAATGTAAGCTACTTAGAAGGCGTGTGTTTTGTTGGTCTCGCCTTTCACTGCAGCCGATTCGTGTTTAGAGTAATTTTGTTCTTCATGTTTTCTCCACTTAAAAAGATGTTTGTAATTCTGCAGTGAAATATTAATACTTGTTTTTCAGCTGGTTACCAAACCAGTTATATCGGGGAGAAAAAAAAGGGACTTGGTAGAAGTAATTCAGATCACACTTACATTTTGTTAGACTTCAGTGAATATCTGTAAAAATGCAGAATGTTTCTGAAGGGACATTATTCTATCAAAATAAAGCAGAAGCAGTCTGGAATAACCTACGCCACAAGCGATGTCTCCTCTGTTTTCAGAGATGCTGTGTGAAGTCTTAGTCTCTGTAGGGAACATCAAAGATTAGTAATGAGAAGATTGAAAACCCCAGTGCTGCTGCAATTGCTGTCACAGTTATTCCCTGCTTTTGCTTTTAGAAAATGAAGTTGGTTGTTAGTATGCTTCCTTGTCACTGCAATTGTCATACTTCCTTTCCTCCCAGGTTTCTCCTTCAACATAAGGAACATCCTACAGAGAGAAGAGGCCAGAGGCAAATACAACTATGTTGGTGGTTTTTCCCTTTCTTTTCCCGAATTTGGGTCAGAGGGGATAAACTATTCTCCACCAACCATTTGCCAGCAAAAGCAGAGAAGCGCACATACTATCAGCATACTGACTTGAATCAGCAAAGGATAGAGAAGGAAAAATTTTTAGAATAGTTCTTTATTTCTATATATTACCTTATTATTAATTCTGAACTTACAAGACGCATATCACAAAAGGAATGAACCTTGGAAAAATACATGGAAACACAAAAATATTTAAAGCACAGTTTTAACTGTCATACACAGTATGACATGTGTCATACATATGGCTCTTACATATACATGGCTCTTACATATACACAGCACTCCTCTCATTAGCTTAAAATACAGTGCAAATGCAGTTCCCAGTGATGGGATGGCTCACGAGTATTACTAGAACTTTGACACGAAACACCTTTGGGGTATTTCTTTTGGGTGAGGGGTTTTTTTTAATCTTTTTGTTTCTTTTTTGTTTTTTTTTTTTTCTTTCTTTTTTGGGGAGTGGAAAAGTGGACAGGCATCTTTTTCATACTGTATTGCCAACATGTACTTTTCCTTTAGTTAAATGTAATTTATTTCAGCTACCACTAAGACTTCTCTGATACTGCCCTTGAAAAGGATACGTTACTTTGCCTCACTATGCCTTACTTCTCTTCAGTGAGAATTTGCATTAACGAAGCCACTCCAAAGGACACTGACAGTAGCTTCCATTTCAAGAGATATACTTCCTACCAGTAATAGATCCTGTTCTTTGAAACAGTAACTAAAGTTTTAAATTATCTTTTGCTGTGAATTAGTAGAAAACATCCACTTGCATCCACAGGCTGGCTTTTAAGCTGACCTTGAAGGTCTTGCAGTTGAATAGGAAATCTGTTCCAGAAAATAGTTTTATCAGTATTTAACTAAATTATAACAATATGAATGATGCCATCAGTGTAAAATACCTATGAGGGAAAAAATGAGGCATGCTACTTGCTGATAGATGTCCTGTAGTTTGAGAGTTGCAATAAAATATTGCAGAAATGAGTCAAAAGGTTGAACGCTTGGAACTGACCTCCAAAATGCATTTTGGAGAAGCTGGTCCTATTAAATCATCTTATGGATCACCTGCTTATAATCATGATTGGAAACATGTGAGCAGCGTTTGGGTTAAGCATAGGCTTTTTGCCAGCAGCATCCTTAGCACGGTGTGCTGTTGAAGAATACTGTTCAGAATGGTATAAACCACAGGAGAAGCAAAGATCTTGGAATAAACGTGGTTTTTTTTTTTTTTGAGCTGTCCCATTAATTCATCAGTCATGAACTTGTCTTGGCTGAGCAGGATATGGGAAGAGACAAAATAATCAAAAATTATTTTAACCTACCATATCGTAAAAAAAAAAAAAAAAAAGAATCTTCATATGTTAAACTCAGCCTTAAACAACGAATTTCAAGGTCCTTTATTCACTTTCGTGTTGTTCTGGTGCCTCTTTCAAATTCTGTGTTTGAGAAGGTATCACAATGTGGTTACAGTAGGGTGGGAAGCAAAGAGAGAGATTCCTTCAGCATCTGTCTGCTGAGCGACACTGTCAAAATTCTCACCCCTGCCAGCACCCTTGAGGAAGCCTTCAGAAGAAACCATCCCTGCTGAGAGGCCTCCTTCTGTAAATCATCAAATTAAAGTCATTATCTCAGAACAGTCAGAATACAACGATTTGCACATCTATGAGGGGATTGGAGGAGAATGCTAAAGAGCTTTGCATGCATTAAGCAGGTGAGAGGAGGGGAGGTATTGTTCTCCTCCTACAGTAGTGCAAATGGAGATGGGAGAGGATTGAGTGGATTGGACCTGGGGCCAAATCCTGCAGCTACAGAGTTGCTTAAAGATGCAGTGAGGTTCCTACTTGCAATACCATTGGATACCTAACTTCTCTTCATGCAGGTGAATATTCATGCAAGAACCATTTCGGAATCTTTATTTAGACTGCTGGGTAGAATTAGGGCCTAGGGTGATCCTGTGGAGATCTGAAAGAACCTAAAGAATTTTTGCTTCTAACTTGTCCTGTCCAAGACACACTGCAGGTTGTGTGCCTTTTCCTGCGCTTTGGGATTTGCCCTGCTCTTTACATTTGGCTCACGGAGTACCTGGCCTGTTGCAATGCATTGCCCAGTTATTCCTGTTGGGTACCAGTTGCAAATAGTAATTTGGGGGTTGTGCATTCTTAAACTGAGAAGGTGAGCTGGTTTATTACATTTTCCCTAGACTTTGAGAAGCTCTGTGTTTGGGTTTTCTTCTTTTGCTTCATCCTGTTGCCTTGTTGGGGACAAGGCTTAAACTTGAGCTGTGCAGTTTATTCTTTTTCCTCTTGCCACCCCCTCAGGTGTTCCCCAAAGCTGTAACTTGCTCAGGAGTGTGAGCAGACGTTTGCCTCCATTTTCTGCCCCAACAGCTCTGCACAAGTTAGAGGTCATCCTTCCCAAGTAACTCTTCTGTGTTGTTAGTAAAGTCCTACAGATGTTACTCTGGGCCTTATGTGGTGGAATATTTGGAGTCTTCAGCCTTGCTAAACAAATCTGCTTTGGAATAAATTGACTTTAATTCCATTTTACCCTTTGTCACGAAAGGGCGGGTCAGTGGTCCATAGTTTGCCTGTTAGTTCTCTGCTCCCTTGCTTTCTATTTCAGTATTCATACGAGAGGTCACCTTGCTGCACAGATAAAAAAATCTCGAAGGTCTAGCAGGTACCACAAGTGCAGTTTTCTGCTTTTGAATACTTTTACTGTCATTTCTTTGTTCTGGAGGCACGGGGAAAGCGAGTGTCTCCCTATTGTAGAAATAAAAGTTTCCAGATAACAGGGGTCTCTGTTTTACAGACCAGAAAATCTAAGTGGTGAGGTATAAAATGGGGTATTACTGGCATTAAATGAATAATGTGATGTGTATCCTTAACAGCTTTAATAGCTGTTAAATTACTTCTACTTTACATTATGATTCAAATGGTGTAGATTTATGTAACACAGAGCCATAGTCCCTCGAAGTGGGACTTAAAGGGCTCCCTCTGGGAAGGATTTTCAGTTCTTTTAAGCTGTACTACTGACTGATATATATGGGAAGATGCTTTCTACTTAAGGGTTGGGGGGGGG
>VZRU01004553.1:389070-443819 GCA_013398155.1 Pedionomus torquatus
TGTAAGTATTGCACGGAGCTGTATTAGCGGGGTCTGGGGTTCTTCTACATATTTCGCGTTATTTAAAATAACACAGCAGCGTCGCAGACTCATTTTAAAAGCTTTCCACCCAAAAGGCGGAGGCAGCTCTGGATCGGCCGGAGGCTCGATCGAAGAGCTCCCGCCCGCAGACGAGGGGGGGGCTGAGGACACCCCACCCCCGCAACCTGGGGGGCTCGGCGGGTCCCCGGCGCTGCCCTGCCCTTCCCTTCCCCTTCCCTCCCGCAGGTACATGGGGGCCGTGGGCTCGTCGCGGGTGATGTGCGACAACGTGCCGGGCCTGGTGAGCCGGCAGCGGCAGCTGTGCCGCCGGCACCCCGAGGCCATGCTCTCCATCGGCCGCGGCGTGGCCGCCTGGACGGCCGAGTGCCAGCACCAGTTCCGTCGCCACCGCTGGGACTGCAACGCCCTGGAGCGGGGGCAGCGCCTCCTCGGCCGCGTCCTGCTGCGCAGTGAGTCCCCGCGGGGGCGCGGCGGGGCCTGGGAGGTGCCTTTCCCGCGGGTGCGGGCGGGGGCGCGGAGCGCAACCTCCGCTCCGCCGCCTCCGCCTCCCCGCCGCCGTCGGGCTCCGGGTAAACAGGGCTCCGGGAGGGGCGGCGTGAAGGGGGTCCGGGGCTCTGCAGAAGGGGAAAGGGGGGGGCTTAGGGACGGGCACCACCCAGAAGCGGTGGCCCTCCTCCCGGTGCGCGAGGTCTTAGTTTTTGGGAGGAAGGGAAGGGGGAATGCAAAAGTACCCGAGGGTCTCACAGTCAGCAGACAGCGAGGAGTGCTGCTTTGCTTAAAGACCTGTATCAGAACAGAAAGACCGAGTTCAGAAAGGGGGACCTGTCACTGCAGTTCCCAGCTGTGTAATGGACCCCTAAACCCACAAATGAAAGGCCACAGAGAAGTCCAGGTGCCAAAATGGGCGGAGGGTTTCCCAGCACAGCCCACGCTACCTAGAGACGGTGGTACTTTGTGGGGGCTGAAAGGGCCAGCCCGTGTCCAAACAGGATCCCAGCATGTTGGGATGACAGACGACAACCCCTTCCACAGGCCAGCTCCTGCTGGAGCGTTTCACCCAGGGAAGTGGAGTGGCAGGGTGCAGTCGCAGCAGTGCTGTGCTGCCTCTGAGGTGTCACAGCCGTGCCCCAGATCAGGCTTCTGGAGAGAGATAAACAGGGACACGTCTGATAGGGGTGAGCCAGGCTTGCATAGACCCCAGCCAGCTGAGGAGTACAATGTGCTTCCCACCTTCAGGGAGGTTGGTCAGGCAGGGTGGTGCTGCTGCCTAAATGTTGGACTTCAGGCAGCTTACATGGTCCTTTTGACTCAAAGGGCTGAGATCTGTTACTGTGCTAGGATATCCCCATCCAAGCGATAGACGTGCTGAGATTCTTCTAAAATGCACCTCTTGTCACTAAATGCCACACCTGGACACACACCTGGCCATGCCCTGACACCTGTATCCCTGGGATGTCCCCAGTATCATCCGAGACACCCTCTCAAGGCTGTGAGCAGTGTGGCACCTGCAAGGGGAGCAGGAGAAAAATATCCTGGGGCCATTGCCCCACTGGTGGGTTTGGGGAGGAGGACAGAAAACACTAGGCACGCTGACCTGAGCAGTGGGATTCATCCATGGAGCATCGTTTAGTGCCAGGCTCTGCTGCTGGTCGGTTCCTGTAACCGGCTTCATGTTTCCTTAGCAATTATTTGTGAGTAAGCAGTAACGTCACCCATCAGCTGAAGCTGTCGATGAGGTTTGTCTGACATTCAGGAAAACACGTCTGGCAGAACACAGCCTAATTCTGGTGAGGCTATTTCATTTAAAAAAAAAAAAAAAAAAAAAANAAAAAAAAAAAAAAAAAAAAAAGTGCAATTCTTCCAAAAGTGAAGTTTTTACTGTTGGCTCATAGGAGAGAATTAAGGCGTCAGGGCTTCTGAGCTCTGCACCAAGCCTGGCCAGGCAGTGACTGCGATGGGAAACGTGGCTTGATACTGCTCTAGCTTAGCATGAAATGTTTTTGATTAGTTTAATAAACAAAACATTTCTCTTCTAATGGCAGTGAGTGTTTCTTATAATTTGTAAAATGTAATTTTTAAAAGCGTTGACGTGTCTGAATGTGTTTTCTCAGAAACAAAGTCTTCAAAAGAGCAAGATTTGTAACAAGCTGTGGTATTTCCTGCCTGGGTTTGAAGGCAGCATGGGCAAGGCAGGCTTTGCCCAGTCCTTTTGCAAGATTTCAGGTGTCATTTGCCAAAGGTTTGTGCAGCACATGGAAGGAAAGTGTAGGGCCCTTCTGATTTGAAACATCTAGATGTTGATGGAATATCAGTACTAAATAATGAGTTACACAGTGCAGTGCTGTGCCCCTACAATAAAATCACAGATAACATTCCCTTTTTGGGGTCCTAGTTTGTTCTGCTAGTGTTAGTTGAGGCTTATAGTTCTTCCTAACAAGGGTCTCTCACTGCTAGTGGCCTTAGGTACTTGCACAGAAAGCTACTTTTCACTCCTTTCATGCTAAAAAACCTTTTAAAATGTTAAAATATCCCATTACTGTAAATACTGTTGTGCCACTATAGGATAGCTGTGCACTGTAAATGACTGCATCTTAAACTAAACTTAAGCAATTACTGCATTGAAGTATTTAGCCGATAGCTTAAGAGGAGGCAGAGCCTAGAAATGCAGATAATCTTTGGTATAATAACGTATCTTCGTTAAGAGAAGGGAGAACTGCCGGCACAGCTGGCGTGTAGAAGCCACAGCTGCCAGGCCTAATCCTGCCTCAGGCATGACACAAGCAGTGCCATTGAGTTCATGGAACTTGTTTGTGTGGATTACAGTTACCGGGCTTGGTCCTAAGCACAAAACCTAAGTTTAACTTATTTTCAGAAACTAACACCCAAGATTTTTCCCTACCGCCTTTTAAGGAGGAAAATTTATTCCTGGTGCTTGAGAAGAGGAAACAATAGTTTCTAGAGCTATTTGCAGTATTTTGCAATGTACATGTTGTTCCTGTGTCCCTATTTAAACATTTTTTTAACCCATCTCTGAGATAGCACTTCATATATTTTTTTAAATCGATGAAACATGAT
Source organism: Pedionomus torquatus (assembly GCA_013398155.1). Classification (NCBI taxonomy): domain Eukaryota; kingdom Metazoa; phylum Chordata; class Aves; order Charadriiformes; family Pedionomidae; genus Pedionomus; species Pedionomus torquatus. The sequence continues at coordinate 392,188 of VZRU01004553.1, forward strand.
AGAAATAGCAGCTGTCCTGGTCACATATCTGTACAAAACAACAGATCCATGAAGGTATATTAATCAATATCAGCAGCACACGTTTAATGTTTTCCAACTCTAACACTATATTGATGAGTTTTTACCAGGGAGGGGTCCAAGTTTAAACCATGACTAATTCTGGCTCCAGGGAATGTGTGATTTCAGCCCAGTTTTATCTTTTGCTCAGCGAAAAGAAGTCCAGGCTGGAGTTAGGAGAGCCACTCAAGATAACCACCCCAGTGATCTTTAAAGCGATTTTTTTGTTTGTTTGTTTCAGGTAGTCGGGAATCTGCGTTTGTACATGCCATCTCTTCCGCTGGAGTTGTTTTTGCCATCACCAGGGCATGCAGCCAAGGGGAGCTGAAATCCTGCTCCTGCGATCCCAAGAAGAAAGGCTCTGCAAAGGACAGCAAGGGCCATTTTGACTGGGGTGGCTGCAGCGACAACATCGACTATGGCATTAAGTTTGCCAGGGCTTTCGTAGATGCCAAAGAACGGAAAGGAAAAGATGCAAGAGCGCTGATGAACCTTCACAACAACAGAGCGGGAAGGAAGGTGGGTGGCATCCAAAAGAAGCCTCTTGGTGAGCTCTCGTGCGTCTGGGTCAGGTACAAGGGTTGGACCTTACTGACTGGTCTCAGCCCTTAGAAAGCCCTTAGAAAGCCCGTAGTTAGAAGTAAGGGATGAAGTAAAGGATGAAAGGGGAACATCCTGAGATGCTGTTTCTGTCTCCCTTGGAGTTTCAGGGTGGCAGATATCTTCAAATAGGTTAACTGCAACTTCTTAATTATAGAAGCCTTCCAGTACCCAAAGGGGGCCTACAGGAGAGACAGGGAGGGACTATATCAGTGATAGGATGACAGCTAACGGTTTTAAACTGAAAGAGGGGAGATTTAGACTGGATATTAGGAAGAAATTCTTTCTGGTGAGGGTGGTGAGGCACTGGAACAGGTTGTCCAGAGAAGTTGTGGATGCCCCATCCCTGGGAGTGTTCAAGGCCAGGCTGGATGGGGCTTTGAGCAACCTGCCCTAGTGGGAGGTGTCCCTGCCTGTGTCAGGCGGGTTGGAACTCAGTGATCTTTAAGGTCTCTTGCAGCTCCAACCATTCCATGATTCTGTCATTAACAGTGCTGCTGTCTCAGTTTCAGTGGCTCCTTGTGTGGGAAGTTGAGCCCGAGCCCAAAGCGTTGCAGGATGAGTTTGGATGGAGGTTTTGTTTTGAGCCTAATCCTTCTATATGGAGGATTTTTACTTCTGGTTAATACAGAACAGAAATTCCNCCCTTAGAAAGCCCTTAGAAAGCCCGTAGTTAGAAGTAAGGGATGAAGTAAAGGATGAAAGGGGAACATCCTGAGATGCTGTTTCTGTCTCCCTTGGAGTTTCAGGGTGGCAGATATCTTCAAATAGGTTAACTGCAACTTCTTAATTATAGAAGCCTTCCAGTACCCAAAGGGGGCCTACAGGAGAGACAGGGGGGGACTATATCAGTGATAGGATGACAGCTAACGGTTTTAAACTGAAAGAGGGGAGATTTAGACTGGATATTAGGAAGAAATTCTTTCTGGTGAGGGTGGTGAGGCACTGGAACAGGTTGCCCAGAGAAGTTGTGGATGCCCCATCCCTGGGAGTGTTCAAGGCCAGGCTGGATGGGGCTTTGAGCAACCTGCCCTAGTGGGAGGTGTCCCTGCCTGTGTCAGGCGGGTTGGAACTCAGTGATCTTTAAGGTCTCTTGCAGCTCCAACCATTCCATGATTCTGTCATTAACAGTGCTGCTGTCTCAGTTTCAGTGGCTCCTTGTGTGGGAAGTTGAGCCCGAGCCCAAAGCGTTGCAGGATGAGTTTGGATGGAGGTTTTGTTTTGAGCCTAATCCTTCTATATGGAGGATTTTTACTTCTGGTTAATACAGAACAGAAATTCCTAAGGGAGGCTGGAGACCACACTGAAGAACAGGCTTGACTATTAAAGAACAAATTCAGAATAGCATTGGAGAAAAAAACCCCATCCTATCCATTCCTGTATGTATACTGTAAATCTAAACACAAAATGAGCAGAGATGAAATACAATTACTTAACTTTTCAAGCAAATAAATTCAAAATACATGTCTCTCCAAAAGGCGTTGGCCTTGGGGCGTGACCTGCTCTAACAATCTCTTTTCTAAACATTGTATGAAAGTACTATTCCTGAATTTCAACAAAATGATCCTTTACTTTTTTTTATATTAGGTGAGCAGAAGGAATAAGTTGCTAGATGTGTTGCCCACCGCTGGTGCAAGGGCTGAGGAATACATGCCTGAACGTTTTGTGATGGTAGCTGTAGTCAGAATAGTGCAGGAAACTGGAGTACACTGTTTCATTATTCAAAACATTCAAAATTTGCTACATCCACAGCATCTGAAATAATACAGAAAAATATTTTACAGTGCTAGAACAAAGTCTTCTAAAATGATTCGTAGAGACTTCTTGGTTTTGGTCTTTGATTTTCCTTATTGTATAGTCAGTAGGAAGTAAATAGTTCATATTCTGATCTTTTTGTATTAAAAAGTTCCCTTTATAAACTGTAATTTTTTCTGTATTAACTAGCCCTTTTTAGAAGAAAAGATCCGATTTGAATCAATTGTACTGCAAGTAGATGATTTTTCTGATAACTATTTCTCCATCAACATCTTTCCTAGACCTGTTTGTTGCCAGCAGGTGTAATTAATACACAATATGTAAGACAGATTAGCCTAATCAGATCAGTGATATATGTAAATACTGTGGCTGTCTTTGTATTACTATCCAAAGGAGACTGCAGTCTGCAATACAAGTGAAGAGTTTATAGGGGTGAGTTATTTCCGTGCTGGGAACTTTCTGAAACAGCTGAGTATCTTAGTAAGTTTAAAAAAAAATAGATATGCCAAATAATATGACAGTATTGGTGAGCGGGTAGGATTATTTTTTTTTTAGAAAAAAAGATAGAGACTTTAATAAATGCATTCAATTGAAAGTAATCAGTACATTCTTATATGCTTTGCAGAAAGGGGCGCTGTTTTGTACCCACAGTGCAATAATGTAGGTTTAATTTTGTAGGGATCTCACCATGTCAGCCCACCGCAGCCTGGCACTCAGATCTGGGTAAGCCAAGCCTTGCCCTTGGGTTTTTCTCACCCCCAAAAGGGGAAGCCTGCATTGAGAAGTTTCTTTTAAAATTAGACTATTAAGATTTTACTAATTTATAAATACACTGAATAAATATTTATAATAATCACATATAAATCATACAAAATAATAAGCTGTGTAGCAGTACAGGAACATCACTGCAAAGAAGTCCTGCATCCTACTGGGCTGCTCCTGCTATTCCACACCTCAGTCCAGGAAGTTGTTTTAAACGTAGGAATTGTTTAACTTATTTCTGCTCAGCTAATTAAAACCAAGCATCTGCTTAAATCCTATTCTGAGCAGACTCCCAGTTTTGCGACAGTACCATTGGCAGCAAAGTGGGGCTGTGGGAATGTCAGTGGCTTCTTTGAAGCAGTCAAATCATTTACAAGTTGGAAAGGAAGAAAATGAGAAGTGCTTTGCTTTTATCGCACATTCTCACTTTATTACTAAGCGCTTGACTGAAAAAGGTACCCCACTGTGCATCAGTCTCACTCCTAGTCATGGAGCTCGCCCCTCTCTTACCCTCCTTCCACGATGCTGTTCCTCTTGTACAAGCTCTAAAATGTTCATGTTTCAGGCATAATATTTATAGATGGGATATCCATACCTTCAGAATTAGGAATTAATTATTTATTGTATACGAACCCATCTGTTGTTCTCCAACATCATACAGAGAGTTTTAATGTCTGAGATGAAGCTGAAATGGCTTTAAAGCTATTCAGACACTAAATTAACCATGAAGGTGATCTCTCCAGTGCAAGGTAATGAAGGTCCTATTCTAAAATGTTTGTTAAAAAGTTTATAAGTATTTTTAAAATACCGTATTTTAAGATTTTGCATAGACCCGATGCCCAGCCCAGGTGCAGTTTCTGCAAAATTACCGTAATATGAAATGCCTGTGAATTTCTAGTCAATATTTGAAACTCTCTTCAGGGCAAAGGGCAACTTCATGAAGATGAGGTGGAGAGGGTCAGCAAGGCTGGAACGATGGGGAAAGAATGCACTTGGCCTTCCAAGGGGCTGCTTGATTCTGTCCGTTTCCCACATAGTTTTCTGCTGTCCAGTCCCTGCCCTAGTGCTATGGACCATCCCAGTCCTCGGGATGACTGGCAGGAGCGGGGAAGGGAAGCCCACCGGCTGGAGGACTCTGTGTATGGTTGAGTCAAGCAACCAGGGCCGACCAACCATGTGGGGATGACTTGATGCTACCAGTGGGTGTCACTACAGACCGTGACTTGGAGACCCTTTGCAAGCCTGGCACTGCAGGAAAAAATAGGAAAAGGGCTGAGAAGCGTAAATTAACAGTTTGTTTTACCTGTGTGTGTTTTACTGCGTTTTTGAACAGGCCGTGAAGCGGTTTTTGAAACAGGAGTGCAAATGTCACGGTGTGAGTGGATCATGCACTCTAAGGACCTGTTGGCTGGCCATGGCAGACTTTAGGAAAACAGGAGATTATCTGTGGAAGAAATACAATGGAGCGATTCAGGTGGTCATGAATCAAGATGGCACGGGTTTCACTGTGGCTAATAAGAGATTTAAGAAGCCAACTAAGAATGACCTGGTATACTTTGAAAGCTCTCCAGACTACTGTATCAGGGACAGGGATGTAGGTAAGCCTCTATCGTTGCACATGAATGGTTTTATTTCAGACGTTGGTACCTTGAAGGTCAAAAATTGTAATTGAGTGTGTGTATATATATATACATATGTATAATTCCATGCATGTAACCAGCAGGAAACATGTAAGAATATATTTTGGAAGGACAGCTCTGTACAAGAATGATAGCTCCTTGATATCCCTAGACGTACGACAGCCAGTTGTTCTGACATAATTCAGCAGTGTCTTCCAGGTGCTTCGGAGCCCTGGAGACTCTGCAAAGCAAAAGTCACTTTTAGGACAAGTTTGAGTTACCTTCTGGAGGCAGGTGTGTACTCTGCACAGCCACATACATGCCTGTATCACACAGCTCACTCCAGAGCTGCCAGATGTAACTACGTCAGCCCCCGGTCCCATGATGTCCCTCTGATACCACCTCCTGCTGCATTGCTTCTCTTCCATATTGGCATGCTACTGATGCAGACTCCCAAGGGACCCATGTCCTTCTTTATTGGTACATTCCCCACAGCTCATTGTGGACCGTGCACCCCCTAGTTGTAGACACACTTCTCCCTGTCGGTAATGTAGGAGGCACAGCATCTTGGTGCAAACCATGCTCTTACACCAGTCAACACTGCTGGAGGGATGTGCAGCTGGATGAAAGAACAGAGGTTGGTGGGACACAGCCCACTACAGCAAGTGACACAGGTATTTATTCCTTTTTACAAGACCGTATTGGCTCCCCCGTGATAACCACCACATTTTCTGAAGAGTCCTGCCAGCCCCAGTGGGAAGAGGTCAAGTTTCAGAGCTGCTATTAACTCTGAATATTTCTGCTTTCGGAGATTTCAATGGAGACATGGGGTTCGAGGTATTGCCAGGCAACGGGAATCCTGCTAATGGTATCCTGTATAGTATTTCCTGGTCTGGCAATTAAAAACTAGCAACTAGGAAATCAGAAATTTGGAAAAGAGACCCGGAGTGAGTCACATGTGAAAGATGTTGTGGAACTAATTAATAGGTTGTATAACGTACCGAATTGCACCCGGTATGACATAGCCGTAAGTATGCGGAGAGCAATGCAGCTCAGCTCTTTCTGGCACCGCTGCCTATTTACAATCCAAGTTTACTTGGAATAAGCATTGCAAAACATCTACACTTAAATAAGAACAATATGTGAAATCTTGGTCATGTACTGTTGACTTTGGTGAACCTGGAATTTCATCTGGTGTGCTTATGTTATGTCGCGTTTCTGCTTAGCTGAGTAGGCAAGGTAATTTTAAATGTTATTTATGGTTTTCACAGGTGATACTCATTACCTGCAGAAATACATATTGTTTCTTGAACAGTGACTGATACTATAAAGTCTAATACTTTAATCCAAGTGAATAAATGGGCATTTTGCAGAGTCTGACTTTGCAGGCTTGGATTTATTCAAACCTTTATTTCTTGAAGTTGCCTCATTCATGATTAAAACCATGATTTCTCCCCAACCAAAAAAAAGAGAAACTGTACGTGACCCACTTCTATGTCAAAAAGCCCTTTAATAATCTTTTTGTACTAAACCTAATCTCACCTGTCAGTCTGGTTATCATGGAGGAGAGTGGGCATTTTTCACTGCAGCGTTTTACACGTGCTCGCCTGGTGCTGTCAAGCCCACCCAGGGATGGCAGAGGCTGGCACGTGCTTTGGCTCAGCTCAAGATAAGGCTGCGGATGAGGTAGTGTTTCGTTGCTGCCCAGAATTCGGAGAATGTGGCTGTTTGGAAGAGCGCATTTTTGGCCAGCTGCAGTGAACCTCTAGCGGGACGCCCTGCTGCTCGCGGGGAGCAAAGAAAGAATCGGACAAAGAAAAACTGATCTGGGTTTGAGAGAGGTAATTTCAGCAGCTGAGCAGCACTTTTGCTCTGTTGCCTTTGGTTTGCCCTCTTAAGCGCTTCAGAGTTGTCAGCCCTGTTAAATGATGGGAAATGAAATGAGATCATGGAAGGCTGAGTTTGGAAATAGGTGGGGAGCTTCTCAGTGTCAGCTAAATGTAATGCCACAGCTCTTTAGTATCTCACTGAATACAATTCTGCCTTTCGTTCCTCAGGGAATTCAAGCTATCTAGTGCTTCAGGGAAAAAAAACCAAACAAAACAAACCCAATTATCTGGCAGTTGCTTAGTACTGGGACTGAACGAAGGATTCCCAGAGGAAATCTTATGAAGCATCATAACTTGACCAGAAGACAGCTTCCCAAACTGTAAATTGCCCAAGCCAATGGCCTTTGTGGCTTGAGTGTGTTAGTAAATTGAAGGTGCTCAGTGGTTGTATCATCATCGGCCTGTCCAAAAACTCTCATGCCTTGTCTCCTGCTATGGGAGCTCTTAACGCTGGCAAAAACCGGAGGGTGCTGGGACTGAATACATCCCACTGGGTCTGGCAGTATGTCTGGGGGAGGCAGCTGGACATACATACATGGATCACACCTACATTGTGAAAAATGTGGCATTACCACTTTTTTTTTTTTCCTAGAAGAAAAAGAGGAGTCGTTGATTTGGGGAGAGATATAATATGTGGAAATCACTAATAGCAACAGAACGTAATAGTCCAACCACCTCTTGTCTAGCATTAAGATTTCATGACTTTTAGAAAAGAACCAAAGGAAGATTTTCAGAGGTATTCAAAATTCACTAACTCCCCTCATATGTTTGTTGAAACAATTTTTATTCATCATTTTGTACTCATAATTTGATAGTAGAGGTAGGACTTTTGAACATCTTGTCATGAACTTACAAATTTTGCCACGCTTTGCATGGTCATACCTTATAATATCATAACTTTCCAGCTCCCCAAACCACTACAGGTATACCCAGGACTGCACAGGGAAAGAGGAACTGTTAGAAATGCTGAAACTATGAAGGGAACCAAAATGATGACTACACAAGTGGCAGTTCTGCTGTCACATGTACTATCTTACCCTGAATGCTTTACTTCTCCTCCAAAATGCTCTAAAAAAGCCCTCTTGCTTGTCTGCTTATTGAAAATTAATTTGTACAGAGCAATCAAAAACCTTAGGCAGTGTTTGAGCAAAGCCTCTTCCTGCAGGGAGACCTCCCCACCGGAGTGTGTAGAGCAAGATAAGCTCGACTACACATGTTGAGGTGGTGCCTGTGGAGCAGAGAGGTTGTGGTCCCAAGTGTGGCCACCAAGGTGGAAATGCTGGACAAGTGTCAGAATGGCATTGGTGAGCACATGTGGATTGTTTGCAAACTGTTCTGGTAGCAGCGAGGCTTCAGCTGAGTGAAGATGGGGGCAGAACAAAGAGGCAGGTTGCGTCCATGTGCAGGTGGTCTCAGGCTGCTGCAGCAGGTCCTTAAGACCAGCTGTAAGTCCTTGTGTCATGTGCTTCAAGTCATCCATAGGTTTCTCCCAACACTTGCATGGTCCTGATTTGGGCACTGTCAAAGCCAGTGCTGCTGCCTCTGCCTGTGCGTAGGGTGTGGGTTGTGTACCTGGATCATGGTGGCCATCTTCTATATCCCTAACAGGCAGACAGGGTGTAGTGTCTGTGTCTGAAGACCTTCCATGCCTGGTGTCCTGGTGGAAAGCTCTGCAGAGGTGCACGTGCAGTGCTACAGGCCACTACAGTGCCACTACAGTGCTACAGCCACCTGGAGCTGTGCGCTGGATGACAAGTCACGTGCAAGGTGACCTGCTTTGGGTCCTTCACAGGATTATTTTCATGTCATTGAAAATACTAAAAATTTTCATGTTATTTTATGTTATTACATGCTGTCCCACGTAAGCCATATGCTGCATTTTTGGTATGAATGAGGCCAAATCCCAAGTAAAAGAAAAATGTGAAACTGTAAAGTATTGGTGTAGGGCAAGATGTGTTAGTACTTGAGGTATGTAACCCATGGAGGGAAACCGATCCTGAGCTATGTCAAAACCTTTTCACTGAGGTTAACCTCATACAGGCAGTCCCCGTGCGACTTCTTGGCCTGTGTCTCCCCCTTTACACATTGCAAACATGTTGAGTGCAATCCCAGCCCTGTGCAAGCTGTCGGTGGAGCTTGCGATGGCTTCCATCAGAGCAGGTCTTTTCCAAGCACCAGCTGGCAAGGGAGCAGTGTGATCACCCTAAGAGCCTGTGGGAACTGAGAAGTTGTGAGAGCTCTCAGTGGCTCTGGAAATTAGAGGAAGATGCATATTTACTCTAAACTGCATTTGGACAAGCTGATTTTATCAGCACGTCGCCGTCTTTTGGTCGCTGGTCTGGGAAATCCCAGCCCCTCCAGACATGGCTGGCTCTGGCATCACTGTCTGTCTTCTCCAGCCCTACTGTACTGGGGTGCTGTACGCAGGTTCTTTCTTGAATCTTTTGAATCTACTTCTTGAATCAAGAATCTTTCTTGATTCAAGAAGTAGCTTCAGAGCTACGTTTCTGTGAGCATTTCTTTTTTTTTTTTTTTTTTTTGGAAACTAGTTTATTGTTGCAGGGGATCTCTTTTATTTTAGCACTTTAGGAATAGGAAAAAAAATATTTTTTCGACTCACCATATCTTAGCTTAAGAGAACAACTGTGCAAGCCAAGAAGAGAGAGTCTGATGTACAGGTCGTCAAGTTGGCAGTATTAAAAGCTGAGGATGTTTTGGCAGGTCTAATGCTGTGCGTCGGCATGGCAATTCCGAAACTTGAACTGAAAACAAAGGGGCTGCGTGACAGCTTTCTACAAGTTCGGACATACTCCCGCCTCTGAAGTGATGAGGAGGTGCATCAGCCGGCAAAGCTCTGAAAACTCTGCCTCGTTTTGTTTAGTGTCTTCTGTTGTCTTCATCACCTGGGTGTGTGACTTGCACTGTCAGTTATTGCTCATTTTCTTTCTCACAAGAGGAGCCGTAGAGATGCTGAAGACGCTGTTTGAACTTTTCAAAAAAAGTTGAATTTGCTTAGAAACTAAGCCTTTTTATCAGCCTGTTTTCTCTTTTGTCACATTCTGTGGACAATTTAGTCTCCTCTCCAGTGGTGTAGTAAATGTTGGTGGTGTGTTGTGGGCGGTATCAGATGATACTGGCTTCTGACCGGCTGTTGGGGGAAATAATTTTGAAGTCAGTGGCAAAGCTTTCCCATTGAAAGCAGGGTGTGTCCTGCTCAGGTTCTCCTTCCCTGCTGTGTGGCTTCCCCACACATCTGGAAATGAGATCCATGGAACTAGAAACTGACTTGTACCTTGCCTGAGGAACGTGGTCGGACCTTCCTAGGGCAGCTCCTGCACCTCATTATAGCTGGGTGTGGTGCCCTGTGCCTGCCCTCACTTGCAGGGGGACATGGGGTCTTCCTTCCACCCCAGGAGCCTGGTGGCATGGCCCCGCTCTGCTCCTGGTCAGGAGATGTGCTGAGACGGAGAATGGCTTTGCTTTGCCTCCCCTGGAGGAGTGACAGCTGGCCAACCGCCAGGCAGCAGTGCCACACTCAAGGCTATTGAGGGTCCATCTCATTCCACAAGAACCACAAGCAGAAAGCAAAGGACCGAGCAGTTTGAAATGTAACGCAGACTGTGGCTGTTGGAGATGACTGTCCTAGGCGTGCTGCGCTGGGAGGTGCGGGGGACTCTGTGCAGGGAGATAAGCAGGAATTCACACCAAATTCCTAATGCAGGACATTAATCATACCAGTCGCAAGCTTGGCCTTTGTACCTTTATTTTTTGGCCTAAGCAGAGAGGGCAGGACAAGCCCCTGCTGAAGTTGTATTTAGTTGTATTTTACACAGTCTGGGATGCGATGGATATTGCTGTGGGCTGCCACAAGCACCAGCACTTATACTGAGATGTCAGGATGGAGGAGAACCTGGCAGGCAGGAGACAGGGTTTGGTTTGCTTTCTGCCACTGGCTTCCTACAGGACCACACTCGGATCACCGAGCTCTGCATCCTCCTGAGCCCCTGTCACTGCCTGGGTCCAGGGCACCAAGGGCCACTGGAAGTCTCTTTTCCACAGTGTGGAGCAATTCCAGGGAAGAGGATCTGGGAAAGGCCTTTTTGGCTTCATGGTTTTACATGTTGTACAGGTTGCCCCGATGCAGCTGTTGAAGCTTGTCCTGCCTTAGATGCAAGAAGAACAAAATTTCCTCTACTGTGGCCAACAGGCTTAAATTGTGTGTCAGTCATGAAAACCCACAGTCTGAGAAAGTGACTTTACTCAGGTGCCTGAAACCACTCACTGCCTCAGTGTCTTGATATTGAATCCCAGGCAAAACAATGGTGAAGAATCTGACACATTGCAAATTATATCTCCTATACGTGTTTTCATATGCTTTCTCTCCTTCCTGAAAATCCACCTCCTGACTTTCCCTGCTCTTCCTCTGTAGGGTCCCTCGGGACAGCGGGTCGGGTTTGTAACCAGACCTCCCGTGGCATGGACAGCTGCGAAGTGATGTGCTGCGGGAGAGGCTACGACACCTCCCGCGTCAGCAGGATGACGAAATGCGAGTGCAAGTTCCACTGGTGTTGTGCTGTGCGCTGCCAGGACTGCCTAGAAGTGGTAGATATCCACACCTGCAAAGCGCCAAAGAGCGCCGGCTGGATCTCCCGGACATGATGCACCAGGCTGCTGATGCTTGAGGACCACAGCCTTTGCCCTTCTTGGTCTGTGCAGGGAATGCGTCCGAGGGCTTCTCTACTTTTACACCAGTTTTGCCTTTGTCTTTCATTGCACAGAAGCTGCTGGATAATTAATACAAACTCTGCAGTGTTCACTTCCCATTTCTGCACGATGGCATTGCTGCAGAGTTGTCTCTGTGTAAATTGATGCAGCTCTGGAACGTTCTTCTGCTGGGACTCTTCCAACCACCACACAACTCTCCTCCAGACACCTTGCAGCAAGTTATTTCAACCAGCAAGAGGTAAAGGTGGGGCATTTCTAACAAGACCACCACCAGCTGTGTGGGCTGAGCTCTCTTAAGAGTCTTCTAAAACACCTTGGGCTGGTCACAGTCGTGCCCTGGATACCAAAGTGCTGGGGAGTATGAGCACCAGTTGATGATTCCTCCACAAGAGAAAAATTTGGGGCCAGGCTGAGTGAATCTCTTTATGGGAGGGCTTGTCCATCCCCACTGGACGGGAGTTTGCAACATACTGGCTCAGCTCCTGTCCTGTGGGTCGTCCAGTGCTGCCCCGACTGCTGTTAGCTGCCCCGTTGGATAGAAATGGGCCCATGGTGAAAAGCAAACTGCAGGAAATACATTCAACCACTACGTTTTCATGAACTATTAAAGAGTCAAAGCAAATGCCTTAGTTATATATTTGCGAAAACTTTCCCTAAAAGCTTGTAAAAGGTCATTGATATTAACTGCTGAGGTTTTTTGCCATCTTGAAGGATCGAAGAGAAGTGATTCATTTCTCAGCCCAGTGAGAGCTGGGTAGAGGACACTCGACTACCTGAGGATAAGGTTTCCTACTTTTCGCTTACTGAATAACCCAGAAACATTTGCAGGAAGCTGATGGAGAAGGAAACACTTTGTCTCAGTAATGATTTGATTTCTAAAGAATCTATGAACTTTTTTTCTCTTTTAAATTTAATAAATCTATTAAATATGTTCAGAATGATACTTTCAGGTAGAGACTGCCAAATGAGATTTGCTCTGAATACTTCATGCAAAAACTTATGCCTTATGATTAAGGCTGTGCTGGCCTTTGACAGAGGCGCTTGCAGGTTGTGCCGGGTCCTTATGCTGGGCTGGATCCAGCACGAAACAGCAAAGCACTGCAAAGATGCTTAAGCCCAGGAGGTGCAGAAATCAAAGCCTCAGTGGGAGAGGAGGTGGGCCAGAGAGGCACCAGCCCGCTCTCCATGGAGCAGAGACTAGCAAATGTGCCAAGACGATGGAAAGATGGGTTCTGTGCTGGTGAGTCTAAGGCCATGGAAAAGCACCCATGCAGTGCAGAGATGAGCAGGGTAATGAAAGAAAAAAAGTAACACAGGAAAAGGAGGTTGACTGGGTAATAGATCATATTGTAGCTGCAGGTAAGATTTCCATATGAAAATGAGAAAGACTGGAGGAACCCTAGCAGGTACAAAGAGCGCCTGAAAAAGTAATATAGAAATAGCATAACACAGCAATAAAGTGAATACTCAATAAAGTGAACATTCTTTTAAAGAATAGTTAAAAAGAATAGGGGTTTGCATTCAATGGTCTTGAGAGAGCAGCCATTTGTATCTAAAAGGCTTAGGAAAAAGTTTGTATCACTTAAATGGGCAAGTCACCTCCAGAAGGCACAGCTGGCATTAACAGAGCAGGAGGATCCAGGAAGATGTTAATTTGGACAACAAGATAATGTTTCAGTTGCTGTACACAGCACTAATGTGGTGATGGTGGTTTGAAGTAAGAGTAATCATGCTCCTGGGTTTAAACCAACCACTGGTGGGAACAGCCTTGTCGTCGTCGTCAGTGAAGAGTGTGTGCATTGCACAGACGCAGTGTGTGCCTACAAACACACGCTCAGCTCGGTGGCTGGGCTGGTGGCCTTATTACTGATGGCAATTCTGGCTGCGGGGCTGCACAAGGAAAATTTCACACCTAGTTGTATTTAAAGGTGAGCCCCAAGGAGAATTTTTATCGGGATTTCTTTGTGAAATTAAACCCACATGTAGTTCACAGCCTGAGTGATACCACATTTTAAGCCTTAAAGAACTTAAAAGCAGTATAGTAATTTTTAACTTTTTTTTTTTGTGCTGGGTGTTTTGAAAGACTCAGAGACCCTTTAGTCTACAATTCACCATGGGATCAAGCAGAAAATATTTCAGTTCTCTAGAAAAAAAAAAGGGGGCCTCATTCTTATAGGGGATCTCCTTCTAGGAAGTTGAATAAAGAGCAATAAAATCAGATCACTAGTTAACTCCATCATTTGGTTAACACAGCAGAAAATGAACCCAACTGAATTCTCCAGTCCCAGGTAAAGTGTTTTGGGGTCATTATATTAAAGATGAGACTCATATTCCCTAACCTGGTCCTCCTCCTCCTCCACCAAGGAGCATCTTCTTGCTCCAAACTTCCCCCTGGCCTCAGTGGCCCATGTTTGCTGAAGGCTGCCCTTACCAGTAAGACCAGGAGGATGGTGGCATTGAGTACTTTGGCCTTTTCGGTGTCCTTTGTTACCAGATTCCCTGCCCCATTTAGCAGTGGGCCCACCAAAGGTGCACAGCAGCCGGAATTTCACATTCCACACAAGTGCCCTATGAATAAGCTCCAACTTAATGCCCCCCCCAGACCTGCTTTACCAGAGGAAAACCAGAATATTCTGCAGCACAAAAAATGTGTAGCAGATCAACTGGCCAATTATTTGATTAAGGTTTTTGCTGTATTTATAATTTTTTAATATTTTTTTTAAAGAAAAAAGCTCAAGGTAGGCTTCTTTCAGCTGTAAGCATTTCTGCTGCCTCTTCCACGAAGAAAGCACTCCTGGGAGCTTTTGCTATTTCTTAGTGGGACAAGTTGCTCAGAGATGTGAATATTGCTAGGAAAGGCACCTCCTTGACCTTTAGCTTGTCAAATAAAGGCCAAAAAGAAGGAGGAAAAAAATAATGAAGGAAGAGTAATCAGGTAAGGCAAATGAAATAATCCTGTATTTTGTTCTATGGCATAAATGTATTGATGTAGTTAATCATGAAGAGGAAACGGTTGTCCCAAGGTAGACACTTTAGTGTCAAAATAATGTTAGCTAAGGCAAAAGGTCATAGGATTATTTTATTTTTTTTTTAAATACACAGTCCAAGTTTGTTGAGGGAGTTCCCTTTTGCTGCATGAAATCAGAATGTAGCAGTGCTCTGAAATGCTCTTAGCCTGCCAAGCTTTTTGGGATTGCTCCCTCCCCACAATTTTCTATTTTAGCAAATTTAACCCTAAAAAGTGTGTGGAGCTGTTTTAGGAGAAATCTCATAGGAAAAAAAAAAAAAAAAAAAAAGTGCATTTTTCTTTTACCTCATGGAAAATAAGGTAAAAGACTGGGAATGACTAAAAAGTGAATGACTTTTAGGAAGGGGTGTGTGTGTGTGTTAAGGCATGTGAGTATTGTGGCTTGAGATATTGTTGTGTTGCTTCTTTATATCCTGCAAAACTATCTGAACCAAATTTAGGCACCTCACCCTCCCCTCTCACCCCTGTGAAACCTTCTTTACAGGTGTGAATTTGAAAAAAAACCCCGTGTTGGTGGTGCTGTGCCACTCGGCTGCCGAGGGGCATCCAGCCCGGATGGTCCCTCTGTGCCCAGCCTCTCCCGGGACTCAGTGCACGGTGGTGGCAAAGGGGATATGAGCATTTTACTGGGGATTAGTGAAGGTCACACAGCTTTTGGGCTGGGGAGGGTGCTTTCACCAGGAAAAAATTAGCTCTTAATCCCGTGTGGCAGCATGATGGGTACCAACACTTGCTTGCCCAGCCTTCTTAGAAAGGGCCTTCATGTGCAGGTGATGGCCACCTCTGAGGGCAGGGGTGGGTTTGTGGTCACCTATGAGAGCCCACAGGTTTCTCCTGCCACTTCAAATGACACAAATGAACTTGTATTATTACCTGAAATAATAATGTCAGCAGCAGTTCAGGAGCTATAATCTCAATCATGGGGTGGTTTGTTTGTTTGTTTGTTTTTGTAACAGCTCATTTGCTTGATTAAACATATCTGACTTCATAATGTAAGATCTTCTCTTGTGGGAAAAAAGCAAATGTATATAAATCAATATATTGACTATTCCTCCTCCCTTGTTCCAGGGGTGCCTCTCACCTCCCTCAGTGGTGGGACCCATGCAGGAGCCCCCAGGAAGCCGGGTGGCATGTGGGGCTGGGGACTATCTTGCATTACACACTGCACCTTAACTGGAGCCACCGAGATTTTCAAGCCCACTGTGGGGTAACAGCCACACCAGGTGTGAAGGAGTATCCAAGGAGAGCACCTTCCTATGGATGTTTACCTCCTGTAGGCTTCTGCAACACAGGAAAACTCCTGGTATTTTTCCTCCTTTCTACTGGGGTAAGGACTTCTCTGCTATCCCACTGAAAAACCAGGGTCTGTATGTTTGGCGTTTCACACCAAATCACAGAAAATGATTAACAACCAGAGGAAACACCAGCCTTCCCCCTCAGTGCAGCGCTCACCTCTCCCTGTGTGGCTCTTGCCTTGGAGCAGCTCTAAATCAGCCTGGTGGAAGGGCCAGCTTGGCTTACCTGATGCTCCTGGGCTTCTCTCCTTTTGTTCCCTGCAGGTTACGGTGTAAAGAGAGAGCGCGCATCCAAGTGGCATTAGGTTGTCTTCAAAGAAACAGGAATTGTTAATATTCGGAGTTAAAAAGTGCCCCTCTCCTGCCCTAAATCTGCAAACTGAAGATTCGGATGAGTTATTACCTGAACCAGATTTCCAGGAGGCTCATCTCCGTGCTGAGCCTGAGGTTTTCCACCACTGTAATCAGGGGCTGTGTCTGCCTTTTGATCTAAGCTGTGCTGAACTTCACGGGAAACATGTTAGAGGCAGAAAAGCCTACGGCAACAAATTCTGCCCCATGAAGAAGAAAAATCCCTTTGTCTGACTTGCCTGGTTTCCCAGATGCCTTGAATTATAATTAAAGCTAAAGAGGTATTTTCCAGATAAAATCCATGGCTCATTACTGCTTAGAAAGGAGAAGGATACTAGGAATAGTAGAAATAGAATTGCGTAAAGATATTTTGAGTCCCTAAAAGTTCCGCGTACTTCAAGGGAAGGATCTGACTCTTCCAGGGATTAAGCATTCATTTTTATCAGATGATTACAGATAGTAATATCCACACAGATTATAATTACCATTATCTCTCCTTCTAAGAGAAGGCCAAAATACTGCCTTAGTTGCTGTCAAATACGGACATTCGTATACACTAGCTGTACACTGATATGCAAGCGCATTTACATAGTAGGGCTGTTAATCACCAATTCGTTCTTTCAAAACGCAGGCTATATATAAACAAACTCTGAAAGGGTTTTGAGGTGGCCAGGAACACCCACTACAGAGCCGCACAGGCCAACCAGAGAGGACTCTGCCTGATTTTCATGGTCCTTAAGCAATCCTGACAGCGCTGCTGTGAGGCAAGCAAATGCAGGTGATTATCCTTGGTTTTACAGCCAGAGGTACAGAGAGCACCTGCTGTAGAGGTGCTCCCCAGGGCCGTTCAGATACAAAGCCAAGAACACGACTCCTGGCTCATTCCACACTTCCAGAAGCTGCCCTCTAGGAGTCCACTACCTCTAACCTTACACCACAGTAAACATCAGCCACATAATGGCGCGGTGCTTTGCAGGAGCAATGGCCAGAGATGAAAACCCTGCAGGGAAATCCCCAGCAGCGACACACCTCACTGGTTTTAACATTCAGCCAGGGGGCTCCCTCATCTTCTGTGTCCTCCCTCGGGCCTCATTCTTACGGCTGGTTTCTCCTGGTGGGGGGCTGTGTTTTGTCCTCAGAGCAGTGTTTGCTTTAACACAGAACCATTGCTCACCTGGGACACAAATCTTTCTTCTGCATAGACTATCTGTGATGAAGGAGGGCAGAACCCAACGAGATGTACCTCCTGCTGTTTAGAAAGGCTTTCCTTTTTATAGCAACTCCAATAGTAGGAGTTTTGTCTTTGCTCCCTCATTTCCTCATTGATAAACAAACGTAGCAGCTTGGCAATCACAGTCCCCCAAGCTGCTCAGCAGAAGAGCAGCAAAGTTGAACTGCTAAAGTGGCATTTTTGACCCACTGCATGGTGTTTATGCTTCCTTACCTGGGAGAGGAGTTGAAAAAAACCAAATCTTTGAGACCCCTGTATGGATGCACTTTCAGTTGTTCTTGACAGACGGGTCTACCTGCTTCAGCTTCCAAATTCTGGATCTCTGAGCTGGCCTGGTGCCTTAGCAGAGGTGCCTGCGGGAAGCTTCCATCGACACGGGCTCAGTTACAAACGAGTACTTTGTCTAAGCCCCCCCCAGCACAAGGGTAAGATTTCCGGAGGTAAGCACTAATGATGAAACACCAAGCTCTCTATTAATTGTGCATGAACACCAATTTTGCTAATGAGCTTCTGGTCTCGAGCAGCAGTTTATGATGTTGATGTTTAAAAGTACTCGCTTTTTCACAGTAGAAAAATACGAGTAATGCGATAAAAACAGCAAGAAATCTGTAAAAGCATGAATGAAACCATCACTCACTACAACTATTTGTCTTCAATTTTCTGCCATAACTTATTCTTTGTTCTGTAGAGAGACAGAGAACAAAGCCTCGAGCTAATAACAGTGGTGTGATGGGAATCTGTCCAGTACATGGCCTTTTTGAAAATTNCAGACAGAGAACAAAGCCTGGAACTTCTGGAGGTTTTAGGAATAACAGTGGTGTGATGGAAATCTGTCCAGTACATGGCCTTTTTGAAAATTCAAGCGAGGGTAACGCTGACCCCACTGATCCCCTGCAGGGATGGGAACGGGAAGCCCAATGTACCATCCAAACCGCCTGGAGAGCCTTAAGCTGCTTTAAGCAAGAGCTTCAATTGTCTAGAAGCCTCGTCTAGACCGTTTGTGGCAGTGAGGGCTTGGCCCAGATTGAACTGTGTACGAGAAGGCAGCGATACCATTGCTTAATTGTAAAGTTATTAGTATTTTTTCAATAACTGAATGGAAAGCCTAGCCTTAGCTGTGGAGAAGCAGATACACCAGACGTGTTTAAAAAGACAAAGTGCCATCTGAGCTTTGAAGAAGCAGCCAAAAGACAGCAATGCTGCAATACACAAAAGTTTATTTTTAAGTTTTTCTTTTCTGAAGGCAAAATATAATAGAACCTAACATCAATGTATTTTGTACAACAAAACAGTTTTCATATGAGAACAGACAATCCATGAAGAGTTTTAAAGTCTTAGAACTGCTTCCCTTTTTTATCATGCTTTCTTGTGGTCAACAAAAAGTTGGCACAGAAGATGTCACGGCAGTCGGTCAGCGGGCGAGCTCCCTCAGATCCTCGTCAGCTGGTGCCACAGACTGGAGGGCAGGATGCTTTCTACTTTTTCCATCACAAAATTTAAAGGGGCAAAGAGGGTGCTGAGAAACTGCAAAGAAACCAGACACAAAATCAGACCAAAATCCAGGAGACAATACTCCTCAAGAGAAAGCTGTTTAATAAGACAAGAAACTCCAGCTGCATTCCTCTGTAAAATTCTCCAGCAAGATAAGAACTACATAATTCATGTGTTAAAGACTTCCTGCCAACTTCTGAGCCTGGCATATATACAGATGTCCAGATTTTGCAGAAAAGCAAGAGCCCCATATTTATGAAGATCAAAGTGATGAACTACAAAAGTTTTCACGCGTCTCACATCTCAGATTCAAGCTCACACTGAAGCCACTAAAAGCTTACACCAAAACCTACTGATGGAAAGAGAGGCTTTTTCAGAACAGCAAAATCTGAGAGATCACCTCTCAGAGACAAAAAGCGTGCCTTCAGGTTCAGGTTTTAAATGGTTCTGGGTTATCTACAGGTCTGCTATACACACTGAGGCGTCACTAACTGGAACTGATCTTCACATCCTCCCTCTGTTACAGAACACAGTTGGCAATGTTGAAAGAGCTTTCAAAGTATTAATGTTAGGACAGGCATTTATGACAAAAATCAAGTGAATAGAGATCATTTTATCACAACAAAAAACTACTGCTAGCTACAGTGTGTAACATCTCAGAACTCAGGTACTCAAAGTACTCCTGAAATTTTGGGAAATACACATCAACTGCACTTTAGATTAATTACAATTCAACTGTACACATTACATGCAGCTATGTTGGGGCCCTATATGTGTATGAAGCAGTGCAGTAATGTGCAAAGTCAGCCACCTTGAGACTGTGAACCCTCCAGCTTCTAACCATTTCAGCTGATGCTACTTTGCTAAAAATAAACAGTTCTTTTTGGAAACCATCAGCAAAGAGTTGCAAGAGGTTTGCATTTCAGTTACTGCTGCGTAGTCAGCACAAAACATATAAACCCTGCTTACTGTGCTGATGTGTATCTGAAGTCTGCTTGGTAGGTCAGTATTAAAGCAAATCTAGTGTTGGATGTGTTCTCTTTTTGCCCCAAAGAACTCTCTCTCCTGACAAAATAGAGCATCAGACTTTAGATATATAACAGGCTTACATCCCTTTTCATCTTCTGAATTTGTCCCATATATCATTAGGCACTTAAAGGATGCAGATGTGGGGGTCTGGTTCCCCTGTAGCCACTGAAGACAACTAAGGACCTCCCGAGGGTAATGCTACTCATACCAGGACCAGAGCTGCTGTCCTTTGAAATTGTCTCTTTCCTTTATACCCTCTGCTGCAGAGGGAGCCGGGGCCATTAGGCTTTTTCTTCTACTGTAAAGCCCGCCCCAGCCATGCTCCTGAACTGCCAGCTCAGCTCTTGCCACAGTTCTGGCTGTGCCACTTAGTCTGTCCTCAACAGAGCCCAGGCAGAGTTTGGGAACAGCACAGGGCAAGGGCAGGTCCCAGAAGCCAGTGAGGATGGGGCCATCCTGCCTCTGAAAGGAGGAGAGGGTAGAGACACAGCCGTGAGCTGTGATGTGTCACTTGCATTTGGAGCCACACAGCAGACTGTATTTTATTACTAATTACAGGTATGGCCTCAGTCTCTAATTTAGGCTCCTAAAGCATCTAAAGTTAAGTATGAAAAACGCAATTTCAAAAATTGTTACAGGCCTGTGTGCTGCTGAAACACAGCTATATATGGCAAATGTATTTAAAACACTTCAAAATTTCAATATCCAACAGCCAAAGATTATAACCATTGCATGGTATCAAGCAAGAAAATACCTCCAAACAGTTTCACTGTTTACCAAAATGGGCTCTGTGCAGGGTTTAACTCTAAAAAAGTACGATGTTTACAATGCTTATACATTTTGAAGGCAATAGTAAGCATTCAGATTCTTTTTTTCCTCTTGGATATGTCTGCATACAATACAGGCACTACATCACAGATAACTTGCGTGTCATGGGGAAAACAGGGAACACCATCACTGGGGTAATGAGATTTTGTTGCACAAGTCGAAGAAAAAGCAACTTCTAATTGAAGCTGAGCAGAGTACTTCAGTTGTAGTGCTAAAGGTCAAGGTCTATAATGTGAATCTTAGCGTTTCCTATTACTATTGCAAGTGCCTCAGCATTCCCTCTGGTTAAGCCATGAACTGTTTAAATAAATATGTCCCTTTAATTTTGCCAAATGCAAAAGGCTCACTAGAGAACATTTTCTACTCTTTGAGCAGCACTTAATCTACGTGGTAAAGTTGCACCATCACATGTACTTGGATAAAACTCAGCTTTGTAACCCGTCCAAATTAGATACTTGTTAAATCAATGAAACAGAGGTAATTTGTCTGATAGTAAGTTTTATTGCAATTTATAGGAATTTTGTTGCTGAAAAAGTCAATTGTATCCTATAACAAACTCAGCAAAGTATCCCTAGCTTAAAACAATACAAGTTTTTCACCACCTGGAAAATCAATTGGTCTACAAAATACATTTAAATTCATGGATACCAAAGCCTGGCTTCACTGAAGTCTAAGCAAAACCTTTGCTGACAGCAAGAGGTTCAGGATGCCACCTACTCTCTTGCACAACCATCTGTGCTGGGGCTACCTGGCCCTGGGAAAGCCCCTGATGCTCTCTTCAGACACCACTGGCAGATGTCAGTTGTTTAAATGTCCCCCTGCTCAGACATCTCCTGTTTTATTCTAACATGCAGATATTTAATACCCAGCAGTATTTAGTTCAGCTCTTCTGTGTCTTTGTCTACCAGAGGAGAGCAGCAGCAGCAGCAAATACTCACAGCTTTTGCGAAGACCCCCATAAGCTCTGGGAACTGATGTGTCAGGAGGGCTAGCATGGCTGTGAAAGAACATAGTCCAGCAGTGAAGAGGATGAAGAAGGGAAGCTCTTTCTTGGGGTAAACTGAAACTTCGTGAAATGCTGTAGAAAACAAGATGGGAAAAGAAATGCATTATACGTGAAAAACACAAAACTAACCAAACCAAACCCAACAATTCTACATGGTTTAAACAACCAAAGACACCAAAACATGCTTTTGAAGGAAGATATACAAAGGTCTGAAACATCTAAGGTCAACACTACTGCTGTGTCAGTCATCTCTGACAAGTAATTCTCTTCCAAAAATCGTATTTCTGGCTTACTCTGGTCCTATGTACATGTTACTTTTGCCTTCCTTAGAATCATAGAATGGTTCGGGTTCAAAGGGACTGTAAAGATCATCGAGTTCCAACGCTCCTGCCATGGGCAGGGACACCTCCCACTAGACTAGGTTGCTTAAAGCCCCATCCAGCCTGGCCTTGTAGTGTCAGCACTAACTATAATGCAGCCGGGCAAAAACTAATCCCAGAAAACTAACCTCCAAATAAAACATCCAGGTTTTTTTATGCAGGTCACTGGCTGGCCGCAGGGCTGCTTGTCTGCTAATGCTGACACACAGGGAGTGCAAGAACATGTACCTGGGAGCTGCAGTGAGCCCAGCCTTGAAGAATCGTGGCTGTACATCAGTTTAAGTAGGCTGTAAAACTACTGTAAAGCGGGCTGTAAAGCTCTTGCAACAGTAAATTCTGAGGGTTCAAGCTACAGAACCAATAAAAGTTATCGTAAAAGTAGGAAACATAAACAATTGCTTTAAATTCAGACTTTGAGAATTCTATGTCTACTTATAACAACACAACTTTAAATAGTGTTGAAATCTGAAATTTAAATTCATTGAATTTTTAAGGTGTTTGTTAGCATACACTAAAAGGAATACAGCAATTTTCTTTGACTCTGGTATAAGAAATTGCTCACTGGGCTTTGGAGAAAGCAGCACTGAGAAGGCTAAGAGTCAGAAGAGGGTAAGCATCTTAGTCAAAGAATATACCCCTTCAACTTTTATGGGGGCTCAGATTCAAGGTGAAAATTTGGCTGGGTTGGCAAAAGGTCTGGCAAACCATCTGTGTGCTTCACTCATTCAGTCCATAGAGTCACAATAAATGCAAATGTTGAAACATGTTCTCACACAGGATCAACCTCAAGGCTTCCCATACACTCAAATCCTATGACTATTTGCACAACCAAAACAGTACTCTTCTTTTTTGCCTCCTTTCCTTGCTTCAGTGACCAGCTCTCATCTCATTGTGCTTGCAGACAATACAAGCACAGGGCACATGACCTGACAATATCCTTGATTGCATTCATCCAGAGTGGAGTGGTTTCCAAAACCAACAGTGGGTTCATAAGAGCTCAAATTAAAATATTATAAACTAAGTATAATTTTTGGGTCTGCTGCTTCATTAAGTTTAAAAAGAAAACTACACATAATTTACAACTTCTCTTTAAATTAAATTTAGAGATTGGGAAATACCAAATCATGGACTTTACCAGTCTAAGATCTTGTGTGCTCAGTTTTTTGCACTTGCTTTTGACACAGGCTCAAACCTGCTGTTCCCGTCTGTTATACTGTCACAGCAAAGGTTTTGTGATTGGTATTTTTAATTTGGAAAGCCTACCAGTTCTTAAGTGTTCTGATATAATTCCAGCTGACTTTCCTTTGAGGCACAAGCAATTAGAGGGTGTAGACAGGTATGCAAAGCCCCTTTAACCGACCTGTGTCTGTCATTAAACCCTTCCCTACTCAAACTCAAGAGATTTTGCAGTGAGAGGCATTTCCCAGAACTGCCAGAGCAGAACACGACTGTCTGCGTATGCTGTTAAAGAGTCCCTTGCTTCTAACATTTGACGAGAACGATTAGTTTTGCATCAAAAAAGAGAACGCTGAGCTATTCTGCATGACTTTGTCATTCCTAAATCTCCTGACACTCCACCCTCCCCAGCTCAGCATCCCTCTGAGTAAAGCAGGCAGAGCACTCTAAGAGGTGTTGTTATAATTAGAGCGATTATAATGGGGTGGGGAGATACTGTCAGTTGCCAAGGATTTCTGTGTAATATCAGCGAGAATGTACTGTGACGGAGAAACTCACAATGAGTGGATTTTTGCTGTATTATTCTCACCTAATGTTTACTCACATAGGCTTATAAAAAATGGCAACACATTTTTCAGCCAAAACCAGAGAGGTCCTGAATGAAAGACTGCAAAGAGCGCAAATGCCCTCAAAACCAGCCTTCACAGCAGAAAAAGGTTAGGTTCACCTTTTTCCAGAACAGATTTCTCTTCCTTCTTCAGGATAGAGAAGGTGAGAGAAAAGCCTCCTGCCTTGGATCAACTTGTATTTGCCTCCTCTGTCCTGACTCTGCAAACTCCTTTTCACTCGTGTGCATTTCACTCATGCTTGCATGAAGTCCCACCGCAGGACTGGCTGCTTCAGCTCTTCCGCTGCATTCTTGTGCTTCGCTGCGTGCACTGCACAAGTCCCATTAGCCTGGACTGTAACACTTCCCAAGGGCTGGATATGCCTTTATATCTGTAACTTGCAGAGGACTAGGACTGTTGGCACTTTGCTAATATATGCATAAACATGTCTAATAAATGATTGAAGTAATTTCACAATCTCTCCATAATGGCACGCACACCATTACAGGAAGAAAACCCTTTCTTCCTATTTAAGACTGCTTTTCAGAAAACGTCAGCATAACCTGCCAGAATAACAGCCGCATTGATGATCCAGTTTTCCTCAAGCAGGTTGGATCTCGCCTTGGCCTTGAAGTAGCTACTGTGTCTATAAAAGACAAAGACGACCGTGCCACTGTTTTTGGTTTGATGGGACCTAGATGAAAGATCAGGCGTATTTTTCCAGTGTCTTGGCACAAGAGAATGGCAAGATCTAACTGATTTATATCTCTTCAGTAATCTCTCTCCCTGTCCCTACACTGTCAACAACAATTACGACAGCTAATCCTTACGAACTATGGCTACGAGCTGCATCTTAAACCATCAAGGGAGCTCCAGAGACTCACTGTCAATCCCATTATTCTAATCCAGTGCGTTCCATTTAAAAGGCATCATCAATGGAGAGCAGTGCTGCACCCCTCAGGGAAACAATTCTTTGATGTCAATTATAAAAAAAGTTGAACATACACGGTAGTAGTTCTCTATCTGCAGTTTCTGTACAAATAGGGTAAGGGTAGAAAAGATGTCCTTTTTCCAGTGGATACGGGATCATTCTGAAAGCTGAAAAGAAAACAACAGCATGCATAAGTTAGTGTGAGTGTGGCGGTAACTGAACACACAACTATATTTACAGTTGTGAAAAACAAACAGACAAAACGTATTTGGTTGCACATATAATATAAATTATTTAATGAAGAGACAAAATATACATCTACATATAGCTATCTAATACTGCAAACATCTTTATTTTTATTTTTGGGAAAAGGCTCAAGAGCATCAAGTGAGACTGCATTACAAGCACATATATAAATGTTTGCATGACCAGAGCCTATTGTACTTACCTTCCGTAGCCTAATTTAGACTTTTTGTCCTAGGATTTTAGACTGCAGAGTTTTAAAATTTCAGGGGAAAGATGTGTATCTGATATAACAGATATAGCCTACAGAAATGACCGACCAAGCTTGTGAATTAAGGCCAAAACTCACCATGTCTGTGCATCAAAGCATAACAGGAGTTTTGCATGGAAAAAAGTACACTACTCTTTTCCTGTCACACTCCAGCAAACCAGGTAACACCGATGACTCAAGTCCAGAGAACCCGTTTTCCAACACAGTCACGTTTTCATTTTATATTTGGCAATCAAAGATTAATACTGAATTATTAAAACCAGGTTCCCCATACATTCTTTTTAAATGTAGCTGATCAAGTCAGGTTTCCAATATAAATCTTTAGGTCATGGATTAAATAATACTTAATCTTATGCATTTTTAAAATTGAAAATAATAACAGAGAGGGAGGGAAATGGATTACTAAATCTGGATGGTGATGATATCATAGGCCATCTGAGTGTGGTTTATGGAAACATCAGAATACTTGACTGAATTACAGCTTTGCAATCAAGGCATCCTTTTCCATTATCCTATATATTATTCTCACTGTTAAAATGTCATCAACGTGTTATTCTCACTATTCCTATGAACATCAGTTACTGAAGCAATATTTTCCTCAACAGATGTCCTAGAACTGCAGTATATTTTAGATCTTAAGTACAGCCCTCTGCCACACGATAACACTCCATTATCTCTTGCTCACGAGGCATTGGTTTAAAATACGCAATACCCTGATATGCACAGTTGTGCATGCTGTGTTTGAAATAATTCTAGCTACATTTTTTTGTGCACTTATATGAGTGTATTATTCTTGATTAGTATGTTTAAAGTGGTAGTAAAGAAGTCACAAATCCTCAGACTGTAAAACAACCTGGCTGTAACACTTTTCCAATATTAGACACACACCCCTCTCCATAGTACCCCAAAAAGCTTAAAAAAAAATTTAAAGTTTAAGTTTAGAGTTTAAAATATCACAAAGACATTTCTGCATNCAAGTACAAATACAATAATCCAAGCCTTGTATGATCTTCAAATGCAACAAACTGGAGTGTCTGTACAAAAACATACATGGAGGGATGTTCGATGCTCGTTACATCACATTAACACGAGTTTCTCTTTTCAATTTGGTTTAATATTTAAACAGACAAACAAATCATCTATGCCTTACTGTAAATCACAGTATTATTAAGATTCTAAAATAAAAAGGGATGGTAAAGACGCTGCTTTTACCAAAAAAGCAAAAAACATCTGAATAGATTTTGCTGAATTTAAACAGTCATCTTTCTCATGAGACCAAATATGGAAAATTACAGCAAGACAGTTTCTTTAGCAAGGCTATCAGCCTTGGGAGAAAGTGCTCTGGTTCGTCTGTATCAGTTTGGGTTTACGTAAGCACTTCTCTGTCTTACTCTTACAGTATCATCTGACCCTGTTTTATATTAATCAATGCAGGTAGCAGACAGAGAGTTTGCCATTCAACCGTGTGCTCGCTGTAGAAGCTGCTGCAGTACTTGAGAATCCCTGGGTTTTTCCTCTTTGTGCAAACAATAGGAAACATGACACAAGTTTAGAAACTGACAGTGATGAACAAGCATCTCTTTTGAAACTGCACATGAAACCACAGACCTTCTGTACAGAGCACCTGGACCAAGCCCAGAGCAACGTTACAAGTGATGTCACTTGGGCTTTTTCAGTTGTACTATGAATAAAACTGTACTTTGACTGATTCAATGAAGACAGAGCAGGAAACAACGCACATTCCAGTTCTATGATGATTGTTGTTTTTACAACCTCAACTTTTCTCAATTGTTGAATGCAATTTGGTAAAAACACTCCCTGAGAATTTTGGAGTTTAAAATATCACAAAGACATTTCTGCATAAGCTTTGTTACAGACTGTCTTAACTAGGGGTGACCTTATTCTCCTCAGAAGTATTCAAAATATATGCCCCAAGTGACCCACCTAATGTACTTAATTCTGCCCATCTCCCACAAGGTCAGAACTGAATAGCGTATGTATGTAGACATTACATTCCTACATGCAAGTTAATAAAGTGAGACTTGTGGTTATTTAATCACGCTGACAGAATAGTACACTTTAGAGACATGGTAAGTACATAAAGAGAAAGAAAGCAAGGGCAACTTGTACAGCAACATGTACAGCAGGTAGACTTGTTGGTTAGAACCAGTATTTAATTAAATTTAACTTCTCTGTCATGTTGCCACTGGTTTTAACTTATAATTGTCCAGAGATGCCAAGGAAATCTTTTGCAAGTAAAGGACATGAGTGGCATAAATAGTTCACTACATTGGTAAAGAATATTACTCATACTAAGATATGGACCAAAAGTTATGATTATTGAAAACCATTAAAACCCATGGGGGTCTTTATGTGTGAGAAAAATCTGAACAAAATTCTTGAGGATTGGTGCACTATTCATCTCTCTGTGAAATCACTGAGCAAAACAAATTATGGATTTTGCTTTAGAGATTATCCAACAATAATAATTTACATCTTTACAGGCTACTATACAAATATTAGCTAATAAAGTACACATTCAGATTGCTGTGTTAGTAATGAGGAGAGGAATCAGTTAATATAGTTGGATGGGAATGCCCCACACTGCTTTCAGGCACAGATAACTAGGTTCTCTATGTGGCAGGAGCACTGCAGGACAGCAAGCCTCCTGTGCCAAAAGCTAGTCCTTGTATACCACCCGTTAGGGACTGCCCACTCTGACAAAGGAAAAGTGATCTATTCAGGATCCCCCCAAAATACTGCTCTGTAATGATGGGATAACAAGCCTTGGGCTAAAGGATTTCTGCAAGCATCCGGAAGAGAAGAAATGCTATGTAAAAGCAAACCACTGAAAAGAAGCCACTGGGAAGGAAGCTGTGGAAGACAAAACAATAGGCTGGGAGAAATGACAGTAAAAGAGCAAGCAGGTAGGACAGAGAACAATGCAGCAGAGCAAGCCCCAGGTGGCAATCGCATGGACTACTGGGCAAGGGGTTCTATACATCTAGAAATAAAGTCATTGTAGGGAGCCTACACTCCAAATTAGGCAAGTTCAGGCCATTTAATATGGTGCCTGAGCCAGTAAGTCATTTTTACAATGGCAGTATTAAATCATGACGACAAACTGAATCTTTTATAACAAACCTAAATGAGAACAGCAAATAGAGGAAGGAAAAAAAATATGGCATGCTAGCATATGGAGAGGCTAAAAGATAACAGAAGAAAGCAGTACAGAACAGGGGAACCAGATTACAGAAAAAAAAATGTGCATTAAAAAAGCCCACAGAGGCTGATTCTAAATGACATTTTTTAATTCTCTGGAACCTGGAAGGAGTACATCTCAGAGACAGGATAAGATAATTTAGGTTAGATGGTTAGTATATAACCCCTACTCAAGCTTCTACTCAAAGCAGATTAATTTTCAAAGTTAGGTCTGCTTGCTCAGGGCAATGCCCAGTTGAGCTCTGAGTGTCTCTGGGGTCACAACCTACCAGCAACCTGTTTCAGTGTGTCACAACTTTCATTCTGAAGATATTTTTCTTATGACTAAATGAGATTTCTCTCACTGCAGCTTGTGTCTATTGCTTTTTGTCTTTCTGCAGTGTCCTTCTGAGAAGACTTCAACTCTGTCTCTCATATTAGCTCTCCTTTCTGTGGAAGATGACTGGATCCTTCCTTCACCTACCAGAAGTCCTTTCAAGGTTAAACAAAACCAGCTCACTCAGCGTCTTTTCCTACTTCCCATGTTCCAGCTCCTTATACATCCTAGTGGTCCTCCAATGGACTCACTCCAGTTTGTCCACTAAATATCAATGAATAGTATAAAAAACCCAGTATTTTATGTTGTTGAGATTTTTTCTGCTTATAAGGGACACTTGTAAGTTCCCAAAATCAAAGCATTCAAATAAAGACAAACAATTCTCTATAACCCTGGAATGAGCAAGTTAAAATAATAATTCCCTTCTTGACAAGTAAGGAAATATGTCACAAAGAACACGGGAAGTTTTTTTCAGTGTCAAAAAGAAAACACAATCCAAGACTTTAAAGCCCTTTTTCCTCATTAAATGAAGTTTGTATTTTCAGTACAAATTTCAAATATTTCAGTGCTGGTGAGGATATAACTGATCTCCGAAATTCCAATGTAACATACTTCACAAAAAGCTATTATTTTCTAATGACGTTCAATAAAAATATTTTATTAGCTCCTTTGTAAAAAAGAGAATTACTTACTGCCTTCCCATGTACAGTGTAAGAGATTCAATGCCCCCTCTACTCTTTTCCAGTGTTGAAGATGAAAGAAAGCGTACGCTATTGCTTCACTGTCCCCTCTCTTCAGAATATGTTCAGGGGGCAGAATTAAGCTTTTCATTTCTAGGAGATACTGCAATAAAGAAGCAGAGCACAATTATTTCAGAGGTAATAAAAACTACAAGAAGCTGCCTGCAATTCCATAATGCACACTGAAAGGTCTATTTCCCTAAAGTACTTTCCTCTCATAAGTGTTTCATCAAATGTGTAACATCGCCAACTGCACTTGAAGATAATTATTGAATTATTCCCAAAGACTAAGATATGCTGACAGATGGTTAATGTTCTGCTTTTCAGCTGTAGTAGGAAGACTATAGAGAATTTCAAAAATGAGATGTCTCTCTTATCAAAGCAGACAGAAAAAAGGGCTCAAAGCAGAGAGATCCTAATTGCAAAAGCTTTTTAATTACAAGTCTTTATAATGAAGACATTAAGTGGTTTGATGCCCATAGTCTCTCTATAAGGAAACACACAGTGCTTGTAGTTTGCACACAGGCTGCTTTACTGCATTGCCATCAACTGGTCTGCAGGTCTATGAACGTGCAGAGCTGGCAGCCTCCTAAGTAGCTACCAAATTACAAAGTGGAAAAAAAAAAAGAAAAAAAAAAGTTACAAAATGTAACAAATACCCGATTTCCACAGGGGGGGAAAAAAAAAAAAAAAAAAAAAAAAAGCATTGGTTGTTTAAGATTGCTACTTACTGAAAATGGTATGAAAAAGAAAAACACCACTGAGTAAACACACAAGCAATTTTCCCCTTTACTAGATGCCCCATGACAGAAGAGGATGAAACAGATGGAGGGTTCATGCCACAGGAGAAGACAGAGGTCCTGGATTTTATTCAAGCAGGTGATTTTTCCTCATTCCCCTGCCCATGAACTAAACTACTACCAGTTCAGCAGACATGATCTCATCACTGATGCAACTACATTCCAAATAGTGGAGGGGAAAGCTCCATCCTTTGCCAGCATGCTTTACGGGGAAGGGAATGGCACAGATCAACTCCCGCTTGCCAGTTCTCCTCTGGGAAGGGTAACATTTCCCAGCCATACACTGACTGCTCTTCAACAGCATAAGGAAACTGTTGCTCTCTTCCAGGATGGCCAAGAGCAAACGTTCTCACCACCAGACTATTTAAGTTAACACAAGCTGCAGCAGGTGAGTCAGGCAGTAGACTGTCAGGCCCCAGTACAAGGTTCGGAGGGGAAAGTTTTGGTTAATCACTGCCAAAAAGACAGTGAGCTCTAAGGCTCCCACTTTACAGAGGCCTCTGTGCTTACACACTGGTCTGGGCTTTGGTCTGGAAGGAGGCCTTCAGGAGCCTGGTAGTAACAACCACCCAGTAGAGGCACCTGAGAAGGCAGTTTGACATCAGAGGTGTGGGTGATGTTAACCTTCCACTGTGCCTCTCACTAAACACCGACGTTTATGAACGGGGGACTGCTGGGCAGGCTTGAGCACCTGCTCAGTGTGTGAGCTGGTGTATGAAAGAAGAGAAAAGAAGGCAAAAGAAAGAAATGAGAATCGAAAATCAGCCTTGGGAGGAGGAAGAGGAAAGGCCAGAGGGAAACAAGCACAAGTAGCATGATGGCACAGAGTGACCCTCTCTCCTAATGGAGACTAGAAGGAGCTAGCTATCAGGAACAGGATTTGAAGAGACCATCATCAAAGCAGAGAACTGTCAGCCCTGGGAAATAAATACTTCAAAGAGGAACGAGAAATCACACATACTTCTGATGCAGTTAACATGATTAAAGGAGGAGAAACTGAATTAGCAGTGGGAGTAGTATGTGTGATACTTGGATTTTCTCTAAAACCTTTCAGAAAAAATTGAGAGAGCTGCGGAGCAGGTGAATTAATGGAGGAAGATGCAATTTAGTAGGCAGGACCGGAGATTAAGAGTGACAGAGAGAATGGAATAAAGAGTTGCAAGAGGGAGGGAGCTGCCAGACTTACAGAGATACAGCAAATGTTCTTATTCACTGTCCTAATGAATGTACCACCCTTTTAAAAACACAAATTATACCTGCTGAGCAGAAGGGAATACAGCTGCAAAAGCTGCAGGTTTCTATCTGTTTTATTAACTGAGAACAGAATTCTTATTTCCATATTTTTTGGCAAAAGTAAATGAGAAAGCAAGTTCTCAATTTAAATATTTCAATCAAAGGCAAAACCAAGAACCCCAAAGTCATGTCACTAACTGTAGGAAAAGAATAACGAGGAAGGAATGCCCTAATTTGAGGAGCAGTGAGATGAAACATGTTATTTTGATTCTTATGTATAGCCTGTTATCAGTGATTAAAAACAAATCAAGTGGAAATACCAGATGGAAGGATATATCTTGACATTTGCAAATCATTCTTAGTCCTCACTCGGTTGTGTTGACTTTTCAGTCTGCAGACTGTGTTGACTTTTCAGTCTAGCAGATTGTCCATGAAATCAAACACAGTCCCCCTGAAACATTTTGGATTGGACAAGCAGACAAATTCCAGTAAAAGGAAATTAAATGAAAAAAACAATCTTTCTTCAAAAACTGTCCAATAAGCTGCAGTCCTCATGCTGCCCATATAATGTGTGAGTCACAGTCCTGATGGTCTTCTGTGTGCAACAAGTATCTCCAGCTCTTGGAAAAAATCAGCCAAAGACATCTGACTGTAATTTCCAAGAGGCTGCTACCAAAGATACTACACTAGACAGGTACAGTCTTCTCTTCAGCCACCAAAGAATTCAGGGTGGAAATCAGACTATTTATATCTCAGCATTTCTGAAGGCCTCAGTCCAGAGCACAGCCCTTGTTCTTACAGGACTAATACGGACACAAGATCCTACCATACCACTAAAATTTTTAACAGCACAAACTCTATCTGGCTTTACAAGAAGACAACCTACACTTCTTGACAGACTCCTTATTAACTGTTAGGTCCTGATGCACAGGTTCAGATTCAGATGCACAGGTTTCAGATTCAACCATGATCTTTAAGTAATAAAACTTCACCACCTTTTCAGTGCTTTGAATACACAGGGAAGATGGGAGCCCAATGTCATCATGACAGGGCTCTGAACCCATGTGTGGCTCCACTTCAGAGTGGAGGATGAATAAATGCTGAATAAAAAAAATTCACAAAGAACTACCCATTATGTAGGAAATGGAAGTGGCAAGCCCAGGACATCTCCAACTGCATTTGTTTTTCACTGACAAATGAAGAAGTTTAACCAGAGCAAGAAATATCATCTCACCACCATCTGGGGTTATCGTGTTCCTTTAGAAAAGGAACCAGCTCAGAAAAGACAGCCTAGAACATTTCAGCCAGAATGACCCAGTCTTAATCAAGTTATGAGTGAATACTGCAGTTGCACAATGATTTCTGTCATCAACAGATAGCTCAATCAGCCCTTCTCCACTGCATTGCTCTGACTTGGATTTTTTTGGTAGTTGTTTTTGTTTTTCTGGTCTCTCTCCTCTTGCTCCAAACATTTTCCTGTCAAAACCCTGTATTTTAGAAGTTACAAGAGGTAACAATATTTTTCATGTGCTTCCACACAGGGCTTCTACGCTGGTTATATGATGTATAATAGATACTGCTCAGCTATAGCCATTCCATACACATATGGGAACACGCCTTTCAAAGAGCATTTGGAGGATGACAATGGACTTTGTACACATGAAGTGCAACATGGCAGTTTATATTTCTCTTACTTGAACTGATTGGATATGCATTATTTATTACATAATATTGACAGCACTCTGGCTACTAATTCTCTTCTGCTGGGAGTGCTTTTACCATTCCACATTAATGAGCTACTTCAGTACCCTTTTATAAAATAAATCACCCTATCTCAGGCAGGTTTCCTTTTCCTCAATTGTGCAATTTGCCTCTGAAATTACAGCTCAGGCTGCAAATAGGTAATAGTCACTCCTGCACCTGTGACAGCATCCCTCCAGGCCAGAATATGAGAATTTAACATTGTTTAAACAGGAACTCTCCTCCTCCCAGTGGGATGAACAGCACAAGCTTAAAACAATTCCAAAATACTGGTTTCTACATGCCCAAAGAAGCCACTTTTAGGTCACCTTACAAGTTCTCATCAGATTGATGGTAATTAAGAATTTTGGCCTTTCTGCTGGAGATACAAAAACAAATCACCATCTCACTGAACAGTCAAAAACTCTCTTAAACATGTCTGGAATAGTTTCTCTGTAATATCATGGGGAGCGCAGAACAGATCCATTTCCCATCTGGTATATGAATTTGTTTGCAATATTTGTTTCTGTTAGCAACTACAACTTACTAGAAACCACACAAGTATACAGACACACAGTTCTTACTAAAAAAATTAAAACAAGTAAGAAAGAAATGAGAAGGGATGAAATGGAGCACAACTGAGTCTTTAAAAGTGTTTAAGTCAATGGTTTATTACATCCCTTGAAGAAACTGTTTAGACATAAAATTGGCATTTCTTAAAGTAATATCAATATTTAAGTTATCTGATTCAAATACAGAGAACTTCAGTGGGTACTTTCTTTAAATCAACTCAGCTCCTGACTTACCTAGCAAACCCATACAACCGTGTGCAGAGCACGCTTTTGACTCACTTTTAACAACAAGATATATGGACTCTCACCTTTTCTGTCTTCCCTTTGACTTTCCTGAACAGCTTGTGTCCTCAGGTCACAGAAAAGAAGATGGGGGGGGGAGCTTTTCTGGAGGAGTTTGAATGCAGGGACAGAGCCTTGCAGATCAGTTAAGAATGGGTGTTCCATAATTGAGGAATGTCCCAGAAACAGCTGTTATCAGCACTAGCTTGGGATAGTTGCATTACATATAGGTGGGGAAGCTCCAAACACAACATATAAATAATACTGGTGTGTGTATTCTCCATGACATAGGACATACTACACTCTTTTCCACACAAACCCCTCTGGAACTGCAGTGATATCCCAACTGTTTCAGTGGCAATAAAAACCTTTTTGGTTTTAAGCAGCTTTTTGTCAGACAGCATCAGCACATTTCCTCGGGATCAAAACTCCACAGTGCATGGTGACACACTAAACCAAAAGGATACTGGTCCATAGAATCTTGTTTAAGATAAAGAGGGCTGAAAAAAACAATCAGACTAATCTTCACAAGCAAGGGATTCAATTTGTTGTGATTCTTCTCAAAGTGACATTCACAGCTCTTTGCTTTGTTCTCTTCCCTGTTGTACCGCTGACTTCAATTTGCTACTGGTTATGGTTTTGTTCTGCTAAAAAGAACCCTGAGAACTCTCTGCTGGGGGCAGTGTTTTGGTTTTTTTTACATAGGCAATCTCTGCCAAAGCATAAAGCTGCAATTTGCTGTAGCTGTGTTGTTTCAGTAGCACAAACAAAACAAACTGTAAATAGATGTATTATCTTTTATCAGATATTTTTCTGGTATGGCTTTAAAAAAGCCACTTTGAAGCACAGAAACCTTTTTACAGGCAAAATGCCTTCAGAAGGAGAAGTCTGTTTGACAGTGTCTCCATTTTTACTGCAGTCAAGGAGATCACAGTTGACACACCTGAGCTGGCCTTACCCTGCCCAGCTCAGCTTCCAGAAGAAGCAGAGCCAGGCGAGCTGCCCAGCTGCCTGGACAGATCTGGCAGGCTGTGCTGAGCTCTCTACTGCTTTTGTTCACTTCAAGCAAATACTGGTACCTCCACGTGTCACACACATCCTGACTCCAGTGTATTCTAAAACCAAAAAGAATTTATCAACTTTGGCTGAGAGTAATGGACTGCTTTCTGGGAATTAAAATGTCATTGAAATGTACTAAAAATTGGAAGAAGAGATCTGTTTCAAAACAGGAAGACTGGCTGGAAGACTGGCTGCCTGAAGAATAACAGCCACACTAGGACTCTGGAAAAGGCATTTTTGTGCAGACAGAAAAAAAACCAAACATGATGCATGGTCATGTAAAAAAAATCAATGAAAGTAGGTGCCAACACCTTCATGACATACAAATTGAGAAGACTCCCAGAACCATGCACACACACTGGTTTCTATGTGGAGGGTAGGTGGTTTTGCAGGGTTTTGCACCCCACTGGAATTACAGAAATTAGTGACTTTTAAACTGCTTCTTCTTAAGCGGTTCCTACATCTTCAGATTACATTCAAAAGAAAGCGTAAGAAGCGTATCACTATGGAACACTGGGCTGCAATCTGGCCATAATCTCCTAGAGAAAAATCAGCAGCACTGTGAGAATCCCTTGGTTGTTTTACACAAACCTGCAGTAGGTCACAATGGGAGAACCAGTCTCCCTTTCTTGCTAAGTCCAGCTCAGGAGCATCACTCGGTGTGTTCAGTGTATTCCCTGCATTCCTTTTGTTTCAGAATCTCATTAGCAAAAATCTGCTATTTCAAGTTAAGTGTCTGGAAAATGCACATCCAGTAATTATTTTTTATGCGATAATTATAAATTTTTACATTTTCCACTGAAAAAGCTAAAATCTCTCAAAACAAACCAGAAACACACAAAACCATTATTTTTCTCTTAAATAGTGCAGTTCTCTGCTCTCTAGGCTTCTGCTGGAGACTCTGCAAAGGTTTTAAATAATTTGTCACCTTTGTAACTTATTTCTTCCTCAGTCTGAACAAGAGAACCATTAGTCTTTAAATCCTAAGGAAGCTTTGAAGACATATTAGTTTTGTGGCACTGTTAGATTTCTTGTGGTGCTGCTTGCTAAAACTTATCTTCGTTTCATTAAGAACAAACTGGATAGGACTTCAATCATAATTGAGTGGAAATTGAGTTGTAACATCCATGCTGTGCATAAAATTGTATCAAAAAATATATTTTTGCCACCTTAATATCCTTTAGCTAATAGCAGAAAGCATGAGTGTGAAATCAGTAGTGCTGCATATTAATCTGTATTAGGCTACACAGTTTTAATGTTAAAATATGAACTAAAAATGGGAGTCTGCTCCCATTAGAGCCTTGTTATCCTGATAAATTATGTTTCACAAAATGACAGACTTTGGAAAATTGAGGGAATCAATTAACAATGTGAACTGACTGAAAAGCTCAGGAACTTAAGTGAGGAAGAGGACTGGAATTTCTTTAAAATAAAAATACTGAAAATAAAACACAATCTGCATTTCACGCATGGGGATACTTGTCAGAAAGGAGATTCAGCCTCGTATTGAACAGCCAGCAAGACAGAAGCTGGTTATTGAGAAAGAGGTTACAGGTGATGAATGAAAGTACTGATCTACAAGAAAACCAGGATCTTGGAGGTTTGGAAGTGCAGAGGTTATGGAGCAACTGCCACAACTTTCAGCAAGGTAGATTTTGCAAAGGAAGTCAAATCAAAGAAGAGCAAGCTCTTAAGTATAAACAGAAAAAGAACAAGCAAAAACGCAGTAAATGAAGACTTAGTTTCAGTTTCATGTCGGTGCAGAGCATGGAGACAACATCAGGATAGACATCAGGAGAATGTGCAGAAGTGGAGGCCACTGCAGCCAATGATTTCTGGCCCTGAACAGTGAATGAACCAGTCCCAGAAACAGCCAGACTACCACAACTGATTTAAAGTAAAAAGAACCCTACTCAGAATCAAGTGATCCAGTAATGTGAGAAGTAAATGCAGTGCCATTCATTTAAAGAGGAGTGAAACAATATGCATTAATATGGAATCATTATTACGGAAACTGTTACAAAAGATTTTGATGGAAAGAATTATTGAAACTGTGGAGGTAAGTGAGAAGAATGGAACAGGGTCCCAAAGACTGCTCATGACAGGTGAAACTGTCTTGCTTGGCAAGATAGATAATGTGTCAGACAGCAAGGAGAGAACACTCTAGCAGGGCTTCAGTAAAACATTCTAGAAAGGCTCACACAGAAGAGGACTGGAATAGAGTTAAACAGGCAACCAGGCAGAGGGCAATATCAGTTGGGATGGAAGAAAGTAAACAGAGTTCCACAGAAGTAATCCTGGAACCAAACTTCATTTAATATTTTTGTTTTATAGCTTGGCACAAAAAGACAAGATCAGCTAATAATACAAAGGGCCTCATCTCATCTAAATCTTGTGGTCTAAAAATCAGGCTTTTACTGGAAAATAGTTGCTCCTTTCATAGCCAATGTAGAAACAGGTACCTCAGAGGGAAAGTCTGTCTAGAGATGTCTAAGATAATTTCTTCTTTCCGCTGCCTGTAGAGGAAGTCTAGATGATTTTATTAAACAAACAGCCTAACTTTCAGATAGCTAAACCACACTATTCAGTGGTTGGCATAACTGATACAGCTCATAGAGAAAATATTTAATTCCTGCAATGCATTAGAATCAACTTTCTGCAATCCATGTGTACATATAGGAGAGGTTTTGGGTTTATCTTCACCGGACTTGGTGTTCAGCTGTACCTACTGAATAGGCTCCCTACATTAACACACCCTAGTCTTCTGCTATCTAGTGGAGGCTGCTTACTTTCAGAGGACAATGCTGGTTCAATGGTTAGTGCGTTTGGGGTGAGGGTCAGAGGCAGATCTCCAAGGGCCAAAAAGCAGCTGTCTCTAGTTTGCCTTTACAATGAACTTACAGACTGCAATACTGAGTTTCAGGTGATGAAATAATAAAATACATTAGCCTCTAGTAGCCCCTGGGCAAGATCCTTACTGCTGAGATACATATCTACACAGGGGATTAGGGAATTAGAACATAAATCCCTTTACTT
Organism: Pedionomus torquatus; assembly: GCA_013398155.1. Taxonomy (NCBI): domain Eukaryota; kingdom Metazoa; phylum Chordata; class Aves; order Charadriiformes; family Pedionomidae; genus Pedionomus; species Pedionomus torquatus. Next base: position 430,463 of record VZRU01004553.1, read on the forward strand.
ACTTTGGAGTTCTCAGCAATTCTTCATCTCTGAGCTTTACATTTTCAGAACTTAATGTCAAGGTGCTGCATAAGGAATTACTAATTCAACTTATATGAAAGCACACCATGAACTCCAAACATAGGTTCCTTTGTACAGCATGCCAAAACCATACTCTTACATGTAATCATCAAAACAAATAAAAAATGCTGTTTTGAACTAGAATATCTTTAAGGACTATTTTGTAAATAATAATTTGTCTTTATGTATGGTTCTGTCCTGCAGCGTAGCATTTGGTGGTGTCTACTACTGCAACCCACTATGTAATTGTTGCTCACATAGAGGATTCACTTCATCTAGAATTTCAAGTTGCACAGTCCAGAGTGTGAAATACCAAACGAAAAAACTGTGTATACTATCAGCTGCTTTCCTTTCCCATTGTCTGCTCCCCTTTCCACAACAGCACTTGTTAATCTAACATGGAAATCAGGAGTTAGGTCTTCAGCAGAGTTAAAGCTACAACAATGTTTTCTCCATACTCACTTTTGGCACATGTGGATTAAATTCTACTGCTCTGTGAATAGCTTCTACTGCATTCATCTCTGCAGTACTCAGCCCTCGCCTTGAGGCAGCTTCTGGAGAAAATCTGCAAAAGCAAAGAAACAAAGACATTGGGTCAGAAATGCTAGTAAGAAAAAGCCAGAAAAAGAATCTAGAACATGGGCCCATGTAATCAAACTGAGTTAATTTCCTATGCTCTCCAACCTTAATAGCAAGTGGAAACTCCGAGTGATCTGTTATATCAAGGCCAATGAAAAACCCAGCAGAAGTGGAAAGCAGGTCTGCATCTAATAATGGCAGAACATCAGTTCAAACAGTCCTTTCTCTGTCACTGATCTAAATTTGCTCTAGGTACCTTGCTAAGGGGCATATTCAAGGCTGAAGTTGCAGAAAAAAAAGAAAAGAAAAAAAAAAAAACCAAACCAATGCCAAATTATTGTTGGAGGGTTTCTGTTAAAAACAGGTTTGGGGAGGTTTTAGGGAAGTTCCCAACCTAATGCCCCTGGGTCAGGTTGGGATAGAAGCACGATGCAGCAGCAGTAGCGGGTGGTCTACTGGCTGCAGCACCATTGAGGGTAGCACGCCCAAACTGTGGGCAAATCATCTGCCCCAGTGAATGAAAAACCAGACCATGCAATCTCTTTCTCACCTCACACCCCACGGCTAACTCCAGAGCTGTACTTGGCAGGCAGACACCACAGGGAAAGCTGTGACAACCTTAGCCCTGCCCTCCCAAGCTGGAGTCGCTGTGTAGGGAGGAAAGATGTTGCAGTAGGTACTGGCGATCTACAGGATAAAAAGAATGAAAGAAAATTACTTAGATCTTGATGTGTACATACACTTTAAAAGCAAAAACTGTCAGGATGTCAGTCAACAAAATGGCTTTCCACTCTACTTGCTTTCCAACTTTAGGGAGGCATTCGACCCTCAGGTGCACAAACACAACTCTGCCTGGGATTTGTGTGAAGGCATCTGAGAGCGGAATTGGGATTTTTGAGCTCCATCTCACAAGGAGCTGAGCACTCTTTCAGAGCAGGCCAGTGCTTTCAAGTCCACAGGCATCAATTAGATGTGCTCAGCACCTTGGAAGGTTGAGGCCCAAGAGAAAACCATAACAGGAATGAGCAGACATTTGCGTCTCTAAAAATATGAGTGTCATCTATCTCTCAGAATCCCTGATGTAATAATGCTAAATCCACCTGCTGCTATTTAAGTAGATGAGTAGTCTTCTGACAGCACTTGTAAAATGACATTGCTAGCAGTGCACCCATATTTATTCATTACCTTTTTGTGGTCAGTTTTAGGTAAAGTTGAAGAGGTTCAGCCACACAACACCTTTTAGTTGCATCTTCGTGATACTATCTAGGAAGCCAAAGCTCACCAAGACAGTATACATAAAACCAAAACACAGATTGAATTTATGCTATTTCTCTTCTTTTCTTCTTCTGTAATATTTGAGGTGCCAATGTTTGAACACTGCAATTTTTTTATAATATATATATGCAGTCATTTTATTAATTTACTGCAGGACTGAATTCTTCTGCTAACCCAGCAGATTGTTAGGGTGTGGGCTCAGCTAAGAAAAATCTTGAGTTAAATTAGGAATTTTGCAGGACAGTGGTTCTTATGCACTTACTTGTCAGAGACAGCTCTGGCTTTGAGCAATGCAGCTGTGTAACATATTGTTGCTGATTTTGGTAAGCTTATATCTGTTGAAAAGAAAGAAAAAAGTAAACACTCTAAAATTCAAAAGTCCACAGAAAGAAAATGGTTTGATGGATACTTCAGACATATGCAAAATTATTACGTGAATTCAGAATACTTTCTGATCTTGGGACTTGTACTGCCATGTCACATGGATTTTTAGATTTCCACCCAATATACAGGCTTTAAAAACCTGTGTTGATAACCACTGGAACTGCTATTTAAGCAGCAACTGGGTTCACTGGAGAACTAACTCAAAGAGTGACATGATAGAGATATAATGAAAGATTTCATTACTTCATACATAAACATATAGGTAACCTGGAATACAGGAATTTTTCCACAGCTAACAAAACATCAAAGTAATAGCCGAGGGCTATCTTATTCACTCTTCTTGTTTTCACTCAGAAATAGTTGTCTAATATGAATATGTGGCACCAATACAAGTTAAGACAGCTATTTAAGTAATAAAGGTTTTGACTTGCAAGTAAGCAACCATTAGATTTATTGCAGTTAAAAATCAACAGTAAAATAAGGTGCTTTTCCTCATAAGAAAACCTTGGACCAAATATTCACCAGTCTCTGGCCATTTTATGGTGTTACAGAGACGAACAGGAGCCATAAACCTGATTTAAGCCATTAGTTCAATTTAATTTATATCTGTTCTCTACCAGTAGACTGGCACAAAGCACCCAAAAGTTAGAGAGAAATGATGCTTAATAGACTTGAGTTATAAATTTGTTTCCACTGTTACAGAAAAGAACTAACTTCCCTATCAGTAATCTACCCTGCAGATACATATTATATACTGACTGAAAGATTCTAGCATTAAAAAGTTAAAGACTACAGCTAAATTTAAAAAACAAAACAAAACAACAAACCAAACACAAAACAAAACAAAAAAAGAACAACCTCCACAAAAGGCTGGATTCTGCAAACACTTTTGTCCACTGCAATATTAGAGTTGCTTATAGCAATAACAAATATACAGCACAGTAAGCACAAAGCACTGGAGCAGGCCCACTGTAAAAGTGAAGAAAAGCTAATCTGACTGTTGTTGTAAGAATCTCTCTCTCAGTTTGTCACTAAAGTTGATTAAAAAGACAAAATTACCACAGAGCTTGGTAGCTTTAGGGTTAAGAGAAAATTGTTATTTACTGAACCCCAGTGCCTTGCAAGACAGGGTTCCTAAAAGGAGTTAAAGAAGACAAGCAAGTTACCATCCTTCATTTATTAACAACCAAGCAACCAAACAGAACATTGTTCTGTAAAATAGAAAACATTGCCAGAATGACTGAGGCACTTTGAACATGCTACCTGTTAAGCCACCTCTATTTTCTTTTTATACACTTGCACTTCAAGTATGAGACGCAAGGATCTTATTGGAGGCTCCCCTATATTCTCCCATATATCCAATATCCTCCCATATTCCAACTACAATTACACTGGAGTATGTAATTGTAGTGACTAAAGTAATTAAAATCAACAGCATGCAAAGCAGGCTGGTGATAGATATGTTAATTACACTACTAACAAGCTAGCTACAGACACATACATGAGCACATCTTCAATGACAGGAGGAGAAAATATTTATAAGCCTCTTCGATAGCCCTGCTTATACCAGGGTTTCCTTAACATTAGGAGTTAAAAATTATTTCCAGCAAACAGAAATATCTTTTTCAGAACATACCAGTCTCTGAGTATAAACCTTATTAATGAAATCATAAACAGAGTGAAAGGTAGAGAAATGGAAAAGCAAAAAACAAAACAAGAACTGTAATTCATAAGGTTTTCGATTGGTCAATAGAATACCTTTTTTCCCCCTTACCTGCAAGTGTTTCTTGGGGCTATCAAGCCACTATTACCTCATGGAAGTATTTTCCCCTGCACCAGTTCAAGCCTAGCAACATTAGTTTGGGATCTGGTCTTTATAAAATTTTTGCATGAATGACAGAGCAAGAGATCTATGTAGCAGTCCCTGGAAATACATTTTCCCAGGCAAAAGGCTAACTTCACGTATAAAAGAAGGACCAAGAAGAGAATGTTTGCTTGGACTTCCTTGAATAATGCAACAATAACACCACTTCACTTTTCTATCTGCTTGAAGGAGCTGAAAACTAAGAGGAATCAAGAAGGTCTGAAGTACATAACTGATGTAATACAGGAAAGACAACTGTTATGTCAATGAAAGCTGCTGCTCAATTTCATCAAAGAAAGCAGCTATGCCAGCAAAAGCCAAAAGCCTTGAATGGACCAAGTTGTGAGGATCACTACAATTCTTGGCTAAGAGATAAAGATATCGTACAGTAGGAACTAAGCTTGATATAGGGTTAAATATACTAAAACAAAATGCCATATCACAAAACAGCATCTTCCAGTATGTAGTAAGTGCTCCTGAGTTGGAAATATCTGTGTGCATAGATTGTGGGATGATCCACAATGAACTGCTGCCATATGTAGGGAAGGGAAATGTGGTTAGTTGAGGTAAGGCTCAGGTACACCACCTGAGTCATTCCTGCAGGAGAAATGGGATTTCTCAAGGAATGTTGTATTCAAAGCTACCCATCCATGGTCAAGAACAATAAAATCAAACAGAAAGACTGGAATGTTTTCGTAACAATCCAAATGAAATAAAGTCTGCAAGAAGATATAACTGTTCCTCACACATACCCACGAATAACAAGAAGAAAGGTCAGAAGGACTGCTTAGGTACAGGATACCATTGGCACAAGAATAAACAGTTCAGAATTATATTTAGGATGGAGATTAAAATAAGATTTCTGAGAAGTGGCTTTTTGAGGCAGATTTCCAGGTAGAATAGTAGGGCAAACAAAACAGCTAATTCTAGGATGAAGCTTGCTCAGCTTGCGGAAAAGGTAGTATCATGTAGTAAATGCAACAGTGGGGGATGTGATTCACCCAGGAGACCTCTTTCAGTACTACGCTCCTAATGACCAAGCAGTAATTATTTGAGGATAATACCTGCAGTCCCTTGGCAGTGCAATAAATACATATAAATGTTCATGTTTATGTTGCTGTGGAGATAGCCATCAGTAGGTCCATGCCTGCTTCCCTCCAAAAGCAATTAACTTTTTGTTTGCTCCATAGTAGACCCTAAGTATTTGGTTCTGCTATATCTTGGTCTGATCACTACAATGCTTCAAAATCCTCACAGTATTTAGGCTTCATCTCCAAAACTGGACCCTCACATTTTAGAGAAAAGCATAAGACAATTATGTCTGGTTACAATTTGAATTTAGCAAGAGAATCAAGTATTAACTAGCCCTAGGAGATACATCTTCTGTCAGGAACCAAAGTGAAGTTTTTCATAGATGACTGTGTCCAGCTCTGTGAGCCATCTGGCAAAATAACCTCACATACACTGTTTCCCACCCTCCTGTGATTACTCGTGTAGCTCCCACAATGTGCTGAAAGATGTGACTGCTATTCTGTTGTCAAAACCATCAGGACATTTTTGCCAAATAAGAACCGCTGTGTCAATCTAAAAAAGGGTCTCCTTTTTCCTTATTGCTTGTATCTTTCAACAAAATACAAAATAGTCTATACTTAATTTATGAGCATTTTCTTTCAATTAGCTCCAGTCAGCTATGGGGAGGGTTAGCAAAGTAATTCTTACTGGTCATTAGCTTCATAAGTGAGCTAATGAAGCTTGTGAGAGTGAACTAACGGAAACGTGCTATGGATAGAGACTTGCAACCATAATATCACTTCTTCTCCAACTCAAGCAGATGCCATATATCATCTAAATAAGTCATGGGATCTACTGGTTTTATAAAATAGCAACTAAACCAAGAAAGGATGAATCTGGATATGGACTGGTACAACCATCCTCCATCCAAGTTATCAGGCAGGCATGCTGCAATTGCTTCAGTCATTCATAAATGTAAAATCTAAGCCACTTATCAGATCTTATTCCCTATTTTGTCCCCAAAGCACATGTTATTCCCAAGTCAACAATACAGATTCCTATGGGCTTAATTTATAGTTGAATAGTCTTATCAACACTAATAGGATTTAAATATTCGCTGAAATAAGCTATAGATCTGCGGCCATAATTTGCACAGTAAGATTCTTCCTTAGCAAAGTCAAACTGCTAGCTCTTTTCATATGGCACTAGAGAGAGACTACATTAAGCTCCTGGAATCATTCATGGATTTACAAATACGTGACTGATAATATACCAACAAACGGGGAGGAGTTATACAAAGAGATAAAACAAAAAATGGTGTGAAATGGGACGTGTATTGTGCTACAGTTTGGGGGCAAACCCCAGCTCTGATTTTCTTTCCCTCCTCCTGCCTGTAGACTCCAGTGTTTAAGTGACAGGCCAACACTTGCCCTGTCAGGAAAGAACTCCCCCAGTTCTCTGCACCTGCAGGCCACATTGTCAGCTCTTGCACAGGTGGCAGGAAAAATTGCTTCTGGGAAAGACTGAAAGTGCTTTAGCAAATAAGTATGTGCAAGTTGGGTAACTGATGACAGAAGAGAGATGTAGTCATCTATGAAGACAAAAACATTAAGGAAGAAAGTGAATTAAGCTTGTACAAATGGTTAAAAGCAAGAGTAATGGGATGGAATTCAATAAAGGAAAGTATGAACTGAACATCAGGGGAAAAACACTTTGTCAAAAAGATCTAATAACCTGTAGTATTATCTCCCATGAGAATAGTCGTTGCATTTTTCCAGAAAATGTGGTAGAAAACATGCTGGAGGGAGCAAAACTTTGAACACAATGACCTGACTTTTGTGCTTTCAAAACAAAGCAGTTGTATTTTGACATTTTTTGTCAGTGGCGGGAGACAGCCCAATCAAACGCAAACACAGAGCCACTGTGTATGTTAAGGCCTGGATTTTGGTCCCCTGATAGGATGGGAAAAACTTTTCACCACAAACAAAAAGTGTTTATTTTGCCATGACCACAACTAAAACTTACACTGTTCAGCTATGAAAGATTTGGAGGATCACTGCCGGTTGTGAACACTATGCAACTCTAGCTGAGATGCAAATCTCAGTGATCGGGCAGGTGTCAGCCCCTTTGTTTTGACCACATTCAATCCTAAATGCATATAGAGGGGAAGGAATAATTTCCCCTAGAGGAGATTAGAAACAGCGAGATGAGTATGATTAATTTACACTTTTTGTGCTTTTGCACAAGCAGGACAAACAAAAAGTCCCACAGAATCATATGGCAAAAAACAGAGACCAGATGGTATGAACAGACACAGAACTCACGCAGAGATCTAGTTGAAGTGACAAGTGATTTTGACATGGAGGAAAGACACTAGTTCCTAGAAGCAGAAGCTGAAAAAGATGTAATGGGGAAAAAAAAGAAACTATTCTCTTGATAATGCTGTAACACAAACTGGAGGTCTTACCTGATTTGAATTGCCTGGAGAAGATAGACTATGCTTTGATGTGGCCTTAACTAAAAGGAACTTTCTCCTAAGATCTCTCTTTCAAAGAAATAAAAGGATTATAAAATAGTGTGCATGACTTAATAGTTGCTTCCATACTGGCACTTGCTACATCTTTAACTCAGAACAAAACCCTTTCTTGCACTACCCAGTTAGCTCCACTAAGCATTACATCTCAAAAATACCAAACATAATCATTGCAAGTAATGAAACTGGTGGAGTGGAGCCGTGATCTCAAATATATACATATGCACAAAACCCCTGGAGACCATAGCTAATACAACTGAAGACTCCATGCAATTGGTTCACCAATCTGCAACTCTCTACAAAATAAATGCCTTCAAGTGCAATACAAATAAGATTTATTCATTTCATAAGCCTGCAAGGACAAGAAGAAATCGGACAGAGCGGGACTGGAGAAAATAGAGTAGCCCTGAATAGGTTACATTTTAGAGAACCTATATCTCTACGTTAACAGTTTAGATTTCACTAAATTGTAAGTATTCCAAAACAAAGATGACTCTGTTTCCAAAGTGTTTCATCAGAGGCCTACATTTTGATTTGACACTTATTTAAGGTAGGATTCTTCGATGTCAGCTATTACCATATAAAAAAGTGTCACAGACTAGAGCAGAATGAGACTTTTTGTATTTTAAAACCACTTTCTTTCTATGTATCTTTTGGTCTAAATTACCTTCTCAAGTGAACTCTGAATTTGGAACTCTGTCTACACGGTGACATGGTCTTTCTCCTTCTTTGCAAGAGAGTAAGTGAAAGGGGAATCTGTATAAGGTGTTCCTCCTGCAAACCAGATGGCTTATAATCTCACTGGAAAACACTGTCATTTAAAAAAAGGAAAGCAAGGACAGGTTTAGGGAGGAACCACTGCATCACTATGACTAAATACATAGGCATCCACTCTTAAAAATCTGAACTTTCAATTGCCAGAAAGGTCTGACTTTTCACACAGTGCCAGGTTACCAGATAATAACAATCAAAGCAATTGGCTGCCCAGGGAAGTTAATAAATCATTTGCTCTAAGGACTGTAACAAGCAGACCTACTCCACTGTATTTTAAACAATCTGTTTAAAAAAGCAAGGGAAGAAGAGCACAGAAACTTTACCTACTATGAATACCAGAAGCTTATTCCATCAAGAACAGTCTCTTTAGTAGCCATAACTATTTATTCTGTAAATAACATGGATATGGGTTAAATCAGAGCCAAAAATCTTTTCAGAATTCAACAGTATTTAGGTCATCTGCACTCTATTGACAGACACTGAACTCTGAAACCATAATGATGTAGCTCAGCAACAGTGCATGCTGTCCCACTAATGAGGCCCTTTTTCCATGAATAATGAGTATGGACATCAGCTCTGTTGCCAGGTACATAATATAAACACAATTTAACACACAGCTTTTGGTAAAGCAGTGTGTCTGCTTGCAGAGCCTGAGGTTTCACAAAATGTGATCCAACTTTTTAGCCCAGGGTGGGGGCAGACTGCTCAAGGAAATAATTTGTTCATATGTTATCAAAATACAATAAATCAGGTTTGGTCTCAGTCAAAAAAAAGGCAGTGGATTGGGACCAACAGAAACTGCAGATAGGAAAGTATAAATGAGTTCATTGTTTTATATTCCAATAAATCTTACAACACATGAAGTTGATGAGTTCTAAAATGAGCTGAGACTCCCCAAGACAGGCCTTCTGAGACTCATGAACTGTAAGGGTTATACTGGTTAAGCCTGTGTTTGCTGAGTCCTTTTGCATACCTAGGATATACACACACCTTTGTTTATATATGGCAAAGCATGACTTGAAACTGCGTAGGTTCAAACAAAGCGAGAAGAATTTTGTTTTGAAAAGCCTCATTTGTTACATTTACAAACTCAGTTTTGACTCTATCAGGTCCTTTTTTTGGAAAAAACAAAATGTAAAATGCAAAAAAAATGCAAAAGCAGAGCTAGCACAAGAGTTTAGTCCGAGATTTGGGAAAGTATGGCTTAATTCTCTGTTCTGTCACAGTTCTGCTATCTCCCAGAGCTATTATCTCATAACTACATTAAAGACTATAAGGTCCTGTGGTGCCTGGGGCATAAAAATAGGCATTTCTATTTACTTGCTTCTTACAGTGCCAAAATAAAGTCCATGGGTATCTACAACCATGTCACAGAAATTACTGAAATACAAGGAGGTACAAGAAAAACTCTGATGCTGCCACTTTAACTGCAGATTTCTTCAAGCAGACTAAGCAAAACCCAGGTCTTTCCAAGAGTCATTACCGCTACTGGATGACAGTACTCAAAGGCCTGGGTGGTATGGTCTGACTACAGAAAGAGCCGACATTCCAGGCTGGACTGGTAGCAGTGACTATCACTAATGCTGCCTGTAATGGGCTGCTATTTAACTTTTGTTAAATAACCTCAGCTCTGAAGGTGTCTGAAACCTGGCAGTACAATCGTGTTAGGATCGAGCCAATGGTCTGTTGATAGCCTCACTAGAATTTATCTTAATTTCCTAATTTATAAGATGTTAGAAGAAAGCAGCACATATTCAGTAAAAGGTTCTGCATTTTTTTCTGATAAACCTCCCAAAGATTCTTTGCTCATCGAGTACACACATCTCAGTACTCCAATAAACCTATGCATCATCCACTTGCCACTATTCCATGTGATGACATGGGCCCAAGTGCCACGGCTGACAGTGAGAAGCCTCTGCTTGTGTGGGCTTTTGCTGTTCTGCTCTTGGCACCCAGGCAGCGCAGCAGAAGATGTCAAATGAGAGGAGGCAGAAACCAGACAGAAGGGTACATGGAAAAGATGTCTGGTAAGGCAGGGATTGGAAGGTTGGTGAGGAGATGTATCATGACCATCACTGCCTTGAAGAGAAGACTGGAAAGGATAGTTAGGACAGGCAGAAGAATGGAATTAGGAATGAACAGTACTGGCTGAACAAGGAGCTTCTGGGTAGGAACCCGGGGCAATAAAAGTGGAAACTGACCATTCAAAAGAATAGTAGGGGACAATTCAGTAGACAAATGGGATGGAAGACCAACTAAGGGCTGGATGGAAAAGATGCTAAATGCTTCAAAGAATCAAAGAGAAAGAGTGGCCAAAAAACTGTGGATATAGGCTCCAGTTAGCCAATTACGTAACAGTACCTCAACTACCTTTTCAAAAAATTCAGAAGTTACAAGCCTTAAAATCTCTGTCCAAAGAACACCAGAAAGGCTCTAAGAGCTAATAAATAAAAACGTTTTAAAGGCTAAAAGATCAACCTAGAGGAGTTAAGAAGCATTAAAATTAAGCCTACCTGTTTCACTTAATTCAGCTATTTGATTCATGCATGTTATGGCCTCATTTTTAGTTATATGATTATATAATACTCCTTTCATAAGTCTCCTTGCCATACTCATAGAATGAGACTTTTCTGAGGATGATGGAGGACTGTGTAGTAACACAACATGGAACTGATGGCTGTAGGAATCCTGATTCACTTATTGTAGAACTTGGAACGTGGATAGGGAGTGTCATGGATTCAGCTGGGATAGGGCTGACTTTCTTACTAGCAGCTGGTATAGTGTTACGTTTTGGGTTTGGGATGAAAATAGTATTGGTAAAACACTGATGTTTTGGGTTGTAGCTAAGCAGTCAAGGCCTTTGCTGCTCCTCATGCCATCTTGCCAGTGAACAGACTAGGAGTGCACAAAAAATTGGGAGGAGACACAGCCGGGACAGCTGACCTCAACCAACTAAAGGGATAGTCCATGCCATGTGATGTCAGACTCAGCACATAAAGTTGGGGAAAGAAGAGGGAAGGAGGGTGTGGTCAGAGTTACAGCATTTTGTCTTCCCAAGTAACCATTACACTTGATGGAACCCTGTTTTCCCGGAGATGGCTGAACACCTGCCTGCCCATGGAGAGCACTGAGTTCCTTAGTTTGCTTTGCTCATGTGTGGCTTTTGCTCTAACTATTAAACTGTCTTTGCCTCAATCCAGAGTGAGTTTTCTCCCTTTTCTGATTCTTCCTCCCATCCCAGCCTGAGGGATTCAGCGAGCAGCTGCATGTTCCTAGTTACCAGCTGGGATTGAACCATGACAGTGAGTAATCCAGGGGCTGCAGGAAGAGGATGAAGAGTGGCACCATGAAGGTTGATGAATGTTGGTCAAGAGAACTGGACTGTATTCCTGTTTCTGTCACAAAGTTTCTACACAATACAAGGAAAACCCATTTAACTTAAAACTAAACAAAGCGTGACAGTTGGCGCTTCTTACTCTGTCCCTTCTCTGCTTGAGACTGTGGTGTCTTGAATTAAAATTGAAAGGGCTAGAGCTCAAGAGAGCAGAAGCTGTGATTTGAATATAAAAGTTGATGTAATGCTACCTAAACTAACGCTCACTGAAAAAAAAATGAAAATTAATGCAAAAAGTTCACCTACTCTTCTGAGTTTTCCAAGTTTTCCCCATAAGACATGAAGTCTGCTACTCACTAGACTGCTGTGAAGTTAAATCAATTAATGCTTGCAACGCACTTCTATGCCTCTAAGTTAACACTCATAGAAACGTCCACAAGGGAACTGGTAATACTTTCTTTAGACAGAGTTTGAATATCATGCAGTAATAAGTCTGCAGAATCTAAATAGTCATTCTTTAAACATCAATTGAAAGCAAAGAACGCACTGAAGAGCTGCTAGGAAGTGAGTTCCATTACCCTGTACAGTGAATTAAGCATGGCTTGGCAGAAATAATGCACAATGTTTAATCTCTGGATTAAGGACTGTGTAAAGGGATCTATGAAGCTCGTGCTAATCACCTCAATTACAGTGTTTTGTAAATATTAAGAGTTTGACTTAGAAGCATTGCTTCTGCATGTACCACATAGAGAAAATATAAATATGTATGAACTTACCATCATACTTTGCTAAGACTGCCTGGACATCTGCATATGCTTGCAGTTCCAACAAAGCCTCTAGCAGGTTTTCATGGATGTTGAACATGCTGAGCAGAGGGAACTCCTTCATCAACTAAAATCAATAACATATTAAAGGATTAGATTATTAACATGGATAAGGGTTTCTTGTTCAAAATGCATTAAAATAACAAACACCAAGTTAAAACCCCTCAGTTCCCCTTGTTCTTGGCTCTTTCCCAGAGTTTACTATTACCTCTGAAATTTCTGAGCTCTAAAGGGACACCGAATCAGGTTTTCTGACAAGACATGCTTTGCATAGGATGTAATTAGTCAAGTCCAAGAACACAGCTGCCTGAATACATAATTCTCCTTCAATTAACCTCTTCAAAGTGAAAAAGAGTTATCTTGTACTAGAAAAGAATCTCCAACAATGTCGCTCCTGTATATCAGTAGTAAGTGATCCAGCATCTCTCTGATATTAGTAGAAAAAAACAGAAAATACATTGGAAATAAAACCAGAGTAAAATAAAATATGAGAAGCTTGTACATATGCAACTATATTACAAAGTTTGTGATATTAGGATTTGTAATTGTGGATACTTTAGAACACAACTGCAATCGTGGTCTCTCTCTCTCTCTCTCTCTATATATATATATATATGAAAAAAAAAAGAAAGAAAAGGCAGCAACAATATGAAAGGGAAAGTTTATATAAATTTAATACTATAATTAAAGAATCAATTTTGTATGACAAACTGAATGAA